>CANJKZ010000072.1:3837500-4132500 GCA_947471745.1 Closterium sp. Naga37s-1 | reverse complement strand
AGAGAGAGAGAGAGAGAGAGAGAGAGAGAGAGAGAGAGAGAGAGAGAGAGAGAGAGAGAGAGAGAGAACGAGAGAGAGAACGAGAGAACGAGAATGAGAACGAGAGAGAACGAGAGAGAGAGAGAGAGAGAGAGAGAGAGAGAGAGAGAGAGAGAGAGAGAGAGAGAGAGAGAGAGAGACAGAGAGAGAGAACGAGAGAACGAGAATGAGAACGAGAGAACGAGAACGAGAGAACGAGATTGAGAGAACGAGAGAGAGAGAGAGAGAGAACGAGAGAGAGAGGAGAGAACGAGATTGAGAACGAGAGAACGAGAGAGAAAGAACGAGAAAGAGAGAACGAGAGAGAGAGAGAGAGAGGGAGAGAGAGAGAGAGTGTGTGTGTGTGAGAGAGTGAGAGAGAGAACAAGAGAGAGAGAACGAGAGAGAGAGAGAACAAGAGAGAGAGAACGAGAACGAGAGAGAGAGAACAAGAACGAGAGGGAGAGAACGAGAACGAGAAAGAGAGAGAACGAGATAGTGAGAGAGATAGAACGAGAACGAGAGAGAGAGAGAGAGAGAACGAAAGAACGAGAGAACGAGAGAGAGAGAACGAGAGAGAGAGAGAGAACGAGAGAACGAGAGAGAGAGGAGAGAACGAGAACGAGAACGAGAGAGAACGAGAGAGAGAGAGAGAGAGAGAGAGAGAGAGAGAGAGAGAGAGAGATGGAGAGAGAGAGAGAGAGAGAGAGAGAGAGAGAGAGAGAGAGAGAGATAGAGAGAGAGAACGAGAGAACGAGAACGAGAGAATGAGAACAAAAACGAGAGAACGAGAGAACGAGAGAACGAGAGAACGAGAGCGAGAACAAGAGAGAGAGAGAACGAGAGAGAGAACGAGAGATCGAGAGATCGAGAACGAAAGAGAGAGAACAAGAAAGAGAGAACAAGAGAGAGAGAGAGAGAGAGAGAGAGAGAGAGAGAGAGAGAGAGAGAGAGAGAGAGAGAGAGAGAGAGAGAGAGAACGAGAGCGAGAGAGAGAGAACGAGAACGAGAGAGAGAGAACGAGAACGAGAGGGAGAGAACAAGAACAAGAGAGAGAGAGAACGAGATAGCAAGAGAGATAGAACAAGAACGAGAGACAGAGGACGAGAGAACGAGAGAGAGAGAACGAGAGAACGAGAGAGATAGAACGAGAGAGAGAGAGAGAGAGACAGAGAGAGAGAGAGAGAGAGAGAGAGAGAGAGAGAGAGAGAGAGAGATAGAGAGAGAACGAGAGACAGAGGAAGCACTGATGGCGGCCAGAGACCACATGCTCCTACCTCGAGATCCCACAACCGCCTTACACCAGTGGCTGGGGGAGTGCGAGACGTCGCTGCCACAAGAAGCTAGAGACATACTTGACATGGAGAGGCTAGAGCCAAAGGGGCTGAAACTGCAACACGAGCTTGGGGTGCGGGTGCAGGGGAGTAGATATGCCACGCAAGTGTGGGCTACACGACACATGAGTCTCAACCCACTGTCAGGCCACACCCAACGGTTTTTCTCCCTGACAGGCTACGGCACGGGGGACTGGCTAACCGCTATCCCGATAGAACCTACCCGCCGTGTAGGCCCTCCTCACTTCGCAAACGCAATCCGCTTCAGGCTAGGCCTCCCCTTCTCTACACCCGCGAAGTGTGACTGCTCTAAGCACGTTGAAATCACTGACCCACGGCTGCCGAATCACCTCTTCCGCTGCGGGACAGGCAAGCACAGGATTAATACTCACAATGAACTCCGTGACGCTTGCATCTCGATGGCAGAGGACGCCGGCTTCATAGTTCACGGAGAATCTGCAGCATACTGCCCGGTTGAAGAGCAAACGGCAGACCTGACACTACGTGATAAGAGTTCGGGGGCGGTGTACATCTGTGACGTCACCATCACCGACCCGATCACCACCAGGGACCCACAAGCCACCAAGGGAAGGGGTTGGGCGGCCAGGGAACAAGCCGACAAGAAGATCAGCCATTACGCCAGCCGCCCTGACACAGTTGCCTTTTTCCCCCTGGCGGTTGAGACGTATGGGTGCCCGTGCACGGAGGTCCCACAATTTCTGAAGCTCTTGGCGGAAACGGCTGCTCGGCGGCACTTCAACGCCCAACCACACTCATTCCTTGCAGCTAGGTTCCTTCATCTCTTCAGGCAACGGTGGTCCTGTGCTCTGCAAAGAGCGCAGTCGGTGGGTTACCTTATTAAGTCCAATCAGGCGGCAGTAGCAGAAAATCCCCCTGTGGGGGGGGTACAAGGAGAATTCCACCTTGGGGATAGCTGTGTAGTACTAGAGCCTCTCATGGAGGTGTAGATAGGCATTTATGGGCGGATAGATAAGTTGTTTAGCTCTTTGTTTCTGTGTTTGCTTGTTCCCATCCCTAGCATACACGGACCATTAGAGAGAGAGAGAGAGAGAGAGAGAGAGAGAGAGAGAGAGAGAGAGAGAGAGAGATAGAGAGAGAGAGAGAACGAGAGAGAGAGAACGAGAGAGAGAGAGAACGAGAGAACGAGAACGAGAACGAGATAACAAGAGACTGAACGGAAAAGAGAGAACGAGACAGAGAGAACGAGAGAGAGAGAGAACGAGAGAGAGAGAACAAGAGGGAGAGAACGAGAACGAGAGAGAGAGAACAAGAGAGATAGAACGAGAATGAAAGAGAGAGAGAGAGAGAGAGAGAGAGAGGGAGAGAGAGAGAGAGAGAGAGAGAGAGAGAGAGAGAGGGAGAGAGAGAGAGAGAGAGAGAGAGAGAGAGAGAGAGAGAACGAGAGAACGAGAGAGATGTGAGAAATGGACGAGGAATGATGGACTAGGAAGGAGATGGGTACTATGAAAACCTAGAAAAGCTGTACCCCATAGTGTCTACCCCACTACAGCCTACACAAGCTATATCATATGTGTTTAACACACCCCCATAGGCAAAGTGGGGGAGAACAAGAGGTCACAAGACCAGTCAAGCAAAGCAAGGCAAGCTCAGGGTGGATCACGACGTCACCACGCATTCTGAGCACAAGCACAAGGCCACAAGGCCAGTTCACATGCAGAGTTATATGTCAAGGTGAACAAGCAAGACAATGATCTCAACCTAGCAAGGGTAAGCATGCAGGTGCAGGTATATATAGATCACAGTACAAGCACAGTCAAGAAGTGAGCAAGTGAAGCCAAGTAGGCACAAGACCCAGCATAGTACAAAAGCGCTGATGATCACAAGGCTGAAGTGCCTTGGTAAAGATATCAGCAATGTTGGCCCGAGTGGCCACGTAAGCAAGACGAAGCTGACCACGCTGCTGCAACTCTCGAGCAAGGAAGTAGCACAGAGCAATGTGCTTCGCTCTGTGCTCAATTTTGTGCTCCTGACACAAGGCCAGCATGGCCTTGTTGTCGACGTACAGAACTGGAGGAGAACAAGGCGCCTCTCCCAAGTCGGTCAGCAGGTAGGTGAGCCAGCGTAACTCCTGTGCAGCCATGGCCCCAGCGTAGATCTCAGCCTCACAACTGGAGCTGAGAACAGAAGACGAGCGGGTAGACCGCCACGAAACAGAGCCGGAACCAAGGCTGAAGGTGTAACCCTGTGACGACCGCTGCGTAGCCAAGTCGTCAACCCAAGAAGCGTCTGCGTGACCAGTGAGGACAACTCGAGCCCGTCCTCCAAGCATGAGCCCCATGCCCGACGTACTGCACAGGTAGCGCAACACCCTCTTAGCTGCATCCATGTGCTCTGGTCGGTGTCTCCCAGGAGCAACATAGCGTGCCAAGATGCTAAGAGGGTATGCCAGGTCAGGTCGAGTGCAGGTCATCAGGTACATGAGGCAGCCGACAAGCTCTGGGTACGCGCCACTCGGCTCTACGGACTCATCCGAAGGCAGAGCTGAGAGCGAGTGGCGAGAAGACAGAGGAGTGGCCTGAGGCGAGGAGTACGTGAAGTTGAAGCGCTGAAGGACCTGCTGCACCATGTGTGACTGAGTCAAGGTAATGGTGCGGCGTTCTCTGTCCCGGGTGATCTGCAAGCCAAGATAGCTGCGCGGCTCACCCAGGTCTGTGCACGTGTGTCTATTATGCAGCTCCGACTTCATGTGGGCCAGTCCGGAAGTGTCAGCAGTAGCAAAGACCAAGTCGTCGACGTACACGAGGATGTAGAACGGCGGCAGAGTAATGTCGGTGCGGAGAAACAGCGACGGGTCAGCAGTGGAAGGAGCAAACCCAAGAGCCGCAAGCGTAGTCCTCAGTGTGTCGTGCCACTCACGGGGCGCCTGGTGGAGACCGTAGACTGGCCGCCGGAGGCTCCACTGGGTACCAGGAGGAAACGACCCAGTGAAGCCAAGTGGGCGGCGCAGCCAGATCTCCTCGTGCAGGCTGCCTCGTAGGAAGGCTGTGCTGAAGTCAAGAGAGTGCAGCTCGTAGTCACGCTGAGCAGCGACGTGCAGCAGTACCCGAAGAGCAGAACCCGGCGGCCGCTTCACCCTGAAAATCCACATGCCATCGACAATGTTCGCCCTAGGTGGGGGAACCTCGTCGGCGTAGGTGCCTGTGGAATTCCAGGAATCCATCGCTGCGTCCATGGCTGTCTGCCACTGAGAGGAGTAGGGACCCTCTATCGCCTCTGCGTAAGAGCGCGGGGTCGGGATGTCTGGTGCATCCGGGTCTCCCTCAGAGGCAAGCAGCATTGAGGTAAAGCAGCGGCAAAACACTCAAACTCCTCCTGCCTGTCCTCAAGGACGTCCGTGCTAAGAGCACACGCACCCCCGACGGACGGAGGACAGACAGACGCAGACTCAGCAACAAGACTAGCGGCATAGTCTAGACGACAGTGAGCAGCAAAGTCGATAAGCTCAGCAACTAAGGCAGACGCAGCAGTGGAATCAAAGGTAGGGTCAGTGACAACAGTGGCCAGGAGACGCATGACAGTAGGACTAGCAGCACGAAGGGAGTCAGACTCCGGGTCAGCAAGTGCAGGAAGAGAGGACTCAGGAGGAGACGGTAGAGGGACACGCCGCGGAGCAGTGGAAGGACGCAGAGCCATCTGGTGTGTGCTAGGGACAGGAGGAGGACGCTGACGCGAACCACAATGACTAGTGCAAGCAGCACGAACAGGCGACGCACGACAAGACTCAGGCTCACGACGCTCCGTAAGACCTCCTGTCGGACCAGTGTAAGGAGAAGGAGCAGGCAGTGGGGAGGCCGGCTGTAACTGTGACTCGGACTGGACAGGCTGTGGACACTCTAAGGAAGGAGCAGGACCAGTAGAAGGCGGGAGACCAAGAACCTGCTCAAGGAGCGGAACGAAGTACGGCCGCGGCCGCGCAGCGCCTCCAGAAGCAGCAGGAACAGCACCAGCACCCCCAGCGTCAGCTCCAACTCCAGTAGCACCACCAGCTCCACCAGCACCTCCTGCAGCTCCAGTAGCGCCAACTCCAGCACCCCCAGGAGCACCGGCTCCAGCAGCACCTCGAGCTCCAGCACCTCTAGCTCAAGCACCTCCAGGAGCTCCAGCTCCAGCACCTCCAGGAGCTCCAGCTCCAGCAGGACCACCAGAAGCCCCAGCAGCACCAGCAGCGCCAGGGCCAGCACCTCCAGTAGCACCGGGTCCAGTAGTACCTAAGCCTTAAACAACCTGCGACCAATACTATGTTAAACGACTACGATATGAGACTAAGAAATGGTAGTCTAGCTTGTAGTGATCTGATTTGGCTCAAAATGATAAGTTAGGGTAGTTCTCACCTTGCACTAGTAGGTGGAGCGTGTCTGGCGGGGAACTCAACTAGCGAGAAGGAGGAGCGGGAGAGAAAAGGAGCGAACAAACCCTAAGGCAGTCTCAGATTCGTCGCAGAAACTCAGGTACTATAAATTCGGTTGTTCAGATTGAACATCAGTGTTGTCGCAGTCGTTTTAGATTTCTCGTGGAATCGATATGTTCGCTCGAATCCTGCTGATGTGATTCTATATCTTTGCCAAGTGAGAGTAAGTTCCACTTAGTGTCATTCTACAAAATCATGTACAAAATTAGAAGTTTTACAAATTTATGTAAGTAAGCAAGCGCTTCGCAACCCTAAGACGATTTCGTCGCCTCTTTTTTTTTTTTTTTTTTTTTTTATATGTTCAATATACACCGATGGTACAAGTGTACACAAACATATGTCAGTCCTAACTGAGTATGAAAGGCCGTCCCCCGAGGACCAGCCTTAGCAAACAACATCTAGGGCAGATGCAGAGCCCCTCTCGCAAGGTTCCATAGCGCGCCGAAATTCCTAGTCCACTTCCAACCTTTTGCCACTGTGCACCTGATGTGGTCCTCTTGTTCTGCCAGCGCATATGTTCTCCCGTGTTGTTTTGAACCACCGCCTTTGTCCAACTTCCTCCCCATTGCCCTTGTGTACACCTTCACATGCACCCGGAAAGCTGCCTCAATGCGCCTGAGAACGCGCCGAGCCCGGAACCTCCTCTCCCAAAACACACAGTCGCAACATTCGGCCCAGATCTGGTGCACCGCAATTGCAGCTAGCGACGCCTCCGGAAAAGCTGAGGTGGAAGCTGCTTTACCTAACAACAGGTCCCCCCAGATTGGCCACTTGTCTCGCCGGGTTGAGCATGTGCATGGCACGCCTGACTGCCCCCACCACCTGCTGAATCCTCGGGCAGGTGAAGAGACAGTGTTCCAGGGATCAAACTCTCCGCAGTGTGGGCAAACCGGCTTGCCGCTTAGGAAGGAAAGCCGCTCCCCCATGTCAGAGGTCCACTAGTGATCCTCGATTGATCCCAGGGAAAGGTTACAGGCTCGTTGTCCTGGGGGGTTATGGGCGCACTGACCCGCTACTTAACAAGACCTTTTATCCCAGTGGTCTAGTGACTGGGATTCTGACATGGTATTAGAGCGAAGGTCTCGGGTTCGAATCCTAATGTGTGCACTTCGGGCATCCCAGTGCGGGGGGGTGTCAGAGGTCCACTAGTGATCCCCGATTGATCCTAGGGAAGGGTTACAGGCTCGTTGTCCTGGGGGGTTATGGGCGCTCTGACCCGCTACTTAACAAGCCCTTTTATCCCAGTGGTATAGTGACTGGGATTCTGACACCCCACCTGCAGGTTGAGACTGTGAATCCTTAAGAGCACATCCCGTGGCCTGTTGGGGGTCACCAGGGAGTCCCGGATCCTGATTGCAATTTTCTAGTCAATTGACCCTGCCCATCTGCCCACCCAAAGCTCCCGCTTAGCGGAATGATGCTTCTGCCTTTGCCAGCTCTCCTTCAGCTCTCTCAGCGATACCACTTGCCCGTTTTCAACCACCGTCGCTCTCTGGAGTGGAGTGCGCAGGGGTGGCGGGGGAAGCGGTGAATGCTCGGCGGATAGGAGCAGCGATTTCCAATTCTGCGGCACAGCCTCCCACGCCCGAAAGGCCAGTTTCGCCTGCCTGGAACCGCCTAGCTCCTTCGATAGCGTTTTCCCGTCCTTAGTACGCCGCCCCCCCGTGCCGTCCGGGCACAGCAGGTCGCCCAACCGGGCCTCCCATAGTTTTACCGCTGCTTTCTGCCCCCCCACCGGAGTAGTACCCTTCAGCAGGATGTGGCGGTTGAACACCAGCCGTTCCCTCTCTGCCTACTCCCGCGTCAGTTCCAGCGTTGTGTCCGCTAGCGGCGACTGCATGAAATCCCCGCAAGCTGGTTTCCACCTCTCACTCTTGCCGCTCTAGCACTTCAGAAGCTTAACATGGGAGACGAAGGTGTCCAAACCCAGCGGCAGGTCAGCCGCTTCCAGCATGATGTCCCGCTTCAACTCGTTCGTCTCGGTGAGAAGCAAGCCGATACGTCTCGCCGTGAGACAGATGAGTGTGATCTCCGGATCTTTCACCCCAACTCCCTCGTCTTCTCTCACCATGTATAACAGTTCCTTGCTCCATAGGATAAAACCCTTATCCGTGGATTCCTGGTTTCCGGACATGAAGTTTTGCGTCAGCTTTATGATTCTTCCCCAGATGTCCACTGGAGGAGGGTACACATGTGCCTGGAAGAAGATTATCGACGAGATGTAGCAGTTAATCACCGTTGCTCTCGCGCCAATCGTGAGGTGCTGTGCCTCCCACTGCCTCAGCTTCTCTTTTATGCGAGCAAAAGCCTTTTCCCAGGTGGGGGCGCAGCTACTGGACGGCGTAATCCAAACGCCCAACAGTCGTTCCGCAACATCCGCCTTCACCCATTTGAAGCCGTCCGTCTTACTGGCCTGCTTGTTCAAGTTCTTCCCCAATGGGAACACCGCCGATTTTTCCTTATTAGTAGCCAAGCCCGAGTCCTTTTCGAATTCGTCTAACAGCCGTTCCGCTTCCGCTATTTGCTCTTCCCCTTGCAGAAAAAGCGTCGTATCGTCGGCGTAGCCCAGGTAAGCCAGCCGTGTCAAACTTATATCTATAGCTTATATTGTGTAGGTTGTAGTGGGGTAGCCCATAAGGGGTACGACCCAATTAGGGTTAGTACTTGTACCCAACCCTTTGCTAGTTCATTCATTCTCGTTCATTATTCTGACATGGTTTCAGAGCAGGTCCCTTCTAGGACCGTTTTTTTTTTTGCCCACCACCTGCTGCCCTGCTAGCCACCCTCGCGACCCGTAGGCCCCCTAGGCCCCGACCCGTCGCCTCTAGCCCGGCCCCTTGGCCCCGTCGCCCCTAGCCACGGCCCCTTGGCCCCGTCGCCCCTAGCCGCGACCCCTTGGCCCCGTTGCCCCGTCGCCCTAGCCTCGGCCCCTAGCGACCCGTCGCCCCGTCGCCCTAGCCTCGGCCCCTAGCGACCCGTCGCCCCGTCACCCTAGCCTCGGCCTCTAGCGACCCGTCGCCCCGTCGCCCTAGCCTTGGCCCCTCGCGACCCGTCGCCCGTCGCCCCGTCGCCCCTAGCCGCGGCCCGTAGCGACCCGTCGCTCCGTCGCCCTAGCCTCGGCCCCTAGCGACCCGTCGCCCCGTCGCCCTAGCCTCGGCCCCTAGCGACCCATCACCCCTAGCCGCGGCCCCTTGGCCCCGTCGCCCCTAGCCGCGGCCCCTTGGCCCCGTCGCCCCTAGCCGCGGCCCCTCGCGACCCGTTGCCCCGTCGCCCCTAGACGCGGGCCCGTCGCCCCGTCGCCCTAGCCTCGGCCCCACGGCCCCTCCCGACCCGTCGCCCAGTCGCACCTAGCCGCGGCCCCTCGCGACCCGTCGCCCCTAGCCGCGGCCCTGTCGCCCCGTCGCCCTAGCCTCGGCCCCTAGCGACCCGCGACCCGTCGCCCCGTCCCCCCCCCCTCGCCTCGGCCCATCGCGACCCGTCGCCCCTAGCCGAGGCCCCGTCGCCCTAGCCTCGGCCCCTAACGACCCGTCGCCCTAGCCTTGCCCCCCCCCCTCGACCTCGTTCCCTCGGCCCCTCGGCCCCTAGGCTCCACGCCCCTCGGCCCCTTGGCCCCTCGGCCCCTTGGCCCCCCTTCGTGTTTGGCCCCTCGGCCCCTAGGCCCCTTGGCCCCGCCCCTCGGCCCCTCGGCCCCTCGCCCCCTAGGCCCCAGGCCCCTCGGCCCCTTGGCCCCTCGGCCCCTAGGCCTCTTCGTGATTGGCCCCTCGGCCCCTAGGCCCCTCGGCCCCGCCCCTCGGCCCCTCGACCCCTAGGCCCCAGGCCCCTCGGCCCCCTGGCCCCTCGGCCCCTTGGCCCCCCCCCTTCGTGTTTGGCCCCTCAGCCCCTAGGCCCCTCGACCCCGACCCCTCGGCCCCTCGGCCCCTAGGCCCTAGGCCCCTCGGCCCCTTGGCCTCTCTGCCCCTGCTGCTATTGCTACTGCTGCTGCTGCTGCTGCTGCTGCTGCTACTGCTACTGCTGCTGCTGCTACTGCTACTCCTGCGTACTGCGCCACTATGGCCTCGCTTCGAGTTCTCGCGTTCGATCATGAGGGTAGACCGGTTCAGTTTGACACGTGGCTCGACGACCTGCAGCAGTACCTACTGAGCGATTCTAAGGACAGTGTCTTGCTATTTGACCTAGCGTCAGGCGCCACTACTGCCCCTCCCGCCACAGCTGACAGTGCGACCCGCTCAGAGTGGCTTACTCGCAACGCTGCTGCCCGCTTAGCCATTCGCAACCACCTGCCGTTAGCCGAATGCGCTCATTTCGGACAGCACAGGACAGCACAGGCACTGTACGACGCTGTAGTCGCTCGCTACTCCTCCCCTACCACTGCTGCTCTAGGCCGCCTGCTTCTGCCCTACCTGTTCCCCGAGCTGTCTACCTTTGCCACAGTCGAGGACCTGGTTTCCCACCTTCGCGCTAGCGACGCTCGCTACCACGCTGCCGCCCCCGCTGAGTTCCTTGAAAACAACCAGCCCCCGATGTTCATCACCCTCTACTTCATAGTCACTCGCCTCCCTGACTCTCTTCGCTCTGTTTGGGACCACTTTCTCTCTCTTGACCCCACCTCCCTCACTGTTGACCTCCTCAAGCAGCATTTCCTCGCAGCTGAGACTAGTGCAGTTGCTGTAGGTGCTGCTCGTGGCACTCCGTGCCCGCCCTTCTTTGAGGGGTGCTCCCCCTCCCCCCTTGCCCCCTCCTACGCCTCTGCTGCTGCTGCTGCAGACGTCTCTGTTGCGAAGGACGTCGGGGCTGCTTCTGCTAGTGCGAAGCTCCGCAGCAGCAAGGGCAAGGATGGCAGGGGTGGTGGGGGTGGCAGTGGTGGTGGTGGAGGTGGCCGCGGGAGTAGTGGTGGGGGTAGCACTGGAGGTGGTGGCGGCGGTGGGACTAGTGGCGGGAGTGGGGGCTCTGGTGGCGGCGGTGGAGGCAGCGGTGGGAGTGGCGGCAGTGGAGGCGGTGGGCCTGGTGGCGGTGGGACTGGCGCTCGGCGTGGTGTTTCTAGGGGTGGGCAGCGTCAGCAGCAGCAGCGTCGGAGCGAGACCCAGTCGCCCCAGCAGCTTCGTGAGTGGTTTTTGCAGCGTGGGGCGTCTGGGGGTAGTGTCAGCTGCCCGTATGTCATTCACACGGGTGACCGTGCTGGTCAGACATGCGAGCGGCTCCACACTCAGCACCGCTGCTTCTCCCGCCTCGACGACACTTGGCGTGCTGAGTTTGGTGACGACGTCGAGCTCCCTCGCTGGGCGGATCTTCTTAGGTCTAGGGTTGCTATCTTTGACCTAGACTTTGATGCTTTTCTTTCTGCTATGTATGCTTTGTCGGTTAGTGCTGAGGATGACTGTTACCGGTGTGTGCCGCCTGACCCAGGTATAGCCGCTGCTGCTCTAGGTGCTAGTGAGTCTGGTACTCTCCCTGGTACTGCGCTTGCTGAGGCCTTGCACACCTTCACGTTGGACTCAGGCGCCTCACGCTGTTTCTTTCGTGACAGCACCACCCTCACTCCTCTCCCTGCACCTGTCTTGGTCAGACTGGCTGACCCCTCCGGAGGCCCGGTCGTGGCCCGTTCCTCCACTGTCCTCACGTGTCCGGTGGTTCCGTCCGGCTCACTGTCAGGTCTTCACCTCCCCTCGTTCTCTACGAACTTGGTGAGTACCGCTTCCCTTCTGGATGCGATGGTCACTACCACCACTCCTGGAGGCCAGCGTGTGTCCATCTGCACGTGTACACGGACGGATCGTCACCTGGCCACGCTCACTCGTCGGCCAGGGTCGAGTCTGTACACACTCGCTACCGAGCCTTCTCAGGTAGGTGCGTCTGCTCAGGTGTCCGCGTCAGGTCAGGTTCCACCCCCTTGCTCGTGTCGCCTCCTGTCGCACCTGACCCTTCAATGGCACCACCGCCTGGGTCACCCCTCCCTGCCACGCCTTCGTGGCATGCACTCCCTTCTCCTTGTCTCTGGTCTTCCCAGGTCTCTGCCTCCCCTCCCTCCCTCTCCTGCTCCGCCCTGATTTCCTTACGTTGAGGGGCGGCAGCGTGCTGCTCCTCACTCCTCCTCGTTTCCCCCGACGACTGCTCCCCTGCAGACTCTCCACATGGACGTGTGGGGCCGCGCCCGTGTTACAAGACATGGCCGCGAGCGCTACTTTCTGCTGGTCGTTGACGACTACACGCGGTACACCACGGTCTTCCCCTTGCGCAGCAAGGGTCAAGTTGATGATGTCTTGATCCCTTGGATCTGCACAGTCCGTCTCCAGCTCCGCGAGCGGTTCAGTACGGACCTTCCTGTCCTACGTCTGCACTCTGTTAGAGGTGGTGAGTTCTCCTCCAACATCTTGAGGGACTTTTGTCATGAAGAGGGCATCCTCCAGTCGTTCACGCTTCCGGACTCACCTCAGCAAAATGGGATCGCTGAGCGCCGCATTGGCTTAGTCATGGAGGTCGCTCGTACCTCCATGATCCATGCGGTTGCTCCCCATTTTCTAAGGCCGTTTGCAGTCCGTTCAGGTGTCTCTCAGGTAGACCCACCCCCTGGTACTATGCCTGGTGAGGTAGCAGTGGACTCAGGTGCTGCTAGAGGTACTGCGTCTGGGGGTGCTGAGCTTGGGGGTGCTGGGCCTGGGGGTGCTGAGCTTGGGGGTGCTGAGACTGGGGGTGCTGAGCCAGGGGGTGAAGAGACTAGGGGTGCTGAGCCTAGGGGTGCTGAGCCTGAGGGTGTTGAGCCTGGGGGTGCTGCGTCGGAGGGTGCGGAGTCTGGAGGTGCTGAGCCTCAGGGTGCTACTTCGTCTGGAGGTTCTGCTGGTGCTTCGCCGACACAGTCTCCGCAGCAGCTGTGTGAGTGGTTTGTTCGGCGTGCACGCCTTCGGAGTGGATCGGCTGGAGCTGGAGGTGCTGGAGTTGCTGCTGGAGCTGGTGTTACTGGAGGTACTGCGGCTACTGTTCCTGGAGGTGCTCGTATCCGGGGTACTGGAGCTGCCGGGTCTGGTGGTGTTGGGGGTGCTGGAGCTGGAGACCCTACGGAGTCTGGAGCTGCTGGTGCTGGCGGCTCTGGCGCTGGTGGCGCTGGAGCTGGAGGAGCTGGAGTTGGAGGCACTGGCACAGGCGGCGCTTGAGTTGGAGGCACTGGCGCGGGAGGTGCTAGAGCTGAAGGAGCTGGAGCTATTGACCCTGGTGGCGCTGTGCGGCCGCGACCGTACATCGTTTCCCTGCTTCAGCAGGTTCTTGGTACCCCGTCTTCTACTGGCCTTACTCCTCCCCTCCTGTGTCCACCGCCTGACCTGTCACAGCCGCCGTTACAGCCAGCCTCTCCACTGCCTGCTCCTTCTCCTTACACTGAGCAGTCGGCGATCTTACAGAGCGTCGTGAGCCTGCGTCTCGTCGTGTCTCACCTGTTCGCAGTGCTCGTCGCGTTCCTCGTTCGCGTCCTCCTCCTATCCCCGTCACGTACACTATGACACTTCGTCCATCCTCTGTTCCACTGCGTGTTCCTCTGCCTGCTCCTCCTGAGTCCTCTCTTCCTGAGGTCCCTGACCCTGAGTCTAACCGCGCTCGTGCTGCCAGTCCCACTACCTCTCGTCTCCTCGCCACTGCTTTCAGTGACCCTTCTTTTGAGTCTGCTGCTGCGTCTGCTCTCGTTGCTGAGCTGCTTGACTTTGCTGCTGCCTGCCGTCTAGACTACGCCTCTGCTCTTGTTGCCAGTCCTCTGTCCGTCAGGGGTGAGTGTGCTCTTGGCACGGACGTCCTTGAGGACAGGCAGGAGGACTTCGAGTGTCTTGCAGATGCTGTACCTCGTTTCGCTTCCATGCTGCTTGCCCCTGAGGGAGACCCGGATGCTCCAGACATCCCGACCCCGCGCTCTTACGCAAAGGCGATTACGTGTCCTTACTCCTCTCAGTGGCAGGCAGCCATAGATGCCGAGATGGCATCCTGGAAGTCCACAGGCACCTACATCGACGAGGTTCCCCCACCTGGGGCGAACATAGTCGATGGCATGTGGATTTTCAAGGTGAAGCGGCCGCCGGGTTCTCCACCTGCCTTCAAGGCGCGTTACGTTGCTCGAGACTTCAGCCAGCGACAGGGGGTTGACTACTTCCAGACCTTTTCCCCCACCCCGAAGATGACTACTCTTTGGGTATTGCTGCACGTCGCTGCTCAGCGTGACTACGAGTTGCATTCTCTGGACTTCAGCACAGCTTTCCAGCAGGGCAGCCTGCACGAGGAGATCTGGCTGCGCCGCCCACCTGGCTTCACTCGGTCGTTTCCTGCTGGTACCCAGTGGAGCCTCCGGCGGCCAGTCTACGGTCTCCGCCAGGCGCCTCGCGAGTGGCACGACACACTGAGGACTACACTTGCGGCTCTTGGGTTTACTCCTTCTACTGCTGACCCGTCGCTATTTCTACGCACCGACACCTTGCTGCCGCCGTTCTACGTCCTCGTGTACGTCGATGACCTCGTCTTTGCCACTGCTGACACTGAGGCACTGACCCTTGTGAAGTCGGAGCTGCAGAAGAGACACACCTGCACTGACCTGGGTGAACTGCGCAGCTATCTTGGCTTGCAGATCACCCGGGACAGAGCACGGCGCACCATCACACTGACTCAGTCACACATGGTGCACCAGGTCCTTCAGCGCTTCGGCTTCCAGTTCTCCTCGCCACAGCCCACTCCTCTGTCTACCAGCCACTCGCTCTCAGCTCCACCTTCGGACGAGTCCGTAGAGCCGAGTGGTCCGTACCCAGCGCTTGTGGGTTGCCTCATGTACCTGATGACGTGCACACGACCTGACCTGGCGTACCCTCTCAGCCTTCTGGCTCGCTAAGTGGCTCCCGGTAGGCACCGAAAGGTGCACTGGGATGCTGCGAAGAGGGTACTGCGCTACTTATGCAGTACGTCAGGCATGGGGCTCGTGCTTGGAGGACGGGGTCCAGCCGTCCTCACCGGTCACGCAGACGCTTCCTGGGTTGATGACTCAGCTACGCAGCAGACGTCACAGGGTTACACTTTCAACGACGGTTCCGGCTCTGTTTCTTGGCGGTCTACCCGCTCGTCTTCAGTTCTCAGCTCTAGTTGTTTGGCTGAGATCTACGCCGGGGCCATGGCTGCACAGGAGCTACGCTGGCTCACCTACCTGCTGACTGACTTGGGAGAGCAGCCTCGTTCGCCTCCAGTTCTGTACATCGACAACAAGGCCATGGTTGCCTTGTGTCAGGAGCACAGAATGAAGCACATCGCTCTGCGATACTTCCTTGCTCGAGAGTTGCAGCAGCGTGGCCAGCTTCGTCTTGCGTACGTGGCCACTAGGGCCAACATTGCTGATATATTCACTAAGGCACTTCCACCTGGTGATCATCAGCGCTTCTCTAATGTGTTAGGCCTTGTGCCTACTTTGCCTCACTTCCTTACTGCTTGACTTTGCTTGTAGTGTGATATATATATATATACCTGCATGCTTGCACTTGCTAGGGAATGTTCACTGTATTGTTTGTTCTCTTTTATATAACTCTGCATGTGAGCTGGCCTTGTGGCCCTTTGCTTGTGCTCGGACTGTGTGGTGACTTTGTGATCCACCCTGAGCTTGCTTTGCTTTTCTTGACTGGTCTTGTGACCACTTGTTCTCCCCCACTTTGCCTATGGGGGTGTGTCAAACTTTTATCTATAGCTTACATTCTGTAGGCTGTAGTGGGGTAGCCCATAAGGGGTACAACCCAATTAGGGTTAGTACTTGTACCCAACCCTTTGCTAGTTCATTTCTTGTTCATTATTCTGACAAGCCGCTGTTCACCCCCCGTGAGGCCCAGCTTACGGTTTGCGGCTTCCAGCGCCAGCGGCTCCACGACACATAGAAAGAGGTACGGCGCTATGGAGCAACCCTGCCTTACCCCCGACACCACCTCCACTGCGTCCCCCAGCCAGCCGTTGATGGCAGTACAGTACAGATGCTTTGTATGGCAACCTCGAGCTCGCCGCCATGGCTGCCTCCCGTTTGCCTGGAACTCACATTGCGTGAAGCTCAGTTACCAATTGGCTTTAATTCCACCGGCATTAGCTTCGCTACACCTTTACGAAGAAGCATATACCTTTTATGTGTTCATCAGACGAACATTGAATGGTCTTGTCAAGGGTATCTCCTGCTGGTCCAAGAAATAAGGCCCAATGCTAACGCGTGTTTCCCTAGGTCGCGGTCTGTCATCAAGGAGCTACCTAAGCTAACTACCATTGGCTACGCAGATGCTGTGCAACGGGATGATCCCGAAGTATTATCATTGGTGTCACAACATCTATGTCAAGAGCATTGGTCTACCACAGGAGCATACTACGTATTTAACAGTATTGTGCTCAGACAACCGACTCATCAATTTCATAAAAATTTTCAGCTCCTATCTTCGGAGCTTCTGCCGGGTTTCTGTCATCATTGCACGATGCCTCCGAAAAGCTCACGCGCTAAGGTTGTGGGTGACGCTCCTGCCGGGGGTGGTGATCCTACAGGCAATACGACACTAAGCAAGGGGAAGGAAGTCATTGACAATCTCCTGTCACAAGCGGAAGTGACGGCATGTGGTTTTGGTCTCACCATTGAAGAGAAGCTGAAAGCGCTTGCAACGGTTGCTACGGACGACTCCTTCATTGAAGATGATTCTGACGAGGAGCTCGAGATTGACACGACTAAGAGTGCTCACCCGCATCTGCGCTTCACGTCGATTCTGCTTTTTCCGGTTATCCCTTCTCGTGAAGTTGCTTCGGTGATCTTAACCGTGAGGATGTTGATGAAGCGTGTCTTGTCTAATCTGCTTACTGATGAGGTTCTTGCTTCGGTGAAGTTCCAGGAGCTGCTCCCGGCTTTTGTTGCGAAGAACCGTTACAGCCGGCTCCAGATTTCTTTCCTGCACGAATCAGACGCGGTGAACAGCAAGCAGACGGCGGTGGAACACAAGTGTCAGAATGGCAAGACGCTCCATTGTTTCTGGCGGCATCAGGAGGACGTAGCCTTCGTTCGCAAGAAGGCTTCGAACCCGCAGCTGCTGGAAGTATTTTAAAAAAACGTACTTGCTGACATCCCGCCGAAGTTGGTTAAGGAAGTCATGGTGGCTCACCCGCTCAGGATCCGGAAGCAGTCTGCATTCGCCGAAGGCCACTGCTTCCGCCATGTCCTTCACCCGGTCACCGGCGCTGACACTGACAAGATCAAGGTGCTGGTGGCTCAGCACGTTGGCGACAAGCACTGCTGGCGCCATGAGTTCCGTCACCAGCTGCTGGGAGGAACGTGTCAAACTTATATATAGCTTACATTGTGTAGGCTGTAGTGGGGTAGCCCATAAGGGGTACAACCCAATTAGGGTTAGTACTTGTACCCAACTCTTTCATAGTTCATTCATTCTCGTTCATTATTCTGACATGGTTTCAGAGCAGGTCCTCCGCTAGGACCGTTTTTTTTCCTTGGGCCCACCACAGCGCTACCCCGCTAGCAGCCCTCAGCAGCCCTCGTGCTGCCCCTACTGCCTGTCGCGACCCGTAGTGTCACAGGATCGAATTTCCACTCGAGAATGTTGCACTAAAGGTGAGTACAAGGCGTATTTATACTCAGAAATACATAGAAACAACAGATAATCCGAACTTTCGGGAACGCGCTCTTCTAGAATAGATAATCACAAGTGCGCATAAGCACGCAAGCCCATTGGCACTTCGGATTATGGCGAGATTACGCCTTGTACACCACTGTCGGTGCTGTCGGTGCCGTATAATGTAAATGTCGGTGCCGAAAATACCAAATAAGTGAAATAATCGGAAAGCTCTAGAAAATAGAATAGTAGTCCGATTGAGGTGAAATAAAGTGCAAATGAAAGAGGAAAATAAGGAGAATAAGATGGAGTAAAAATATGGAAATGAGAAATATGTCGAACGTCGGCGTACTCTCACACTTCCCCCCTCAAAGCTGGGTGGTAGATGTAACACCCTGCTTGACAAGAAAGTCGCGGAGAGAACGTTGGGCGTTACTCATATCTTCTTCAGAGACCCAGCTGTCCTCAGAAGGATCATATCCTTTCCAGCGTACGAGAAACTCCCGGGCGCCATGCCGACGACGACGATGTGCAAGCACAGATTCAACCTCGTACTCAAGTTCATCATTCACGAGGACAGGAGGCGGCGGCGGAGGTTGGCGTCCCGTGTACAGCTGATTTGGATCTTGATAGGGTTTAAGAAGCTGCACGTGGAAGGCGTTATGAATCTTCCAAGAAGCTGGTAGGCGCAAGCGGAATGTGACTGGAGTGACCTGCTCTTCTACGAGGAAAGGTCCGCAGAAGCGAGGTCGTAACTTGGATGGAAGGTGACCGAGGTTGAGGTTGCATGTGTCGAGAAGCACATGGTCACCAACCGCAATAGTATGATCACGTCGATGGCGATCGGCCAAGCGTTTCTGTGAAGACTGTATGTCCTGTAGACGCTTGTGTGTTCGATCCCAAAGCTGCTGCATTGTGGTAACGAAGTCGTGCGCGGGTTGGACAGTTGCAGGTACTGTCGGCTGTTGTGGAGTTAGTGGATGTCGTTCGTAACAGAGGAAAAATGGGGTCTCTCCTGTTGCGGCATGCTTCGCATTATTGTAGGCGAACTCCAACACCGGCAAGTGCAAGTTAATGTCGTCCTTGCACGCTGCGCGCAAGAGTTGTTCCACAATTTGGTTCAAGCGCTCTGTCTGCCCATCGGTCTGGGGATGATATGCAGATGACATTGCTAGGCGTGTCCCCATGAGCGACATGAGCTCTTTCCAGAACTTGCTAGTAAACTTGGGGTCCCTGTCGGATATGAGGGTTGTTGGGATCCCGTGCTGTGAGATGATGTGTTTGAAGAATAGCTATGCCGTTTCCTCCGTGCGTGCGGTTGTATGTGTCGGAATGAAGTGTCCCATCTTTGAGAATTTGTCGATGACGACCAGGATGGCGTCATGCCCCGCGTTGGTAGGTGGTAAACCGGTGATGAAATCCAAGCTAACCACTTGCCAAGGCTGTTCCGGGACAAGTAAAGGCTGAAGAAGTCCTGCTTTCTTCTGCTTACTGCTTTTCATCCGTTGGCACGTGTCGCACGAAGTGACAAACTTTTGCACGTCGTTTGCCATGTGAGGCCAGTAGTAGACTTTCGCAATCCCGGCAAGAGTCTTGTTACTCCCGAAGTGTCCAGCGTAGAGCACGTCATGGAATTCTTCGAGAAGCAACTGCCGAAAAGGCGGGTAGTTGGGTACCCATATCTTTGTTGATCCTTTGCGTAGTGCGACGTCGTGGTCCCACTGCAACAACTTCTTTTTCTCTGCTAAGGGAATCTCGGGGTCGATGGTATACCCGTGCGTGAAGAGTCCCTTGAGTAGCGGATTCATCCCCTCAATCTGTATGGCGGCAACGTGTCCAGGTCGGCTTAGTGCGTCTGCCTTATTCTTGTGTCCCGGCTTGTACACGATGTCGTAGTCGAAGTGCGTCTCGAGGAAGTCAATCCACCTGACTTGTCTTCTGGAGAGGGTCGGCTGCGTCTTTAGGTACTTTAGGCTGCAATGGTCAGTGTAGACCGTGGTCTTTCTCCCTTCAAGGTAGCATCGCCATGTCTTGAATGCGGTGATGATCGCAAAGGCCTCTTTGTCGTGAATCGGGTAGTTGAGTTCTGCCCCGTGCAATTTCTTGCTGAGGTAAGCGATTGGTTGTAGTCCTTTCCCTTGGTCTTGCATCAAGACTGCTCCAACTGCTTGGTCGCTAGCGTCAGCTTCGATGACGTAGTCTTTTTCTGGATCTGGCAGGATCAGGACGGGTGCGGACGTGAGTGCGGTCTTCAACTGCTCCATGGCTTGCTGGTGCACATCCTCCCACTTGAACGGTGTATTCTTCTTCAGTAGATTGGTGAGAGGTGTTGCAATCTTCGCATACTGTGGCACGAACCGATTATAGTAGTTCGCAAAGCCAAGGAATTGCTGAAGTTCCTTCACGTTCTCCAGTGTCTTCCACGTACGTACGGCTTCGATCTTCTTTGGGTTGACATGGACTCCTTGAGCGCTCACCATGTGTCCAAGGAACTGAACTTTCTTCAAGGCAAACTCGCTCTTGGATAGCTTGACGCAGAACTTCTCTCGTCGAAGTATCTCGAAGACACGTCGTAGGTGTTCGATGTGCTGCTTCATGTCCCTCGAGTAGATCAGGATGTCGTCCAGGTACACCACCACGCATTCGTCGAGTAGAGGCCTAAGAATATGGTTCATTTCGGCCTGGAATGTAGCGGGTGCGTTGGTGAGTCCGAACGGCATGACGAGGTACTCGTAGGATCCGTATCGTGTCCAAAACGCTGTCTTATGGATGGAGTTATCCGCCATCCGGATCTGCCAGTATCCCGATCTCAAATCTGTTAGAATATTAGGCGAGAATGGATGACTAGGAAGCAAGGAAGGGTACAAGTAGAATGTCGAGAGGATTCTGTACCCCCTAAGGCTAAACCCACTATAGCCTAGACAAATGTAAACACATGAACTAAGCCTAGATATAACTAAGCATATATGTTTGACACACCCCCATAGGCAAAGTGGGGGATAGCCAGAACAAATAATGGTCACAAGACCAGTCAAGAAAAGCAAAGCAAGCTCAGGTGGATCACAAAGTCACCACACAATCCGAGCACAAGCAAAGGGCCACAAGGCCAGTTCACATGCAGAGTTATATAAAGAGAACAAACAATACAGTGATCATACCCTAACAAGTGCAAGCATGCTGGTATATAGATAGATCACAGTACAGGCAGACTCAGGCAGTAAGTAAGTGAGGCAAAGTAGGCACAAGGCCTAACACAGTAACAAAGCGCTGATGGTCACCAGGCGGAAGTGCCTTGGTGAAGACATCAGCAGTGTTGGCCCGAGTGGCCACGTACGCTAGACGAATCTGACCACGCTGCTGCAACTCTCGAGCAAGGAAGTATCGCAGAGCGATGTGCTTCGTTCTGTGCTCCAGTCTGTGCTCCTGACACAAGGCTATCATGGCCTTGTTGTCTACGTACAGGACTGGAGGTGAACGAGGCTGCTCTCCCAAGTCGGTCAGCAAGTAGGTGAGCCAGCGTAGCTCCTGAGCAGCCATGGCTCCGGCGTAGATCTCAGCCTCACAGCTGGAGCTGAGAACTGAAGATGAGCGGGTAGACCGCCAAGAAACCGAGCCGGACCCAAGGCCGAAGGTGTAACCCTGCGACGACCGCTGAGTAGCTGAGTCGTCAACCCAGGAGGCGTCTGCGTGACCAGTGAGGACAACAGGACCCCGTCCTCCAAGCACAAGCCCCATGCCCGACGTACTACACAGGTAACGCAGTACCCTCTTCGCAGCATCCCAGTGCACCTTTCGGTGCCTACCGGGAGCCACGTAGCGAGCCAGAAGGCTGAGAGGGTACGCGAGGTCAGGTCGAGTGCAAGTCATCAGGTACATGAGGCAACCCACAAGCTCTGGGTACGGACCACTCGGCTCTACGGACTCGTCCGAAGGTGGAGCTGAGAGCGAGTGGCTGGTAGACAGAGGAGTGAGCTGTGGCGAGGAGTACTGGAAGCCGAAGCGCTGAAGGACCTGGTGCACCATGTGTGACAGAGTCAGTGTGATGGTGCGCTGTGCTCTGTCCCGGGTGATCTGCAGGCCAAGGTAGCTACGCAGTTCACCCAGGTCAGTGCAGGTATGTCTCTTCTGCAGCTCGGAATTCACTAGGGTCAGTGCCTCAGTGTTAGCCGTGGCAAAGACGAGGTCGTCGACGTACACTAGGATGAGAAGGGCGGCAGCGAGGTGTCGGTGCGTAGAAACAGCGACGGGTCTGCTGAAGAAGGAACAAACCCAAGAGCCGCAAGTGTAGTCCTGAGTGTGTCGTGCCACTCGCGAGGCGCCTGGCGGAGACCGTAGACTGGCCGGCGGAGGCTCCACTGGGTACCTGTAGGAAAAGACCCAGTGAAACCAGGTGGTCGGCGCAGCCAGATCTCCTCGTGCAGGCTGACCTGCAGGAAAGCAGTACTGAAGTCCAGGGAGTGTAACTCGTAGTCACGCTGAGCAGCTACGTGCAGCAACACCCGAAGAGTAGTCATCTTCGGGGTGGGGGAGAAGGTCTGGAAGTAGTCAACTCCCTGTCGCTGAATGAAACCTCGAGCAACGTAGCGCGCCTTGAAGGCAGGCGGAGAACCCGGCGGCCGCTTCACCCTGAAGATCCACATGCCATCGACTATGTTCACCCCAGGTGGGGGAACCTCGTCGACCTAAGTGCCTGTGGACTTCCAGGATGCCATCTCGGCATCCATTGCTGCCTGCCACTGAGAGGAGTAAGGACCCGTAATCGCCTCTGCGTAAGAGCGCGGGGTCGGGATGTCAGGAGCATCCGAGTCTCCCTCAGGGGCAAGCAGCAAGGAGGCGAAACGAGGTACAGCAGCTGCAAGACACTCAAAGTCCTCCTGCCTGTCCTTAAGGACGTCCGAGCCAAGAGCACACTCACCCCCGACGGACGGAGGACTGGCAGGCACAGACTCAGCAACTAGAGCAGAGGCGTAGTCGAGACGGCAGGCAGCAGCAAAGTCAAGTAGCTCAGCAACGAGAGGAGAAGCAGCAGCAGACTCAAAGGACGGGTCAGTGACAGCAGTGGCAAGGAGACGAGCGACAGTGGGACTGGCAGCACACGCTCGGTCAGACTCAGGGTCAGGGACCGCAGGAAGAGAGGACTCAGGAGGAGCAGGTAGAGGAACACGCAGTGGAACAGAGGAAGGACGGAGTGCCATGGTGTGTGTGCCTGGGACACGAGGAGGACGCGGACGAGGAGCACGACGAGCAGTTCGAACAGGCGAGACAGGACGAGACGCAGGCTCACGACGCTCTGTAAGACCTCCGGACTGCTCAGTGTAAGGAGAGGGAACAGGCAGTGGGGAGGCTGGCTGTAACGGCGGCTGCGACTGGTCAGGCGGTGGACACAGGAAGGGAGGAGGAAGACCAGTAGAAGACGGGACACCAAGAACCTGCTGAAGCAGGGGAACGAAGTACGGGCGTGGCCGCACAGTGCCTCCAGCACCAGGGTCAACAGCTCCAGCTCCTGCACCTCCAGCGCCTCCTGCGCCAGGGCCTCCAACTCCAGCTACACCAGCTCCAGCGCCTCCGGCGCCAGCTGCTCCAGGCTCCGTAGGGTCTCCAGCTCCAGTAGTAACAGCAGCACCTCCAGCTCCAGCGTCTCCAGGCTCGCCAGCTTCGGGAGCCCCACTCCGACGGTGTGCTCGCTGAACAAGCCACTCACGCAGATGCTGCGAGGACAGTCGCGGTGAAGCACCAGCAGGACCTCCAGACGAAGCAGCACCCCAAGGCTCAGCACCCCCAGACTCCGCACCCTCCGACTCAGCACCCTCAGGCTCCGCACCCTCCGACTCAGCACCCCCAGGCTCAACACCCTCAGGCTCAGCACCCCCAGACCCAGCACCCTCAGATCCCGCACCCCCCGACTCCGCACCCCCAGACGCAGCACCCCCAGACGCAGCACCTGGAGCAGCACATGAGACGACAGCTACCTGAACAGGCGCAGTACCAGAGAGAGGGTCTACCTGAGACACTCCCGAGGGAGCAGGACCCTGGGGCGGGAGGGGGTCTACCGGAGGGGGACCGGGAGCAAGGAAGAGCGGCGGGGGCGGGGAAGGGGCAGAGCGGTAAGGGAAGAGACGGTAGAAGGGAACCGACTCGTCGAACGTGACGTCCTGAGAAGGGAGGACACAGCGCGAGGTGGGGTGGTAAAACTGCCAGCCAGGCGCATCAGGGACAAAGCCAAGGAAGACGCAGGGAATAGCGCGGGCGGAGAGCTTGTCCGCGGACGTATCGCGAACAAAGGCACGAGAACCCCAGACCCAGAACACCGACGCATCGCCAACCTTCCCCGTCCAACGCAGTGTGGGCGAGGTCTCCGGCAAGGAGACACGGGGCCAAAGGTTGAGCTGATGCGCAGCGTACCGGACCGCAAACGGCCACAGAAAATGGGGAGCGGCCGCATGAATCATGGAGGTACGAGCGACCTCCATGACTAAGCTAATGCGGCGCTCAGCAATCCCATTTTGCTGAGGGGAGTCCGGAAGCGTGAACGACTGGGTGATGCCCTCCCCACGACAAAAGTCCCGCAAGAGGTCGGAGGAGAACTCACCACCTCTGTCAGAGTGCAGATGCAGGACAGGAAGGTCCTGGCCGAAACGCTCTCGCAGCTGGAGACGGACTGTGCGGATCCAAGGGATCAAGACAGCAGAGACTTCACCCTTGCTGCGCAACGGGAAGACTGTGGTGTATCGCGTGTAGTCGTCAACGACCAGCAGAAAGTAGCGCTCGCGGCCCTATCCACTGACGCGGGCTGGGCCCCACACGTCCATGTGGAGGGTCTGCAGGGGAGCAGTCGTCGGGGGAAACGAGGAGGAGTGAGGAGCGGCGCGCTGCCGTCCCTCGACGCAAGGAAGACAGGGCGGGGCAGGCGAGGGCGGCAGGGGAGGCAGAGACCTGGGGAGACCAGAGACAAGGAGACGGGAGTGCATGCCACGAAGGCGTGGCAGGGAGGGGTGACCCAGGCGGTGGTGCCAAAGAAGAGTCTGGTGCGACAGGAGGCGACACGAGCAAGAGGCGGCTACCTGACCTGACACGGACACCTGAGCAGACGCAGCGACCTGAGGAGGCAGACTCGACCCTGGCCGACGAGTGAACGTAGCCAGGTGACGTCCCATCCGCGTGCACGTGCAGATCGACACACGCTGACCCCCAGGAGTGGTGGTAGTGACCATCGCATCCTGAAGGGCAGCGGTACTCACCAAGTTCGTAGAGAACGAGGGGAGGTGAAGACCTGACAGAGAGCCGGACGGAACCGCCGGACACGGGAGGACAGTGGAGGAACTGGCAACGACCGGGCCACCAGAGGGATCAGCCAGTCTGACCGGAACAGGTGCAGGAAGAGGAGTGAGAGTGGTGCTGTCACGAAAGAAACAGCGCGAGGCGCCGGAGTCTAACGTGAAGGTGTGCAGTGCCTCAGCAGGCGCAGTACCAGGGGGAGTACCAGACGCACTAGCACCTAGAGCAGCAGCGGCTATACCTGGGTCAGGCGGCACACACCAGTAACAGTCACCCTCAGCACTAAAAGACAAAGCATACATGGCAGAGATAATAACATCAAAGTCTAGGTCAAAGATGGCAACTCCCGACCTAAGCAACTCTGCCCAGCGAGGGCGCTCGACGTCATCACAAAACTCAGTGCGCCAGGCGTCGTCAAGGCGGGCAAAGCAGCGGCGCTCAGTGTGAAACCGCCCGCATGTCTTGCCCGCACGGGCACCCGTGCGAATGACATACGGGCAGGTCTCACAACCCTCGCCCGCCCCACGCTGAACCAACCACTCACGGAGCTGCTGAGGCGTCTGAGTCTCGCTCCGACGCTGCTGCTGCAGGCCCCGACCGCCACCAGGGCCTCCACGCTGAGGTCCAGACCGACTACCACTGGTCCCACCGCCTCCACTGCCGCCACCCCCTCCGCTGCCTCCACCGCCGCCACCAGAGCCTCCACCTCCGCCACCGGTCCCACCGCCGCCACCACCTCCACCGCCTCCGCCTCCTCTACCGCTGCCCCCACTGCCACGCCCTCTGCCACCTCCACCACCACCGCTGCCTCCTCCACTACCCCGGCCACCCTTGCCCTTGCTGTTGCGGCGCTTCGTACTAGTCGAAGCAGCACCGACGTCCTCAGGAACAGAGACGTCTGCAGCAGCAGCAGAGGCGAAGGAGGAGGAAAGGGGGGAGGGGGAGCACCCCTCAAAGAAGGGTCAGCACGGGGTGCCACGAGCAGCACCTACAGAAACTGCACTAGTCTCAGCTGCGAGGAGATGCTGCTCGAGGAGGTCAACAGTGAGGGAAGTGGGGTCGAGGGTGAGGAAGTGGTCCCTGACAGAGCGAAGGGAGTCAGGGAGGCGAGTGACTATGTAGTAGAGGGTGATGAACATGGGGGGCTGGTTCGTGAGAAGGAACTCAGCAGGAACGGTAGCGCGATAGCGAGCGTCGCTAGTGCACAGGTGGGTAACCAGGTCCGCTACTGTGGCAAAAGCCGACAGCTCAGGGAACAGGTAGGGCAGTAGCAGTCTGCCAAGAGCAGCAGTGGCAGGGGAGGAGTAGCGAGCAACGACAGCGTCGTACAAGGCCTGTGCTGTCCTGTGCTCGCCAAAGTGAGCACATTCTGTTGCGGGCAGGTGGTTGCGAATGGCCAAGCGGGCAGTAGCGTCACGAGAGAGCCACTGGGAACGAGTCGAAACGTCAGCTGTGGCGGGAGGGGCTGGAGCGGCACCGGACACGAGGTCAAACAGCGAGACACTGTCCCGACTGTCGCTCAGTAGGTACAGTTGCAGATCGTCGTGCCACGTATCAAATGCTACAGGTCTACCCTTCGGGTAGAACGGGAGAACTCGAAGCAACGCCATAGGGGCAGAGGAGCCTGGGGGCCGCGGGGCCAAACAAGGGGCCGGGGGGCCTAGGGGAGGGCCGAGGGGCCTAGGGGGCCGAGGGACCAAACAAGGGGCCGGGGGGGCCGGGCGCCGGTCTCTGAGGTGGGGCCGAGGGGCCTAGGGGCCGCGGGGCCAAACAAGGGGCCGAGGGGCCTAGGGAGGGCCAAGGGGCCTAGGGGGGGCCGAGGGGCCAACCAAGGGGCCGAGGGGCCGAGGGGGGGGGGGGCCGAGGGGCCTAGGGGGCCGAGGGGCCAAACAAGGGGGGCCGGGGGGGCCGGGCGCCGGTCTCTGAGGTGGGGCCGAGTGGCCTAGGGGCCGCGAGGCCAAACAAGGGGCCGGGGGGCCTAGGGGGGGCCGAGGGGCCTAGGGGGCCGAGGGGCCAAACAAGGGGCCGGGGGGCCGGGCGCCGGTCTCTGAGGTGGGGCCGAGGGGCCTAGGGGCCGCGGGGCCAAACAAGAGGCCGAGGGGCCTAGGGGGGCCGAGGGGCCAAACAAGGGGCCGGGGGGGGGGGGGGCCGGGTGCCAGTCTCTGAGGTGGGGCCGAGGGGCCTAGGGGCCGCGGGGCCAAACAAGGGGCCGGGGGGCCTAGGGGGGGCCGAGGGGCCTAGGGGGCCGAGGGGCCAAACAAGGGGCCGGGGGGCCGGGCGCCGGTCTCTGAGGTGGGGCCGAGGGGCCTAGGGGCCGCGGGGCCAAACAAGAGGCCGAGGGGCCTAGGGGGGCCGAGGGGCAAAACAAGGGGCCGGGGGGGGGGGGGGGGGGCGGGTGCCAGTCTCTGAGGTGGGGCCTAGGGGCCGCGGGGCCAAACAAGAGGCCGAGGGGCCTAGGGGGGGCCGAGGGGCCTAGGGGGCCGAGGGGCCAAACAAGGGGCCGGGGGGCCGGGCGCCGGTCTCTGAGGTGGGGCCGAGGGGCCTAGGGGCCGCGGGGCCAAACAAGAGGCCGAGGGGCCTAGGGGGCCGAGGGGCCAAAGAAGGGGCCGGGGTGCCGGGCGCCGGTCTTTGAGGTGGGGCCGAGGGGCCTAGGGGCCGCGGGGCCAAACAAGAGGCCGAGGGGCCTAGGGGGCCGAGGGGCCAATCAAGGGGCTGGGGGGGGGGGCCGGGTGCCAGTCTCTGAGGTGGGGCCGAGGGGCCTAGGGGCCGCGGGGCCAAACAAGGGGCCGGGGGGCCTAGGGGGGGCCGTGGGGCCTAGGGGGCCGAGGGGCCAAACAAGGGGCCGGGGGGCCGGGCGCCGGTCTCTGAGGTGGGGCCGAGGGGCCTAGGGGCCGCGGGGCCAAACAAGAGGCCGAGGGGCCTAAGGGGGGCCGAGGGGCCTAGGGGGCCGAGGGGCCAAACAAGGGGGGCCGGGGGGGCCGGGCGCCGGTCTCTTAGGTGGGGCCGAGTGGCCTAGGGGCCGCGGGGCCAAACAAGGGGCCGGGGGGCCTAGGGGGGGCCGAGGGGCCTAGGGGGCCAAGGGGCCAAACAAGGGGCCGGGGGGCCGGGCGTCGGTCTCTGAGGTGAGGCCGAGCGGCCTAGGGGCTGCGGGGCCAAACAAGGGCAGGGCCGGGCGCTGGGCAGGTACAGGGCCTGGCGCTGGGCAGGTACGGGGCCGGGCGCGAGGCTAGGTACGGGCCGAGCGACGGGCTAGGTACGGGCCGGGCGCAGGCAGGAGACGAGGCCGGGCGCGGGCTAGGTACGGGCCGGGCGACGGGCTAGGTACGGGCCGGGCGCGGGCGTCGAAGTTGGCGGGGCCAGTGGGGCCGAGGCGACTGGCTAGGTACGGGCCGGGCGACGGGCTAGGTACGGGCCGGGCGTGGGCGACGAAGTCGACGGGGCCAGTGGGGCCGAGGCGACGGGCTAGGTACGGGCCGGGCGCGGTCGACGAAGTCGACGGGACCAGTGGGGGCCGAGGCGACGGGCTAGGTACGGGCCGGGCGCGGGCGACGAAGTTGACGGGGCCAGTGGGGCCGAGGTGACGGGCTACGTACGGGCCGGGCGACGGGCTAGGTACGGGCCGGGCGCGGGCGACAAAGTCGACGGGGCCAGCGGGGCCGAGGCGACGAGCTAGGTACGGGCCGGGCGACGAGCTAGGTACTGGCCGGGCGCGGGCGACGAAGTCGACGGGCTAGGTACGGGCAGTGCAGTAGGTGGTGGGCCCATTGAGATTAGGTCCAAAGACTTAATTGCTCTTAATACCATGTTAGAATCTTAGGCGAGAATGGATGACTAGGAAGCAAGGAAGGGTACAAGTAGAATGTCGAGAGGATTCTGTACCCCCTAAGGCTAAACCCACTATAGCCTAGACAAATGTAAACACATGAACTAAGCCTAGATATAACTAAGCATATATGTTTGACAAAATCGAGTTTTGAGAATACTGTGGCTCCACGAAGCTGGTCAAGTAGATCGTCGATCCGTGGAATCGGATACTTGTTCTTGATCGTCTGCTTGTTGAGGGCTCGGTAGTCGATGCACATGCGTAAGCTTCCGTCAGGTTTTGGTGTGAAAAGCACTGGTGCACCGTATGGTGATGTTGATGGTCGAATGAGTCCTTTGTCTAGAAGGTACTCGATCAGCTTCTTCATGTCGGCCAACTCGGTAGGGCTGAGTCGATATGGTGCTCGGAAGGTCGGTTTTGAACCAAGTTCTTCGATGATCTCGTGCTTGTGGGTTCGGTATGGCGGCAACTGGTCTGGAAGGTCGTCAGGGAGAACGTCTTCGAACTCTTCTAGAAGTTTATGGATTGCTGGTGGAAGCTCGAGCGTTTTTCTCTCTCCTTCGTCCTCGTTGGTAACCAGTGCAACAAACCCTGCCATGGTTCGCTTCACGTCCTTCTCGAAGCGTGCGAGAGTCTCCTCCAAAATATCTCCCGTGTTGCTCCAATTCGGAAGAGGAACTCTTCTGTCTTGATTGTAAATACTCGCCGTGCGGGTGACCCAGTTGATCTCGGGGTTGAACTTCTTCAGAAAATCTCTCCCAAGAATCAAGTCTAGCCCTTTGATGTTGGTGACGGGTAGGGTCGGTTTCCAGCGAAGAGGACCCATCTGCAGGTGTAACGCTGCTTCGCCGTAGACTTGTAATTTGCTTCCGTCAACCATCGTAGCTGTGAAGTTTGAAGGCGTGTACTTCTCATTGATGCGTTCGAGGGTTGCTTCGTCGCATACTGAATGGGATGCTCCGCTGTCCACGAGTGCTTGGAGGCGTCGTCCATTGCAGATCACCTCGAGCAAAATTGGTTGGCGTTGCTCGTTGTACCCGTTGATCTTCTCGTTGATTGGTTCATAGGGCATTTCCCATAGCTCTGTGTTTTCTCCTGGGGTGGCAGATGGCCGGTCCTGCCGTTCCCTATTGGCATGGTTTTTTGTTGTCGTCGACGACGTGGTTCTCGAGCTCGTAGTAGAATTCATAGATGGGGTAGATACCGTAGATGTTTCAGATGTTGCAGATGCATCTGTAGAGGAGGTTTGAGGTCGTCGCAGCTTCATGTTGATCTCCAGCTCCCTCTTGAGCTGCTTCAGCGCCACCGACTTCTTCCGTGGGGACCGGTTGGTCGACGTGGGCTGGTTTTTCAGAGAGAGGACGATGTCGTCGTTGGAAGGTCGATCTTCCACGCTCCGTTGTTGGTTCCCCATGCGCAGCTGCTGTAGTTGTCGTACCGGTACATTCTTTTTCTTCTGGAGCCTCTCTCGTGATTTCACAAAGGCCGTAGACCCAAGGGAATTTTTTCCAAGTAAAGCATCCTTGTATGATATTTTGAAGGGGTGCTTACTTTTTACAGGGCCTTTTTGGAGTTGTCCGGGTCCAGCAGGGTCTTGTGTCGCGGAGATTTTATTTCCCTCGGCGATTTTCCCTAGTAGAGTCCGTTCGTGGTTTGAAAAATTCACTCCACGATCCTCCAATATTCGCATTAAATCTGCTCCACTGCTGCGTGTCAGATTTATATGACATAGCTACTATAGGCTATAGTGGGGTAGCACATATGGGGTACAGTTTTCTAGGGTTTACATTTGTACCCAACTTTCCCTTAGTCATTCTCATTCCTCGTTTCTTCTCATGGTATCGAGCAGGTTCCCTAGTGGGAACGATTCCTAGGGCCCACCACCACGAAATTTTTTTTTTCCTGCCCGGAGCGCACTTCGCTCCGGCCCGAGTCGCGCCCTGTGTGCTCTCCCTACCGTCGCGCCCTCGCTAGGCCCCTCACGGCCCCGTCGCGTCGCCCTTAGCGGCCCTCTCACGGCTCCCTAGCGCCGCCCTTACGGCTCGTCGCGCCGCCCTTACGGCCCGTCGCGCAACCCTTACGGCCCGTCGCGCCCGTCGCGCCGCCCTCACGGCCCCTCGTGCCGCCCTTACGGCCCGTCGCGCCCGTCGCGCCGCCCCCACGGCCCCTCGTGCCGCCCTTACGGCCCCTCGTGCCGCCCTTACGGCCCCTCGCGCTACCCTTACGGGCCCTCCCGCGGCCCCTTCGGCCCCTCCCGTCGCCAGTCGGCCCCTTACGGCCCCCTCGCGGCCCCTCGAGCCGCCTTCCGCGGCCTCCTCACAGCCTGTCGCCGCCCTCGACGGCCCCTCGTGGCGCCCTTCACGGCCTCTCCGCCGCTCTTCGCGGCCCCTAGCGGCCGGCAGCCGCCGTCCCTGAGGCAGCAGCCGCAGCCGTCTCTGCAGCAGCAGTCGCCACAGCTTCTGCGACTGCTGCCGCGGTCGTCACCAACCACACCAGCCGCCGAGCCGTCCTGCAGCCGAGCAGCCGAGCCGCCGAGCCGCCGAGCCGCCCAGCAGCCGACCGCCGAGCCGCCCGAGCCGCCCGAGCCGCCGAGTCGCCCGAGCCGCCCGAGCCGCCGAGCCGCCCGAGCCGCCGTGTCGCCGACCCGCCGTCCTGCCGAGCCGCCGAGCCGCCGAGCCGCCCGAGCCGCCCTGTCCGGTAAGAGCAGCGCCTCTATCACTGCACTGCCCTTACCCTACTGTTCGCACTGCTAGTCTACTGCTGTCATGGCTACCCCTAGTGTCCTCGCCTTTGACGCTGAGGGTCGGGCCATTGACTTTGACGCCTGGGTAGATGACCTGCAGCTTTTCTTACAGTGCGATAGGGCAGACGGTCTCTCCCTCTTTGACCTCACCTCTGGTGCCTCTCCTGCCCCTGCTGCTGATGCCGACGCCACTGTTCGCTCACAGTGGGCCACACGCGATGCTGCTGCACGTCTAGCTGTGCGTCGCCACCTGCCTACCTCTGAGCGTGCGCACTTTAGCCAGTACAAGAGTGCTCACACCTTGTACGACGCTGTAGTTGCGCGCTACTCCTCCCCTGCCACTGCTGCACTGAGCCGCCTCATGCTACCGTACCTCTTCCCTGACCTTGCTGCCTTTCCCACAGTCGCTGACCTCATTACGCACCTCCGCACTAGTGACACTCGCTACCGCGCTGCGCTTCCTGCTGAGTTCTGCGCCAAGAACCCCCCCCCCATGTACATCACCCTCTACTACATAGTCACCCGGCTCCCTGACTCCCTTCGCGTAGTCAGGGACCACTTCCTCTCAGTTTGCCCCACCACTCTTACCGTTGACCTCCTCGAGAAGGCCCTCCTAGCAGCAGAGAAGAGCATAGTCGCTGTAGGAGCCTCTCGTGGTGACCCTCGCACCCCCGTCTTTGAGGGGTGTTCCCCCTCCCCCCTTTTGCCCTCTGTTGCCTCTGCTGCTGCGGCCGACCTCGTTGGTCTCGAGTCGGTCGGCGCTGCGTCTGCCCCGAGCGGGAGACGCCGCACCGGCAAGGGCAAGGGTTGCAAGGGTGCTGGAGGGGCTGGCGGGGGTGGCGGAGGTGGCGGTGGCGGCAGTGGAGGGGGTGGGGGTGGTGGTGGGAGTGGTGGCGGGGGTGGAGGTGTCGGTGGCGGCAGTGGAGGCGGAGGCGGCGGCGGCGGTGGCGGTGGGAGCGGAGGTGGCGGAGGTGGCGGCGGTGGCGGAGGCGGCGGCGGAGGAGGTGGAGCTGGTCGGGGTGGCGCTGGGCAGAGGGTCGGCTCCGGTGGTGGTCAGCGCCAGCAGCAGCAGCAGCAGCGGCAGCAGCGCACTCGTGACATCCCCCCCCCTCAGCAGCTCCGTGAGTGGTACGCTGCACGCCAGCGGGGTGGGGGTACTGGTCCGTGCACCTACGTCCTACGCACCGGCGACCGCGCGGGTGAGCAGTGCGGGGGTGCGCACTCCACCCAGCGCTGCTTTGGCCGCCTGACGGACGCTTGGTGTCACCAGTTCCCTGAGGCCACTGAGATCCCCCGCTGGGGCGAGCTGTCTAGGGCGGGTGTAGCTGTCTTTGACCTTGACTTTGATGCTATTCTTGCTGCCATGTATGCTGTGACTATTAGTGATGAGGGTGACTGTTACCGGTGTTTTCCGCCCGACCCGGGCATTGAGACTGCTGCTCTAGGTACTGGTGAGGCTGCTGCTCTAGGTGCTAGCGAGGCTGCTGCTCTAGGTGCTCGTGCGTCTGCTCACTCAGGTGCTGGTGAGTCTGCTCTCTCAGGTACTGCGTCGGCTTCGGCCTCCCACACCTTCACCCTTGACTCGGGGGCTTCTCGCTCCTTCTTTCGAGACCGCACCACACTCACGCCGCTTGGCCGGCCAGTTGCAGTCTCTCTGGCAGACCCCTCTGGGGGTCCTGTCCTTGCTCACTTCTCCACTGTCCTCCCGTGTCCGGCGGCCCCCTCTGGCACCCTGTCTGGTCTTTACCTCCCCTCGTTCTCTACGAACTTGGTGAGTGGTGCTGACCTACAGGATGCGGGGGTTCACCAGTTCACTCCTGCGAGTCAGCGGGTGACCCACTGCACGGACGCTCGGACAGGCCGACACCTGGCCACGTTTACACGTCGGCCGGGGTCGAGCCTGTACACACTGACCACTGCGTCTCCTCCAGTCACTGCGTCTGGTCAGGTAGCTGCGTCGGGTCAGGTGTTTGCTGCAGCGTCGAGGTCTGGTCCTGAGTCTGCCCCCTGTTCGTGTCGCCTCCTGTCGCACGAGACTCTCCTCTGGCACCACCGCCTTGGTCACCCCTCCCTGCTTCGTCTCCGAGGCATGGCCTCCCGTGTCCTTGTCTCTGGTCTTCCCCGGTCCCTCCCTCCCCTTCCTCCGGGGCCCGGCCCTACCTGCGTCCCTTGTGTCGAGGGGCGGCAGCGGGCTGCCCCTCACTCCTCCCAGTTTCCTCCGACAGAGGCCCCGCTGCAGACGCTTCACATGGACGTGTGGGGCCCGGCCCGCGTCCGTGGACAGGGTCACGAGCGCTACTTCCTGCTGGTGGTTGACGACTACTCGCATTACACCACGGTCTTCCCTTTGCGCAGCAAGGGTGATGTCACTGAGGTGTTGATCGACTGGATCCGCGCAGCTCGTCTCCAGCTCAGGCAGAGCTTCGGCTCGGACTTTCCTGTTCTGCGTCTGCAATCTGACAGAGGTGGAGAGTTCTCCTCTGGCCTTCTGCGAGCCTACTGTCGTGCACGAGGCATCCGCCAGACCTTCACGCTTCCGGACTCTCCACAGCAAAATGGGATTGCTGAGCGCCGCATTGGCATGGTCATGGACGTCGCCCGTACGTCCATGATGCATGCGGCTGCCCCCCATTTTCTGTGGCCGTTTGCGGTTCGGTACGCGGCGCATCAGATCAACCTTCACCCCAGGGTCTCCATGCCGGAGACCTCTCCAGCTTTGCTGTGGACGGGGAAGGTTGGCGATGCGTCTGCGTTCCGTGTCTGGGGATCTCGGGCGTTTGTCCGCGACTTGTCTGCGGACAAGCTGTCCCCTCGTGCTGCTCCTTGCGTCTTCCTTGGCTTCCCCCCTGACGCGCCAGGGTGGCAGTTCTACCACCCCACCTCTCGCCGTGTTCTGTCCTCCCAGGACGTCACGTTTGACGAGTCGGTCCCCTACTACCGCCTCTTCCCCTACCGCACTCCGTCCCTCCCCCCGCCACCGCTCTTCCTTGTGCCAGGTCCCCCCCCGGTAGACCCCCTTCCCCCTCAGGGTCCTGCCCCTTCAGGTGTGTCCCAGGTAGACGCAGTCGAGCCTGTCGAGGTTATTGGTGACTCTGATGCTGCTGAGGGTGCTGAGCCTGGGGGTGCTGACTCTGGGGGTGCTGAGCGTGTGGGTGCTACGCCTGGGGGTGCTGAGCCTGAGGGTGCTACTACTGGGGGTGCTGAGCCTGGGGGTGCTGAGCCTGGGGGTGCTACTACTGGGGGTGCTGAGCCTGGGGGTGCTGAGCCTGGGGGTGCTACGCCTGGGGGTACTGAGCCTGGGGGTGCTACGCCTGGAGGTGCTGAGCCTGGGGGTGCGGAGCCTGAGGGAGCTGGGCCTGCTCGTGTGGCGTCTGGCGGTGCTGAGCCTGGAGGTTCTCCGGGTGCTTCGTCTAGGCGGGAGCCACTCTCTCCACAGGAGCTGCGAGAGTGGTTTGCCCGGCGCTGGAGGCGTGCTGCTGGAGCTGGAGGTTCTTCGACTGCTGAGGGAGCTGGTGCCGCGGGTCCCGGAGGTGCTCGTACTGGGAGTACTGGAGCTGCTGGGCCTGCGGGTACGCCTGGAGCTGGAGCTGCTGAGGGTGTTGGCACTGAGGCTCCTGCTGTCGGTCCTGGAGGCGGTCCTGCTGGGGGTGCTACTGGTGCTGCTGGAGGTACTGGAGCTGGAGGTGCTGCTGGCGCTGGTGCTGCCGCTGGGGGTACTGGTGCTGTCCCTGCTGTGTCTGGAGTCGCCGCGCGGCCTCGGCCGTACTTCGTTCCGCTCCTTCAGCAGGTTCTTGGTCTCCCGCCTTCTACTGGTCCTCCTCCTCCCTTAGAGTGTCCACAGCCTGTCCCGTCCCAGTTACAGTTACAGCCGGCCTCCACACTGCCCGCTCCTTCTCCCTACACTGGTCCTACTAGAGGTCTGGCTGAGCGTCGTGAGCCTGCGTCTCGCCCTGCGTCGCCTGTCCGTCTTGCTCGCACTAGTGGCCGTGGTTCGCGTCAGCGTCCTCCTCCTGTCCCTGGCACGCACCGGATGTCTCTGCGTCCGTCCACTGCTCCTCTGCGTGCCCCTTTGCCTTCTCCTCCTGAGTCCTCTCTTCCTGCTCTTCCCGACCTGGAGTCGGACTCTCTTCGTGCTGCCAGTCCTACTGTCACGCGTCTCCTTGCTACTGTCGTCACTGACCCTTCCTTTGAGTCCACTGCTGCGTCTGCCCTAGTTGCTGAGCTCGTCGACTTTGCTGCTCGCTGTCTTCTAGACTACGCTGCTAGTCTTGTCGTTGAGTCTGAGTCTGTCTGTCCTCCGTCCGTCGGGGGTGAGTGTGCCCTTGGCACGGACGTCCTTGAGGACAGGCAGGAGGAGTTCCAGTGTTTGGCTGCTGCTTCACCTCATCTCGTGTCCGTACTGCTTACCCCTGAGGGAGACCCGGATGCACTTGACATCCCGACTCCGCGCTCTTACGCGGAGGCGATAGAGGGTCCCTACTCCTCTCAGTGGCAGGCAGCTATGGACACAGAGATGGCTTCCTGGAAGTCCACAGGCACCTACGTTGACGAGGTTCCCCCGCCTGGGGCGAACATCGTCAGTGGCATGTGGATTTTCAGGGTGAAGCGACCGCCGGGTTCTCCGCCTGTCTTCAAGGCGCGTTACGTGGCTCGTGGCTCGTTACGTCCCTAAGCGCTGAACGTGCAGTTTTCATTTCGTCACAATCGATGAGTCGATGTCCGGGCTTGCCGCAGAAAGAACACTTAGATTTGTTCTTCTTTGGTCTTGCCTTCGCGTCGATTCGATCGAGTTCCATCGGGTCGGCGTACGTGGGGTTAGCCAAGCGTCCTCCATGTCGTCTAGCTCGTCCATGAAGTCGTCGTGTTCCGATCGTGGTTACGTCGAAACGTTCCGCTGCCGAAACGACGTCGTTGTAGCTGCTCCAATTTGCGGCCACAACATGTTGTCGTGTTTCTTTTTTCAGCCCCGCGATGAATGCTCTATTTTTTTCGCCTTCTGTGACGTCGGGGATGCGGTTGAACAACTCCTCCATTTGTTGTGTGTAGTTCGCGATGCTCCCGATTTGTCGATGATGATGTATTTTGTCGCGGGCGATAAACGCTGCATTAATCGGCTCAAAACGTTGTAGTAATCGTTCTCGGAACTGCTGCCACGTCGCTTCACCTTGGTTTAATAAACCGCTTCTGCTTATCCATTCAATTGCTGGTCCGCGCAGTAGTGTTGCTGCAAAATTAATTCTGTTTCTGTCGAGTGCTGGTGCTGTCCATCCAATGGCGGCGAAATAAATTTCGGTCGCCAAAAGCCAGCGCCTAGCGTCGATTTCCCCATCAAAGGTGTTGGGGGCTCGAATTTCTTGGGCCTTGGGAAAATTTCGCGACTGCTGCGAAGTCACGATCGATTCTGCTTCTGTCGCAATTTTCGCCATGACGCGCGCTTTCACCCGAAGTCGTTCGATCCGTCGCGCGTCGGTCTCGCTACTTCTGCACCGCTCGATATAGGTCCCGACAATTCACAATTGCCGTCCCAGTATCGCAAACGCTTTCGCCAACAATCGAACTCACGATCCTGTTCAAAAAACGCACGAGGGGGGTTATTCAAAAAACGCGGAATCTGGTGCTTACCAGCGTCGGCGCCGAATTCGTCGCCCCCGGCGGTTTTTCGAAGCAGGACTTTCTTGAGCGCGCTGCTTAGCTGAAACTCCGCGAGTGAAAATGGCTCTGATTACCAAGTGTCACAGGATCGAATTTCCACTCGAGAATGTTGCACTAAAGGTGAGTACAAGACGTATTTATACTCAGAAATACATAGAAACAACAGATAATCCGAACTTTCGGGAACGCGCTCTTCTAGAAGTTTTATTCACAAGTGCGCATAAGCACGCAAGCCCATTGGCACTTCGGATTATGGCGAGATTACGCCTTGTACACCACTGTCGGTGCTGTCGGTGCCGTATAATGTAAATGTCGGTGCCGAAAATACCAAATAAGTGAAATAATCGGAAAGCTCTCGAAAATAGAATAGTAGCCCGATTGAGGTGAAATAAAGTGCAAATGAAAGAGAAAAATAAGGAGAATAAGATGGAGTAAAAATATGGAAATGAGAAATATGTCGAACGTCGGCGTACTCTCACACGTAGGCACCTAGGCCCCGGCCCGTCGCCCCTAGGCCAGCCCGTCGCCACCCCTAGCCCGGCCCGTCGCCCCTAGGCCCGTCACCCCTAGGCGTCGCCCGTCGACTCGTAGCTGCTAGGCCGGCCCGTCGGCCCTAGCCCGGCCCATAGGCCCGTCGCCCCTAGCCCGACCTATCGCCCCTAACCCACGCGACCCGACCCGCCGCGCGACGCTCCTACGCCCGCGTCTGACGCCGTCCCTAGCCCGGCCCGTAGGCCCGTCGCCCCTAGCACGGCCCATCGCCCCTAACCCACGCGACCCGGCCCGCCGCCCGACGCCCCTACGCCCGCGACTGACGCCCCTACGCCCCGGCTCGTCGCCCGTCGCCCCCCCCCCCCCCTAGGCCCGTCGCCCTAGGCCCCGCAGCCAGTCGCCCGTTGCCCCTAGGCCCTACGTTCCTGGCCCCGCGGCCCCTTCGCTCCTGGCCCCACGGCCCTTCGCTCCTCGCCCCGCGGCCCGTAGCCCCTAGGCCTCCGACCCGTCGTTCCTGGCCCCGCGGCCCCCCTTCGCTCCTGGCCCCGCGGCCCGTCGTTCCTGGCCCCGCGGCCCCCCTTCGCTCCTGGCCCCGCGGCCCGTCGTTCCTGGCCCAGCGGCCCCTTCGTTCCTGGCCCCGCGGCCCGTCGCCCCTAGGCCCCCGGCCCCGCGGCCCCCTTCGTTCCTGACCCCGCGGCCCGTTGCCCCTAGGCCCCCCCCCGGCCCCTCGGCCCGTTGCTCCTGGCCCCCCCCGGCCCCTTGGCCCCTTGGCCCCTGCTGCTGATACTGCTACTACTGCTGCTCCTGCTGCTACTGCTACTGCTGCTACTGCTGCTGCTACTGCTGCTACTGCTACTGCTATTGCTACTACTGCTACTGCTGCTCCTGCGTGCTGCGTCGCTATGGCTTCACTTCAAGTTCTCGCGTTCGATCATGAGGGCAGACCGATTCAGTTTGACACGTGGCTCGACGATCTGCAGCTGTACCTACTGAGCGATTCTAAGGACACTGTTTCGCTGTTTGACCTCGCGTCAGGCGCTGCTACTGCCCCTCCCACCACAGCTGACAGTGCGACTCGCTCACAGTGGCTTACTCGCGACGCTGCTGCCCGCTTAGCCATTCGCAACCACCTGCCGTTAGCCGAATGCGCTCACTTCGGACAGCACAGGACAGCACACGCACTGTACGACGCTGTAGTCACCCGCTACTCCTCGCCTGCCACTGCTGCTCTAGGCCGCCTGCTTCTGCCCTACCTGTTCCCCGAGCTGTCCGCCTTTGCCACGGTAGAGGACCTTGTTTCCCAGCTTCGCACTAGCGACGCTCACTACCGCGCTACCGTCCCTGCTGAGTTCCTTGACAGGAACCAGCCCCCGATGTTCATCACTCTCTACTCCATAGTCACCCGCCTCCCTGGCTCTCTTCGCTCTGTCAGGGACCACTTTCTCTCGCTTGATCCCACCTCCCTCACTGTTGACCTACTCGAGCAGCACCTCCTCGCAGCTGAGAGTAGTGCAGTTGCTGTCGGTGCTGCTCGTGGCACTCCGCGCCCACCCTTCTTTGAGGGGTGCTCCCTCTCCCCCCTTGCCCCCTCCTATGCCTCTGCTGCTGTTGCAGACGTCCCTGGTGCTGAGGACGTCGGAGCTGCTTCTGCTAGTGCGAAGCGCCGCAGCGGCAAGGGCAAGGGTAGAAGGGGTGGTGGAGGGGGCAGCGGGAGTGGTGGTGGAGGCAGCAGTGGAGGTAGTGGAGGCAGTGGAGGTGGTGGCAGCGGTGGGAGTGGTGGCGGGAGTGGGGGCGTTGGTGGCGGCGGTGGAGGCAGCGGTGGGAGTGGCGGTAGTGGCGGCGGTGGGTCTGGTGACGGTAGGACTGGCGCTCGGCATGGAGGTTCTGGAGGTGGCTAGCGGCAGCAGCAGCAGCGTAAGAAAGAGACCCAGTCGCCCCAGCAGCCTTTTGAGTGGTTGTTTCAGCGTGGGACGTCTGAGAGTAGTGATAGCTGCCCGTATGTTATTCGCACGAGTGATCGTGCTGGTCAGACATGCGGGAGGCTTCACACTCAGCTCCGCTGCTTCTCCCGCCTCGACAACGCTTGGCGTGCTGAGTTTGGTGACGAGGTCGAGCGCCCTCGCTGGGCAGATCTGCTTAGGTCTGGAGTTGCTATCTTTGACCTAGTTATTCTTTCTACTATGTATGCTTTGTCGGTTAGTGCTGAGGGTAACTGTTACCGGTGTGTGCCGCCTGACCCAGGTATAGCCGCTACTGCTCTAGGTGCTAGTGAGTATGTTCTCCCTGGTAATGCGCCTGCTGAGGCCTTGCACGCCTTCACGCTGGACTTAGGTGCCTCACGCTATTTCTTTCGTGACAGCACCACTCTCACTCCTCTCCCTGCACCTAACCCGGTCCGACTAGCTGACCCCTCCGGGGGCCCGGTCGTTGCCCGTTCCTCCACTGTCCTCCCGTGTCTGGCGGTTCTGTCCGGCTCATTCTCAGGTCTTCACCTCCCCTAGTTCTCTACAAACTTGGTGAGTACCGCTGCCCTCCAGGATGCGATGGTCACTACCACCACTCCTGGGGGTCAGCGTGTGTCGATCTGCATGTGTACACAGACGGGTCGTCACCTGGCCATGTTCACTCGTCGGCCAGGGTCGAGTCTGTACGCACTGGCTACCGAGCCTCCTCAGGTAGCTGCGTCTGCTCAGGTGTCCGCGTCAGGTCAAGTAGCACCCCCTTGCTCGTGTCGCCTCCTGTCGCACCAGACCCTTCTGTGGCACCACCGCCTGGGTCACCCCTCCCTACCACGCCTTCGTGGCATGCAGTCCCGTCTCGTTGTTTCTGGTCTTCCCAGGTCTCTGCCTCCCCTCCCGCCCTCGCCTGCCCCGCCCTGCCTTCCTTGCGTCGAGGGGCGGCAGCGCGCGGCTCCTCACTCCTCCTCGTTTCCCCCGACTACTGCTCCCCTGCAGACTCTCTACATGGACGTGTGGGGCCCAGCCCGCGTCAGTGGACAGGGCCGCGAGTGCTAATTTCTGCTGGTTGTTGACGACTACACGCTGTACATCACGGTCTTCCGCTTGCGCAGCAAGGGTCAGGTCGTTGATGTCTTGATCCCCTGGATTCGCATAGTCTGTCTCCAGCTCCGCGAGCGATTTAGTACGGACCTTCCTGTCCTACGTCTGCACTCTGACAGAGGTGGTGAGTTCTCCTCCGACCTCTTGAAGGACTTTTGTCGTGGGGAGGGCATTCTCCAGTCGTTCACGCTTTCGGACTCCCCTCAGAAAAATGGGATTGCCGAGCGCCGCATTGGCTTAGTCATGGAGGTCGCTCGTACCTCCATGATCCATGCGGCTGCTCCCCATTTTCTGTGGCCGTTTGCGGTCCGTTACGATGCGCATCAGCTCAACCTCTGGCCGCGTGTCTCCTTGCCGGAGACCTCGCCCACACTGCGTTGGACGGGGAAGGTTGGCGATGCGTCAGTGTTCCGGGTCTGGGGTTCTCGTACCTTTGTCCGCGATACATCCGCGGACAAGCTCTCCGCCCGCGCCATTCCCTTCGTCTTCCTTGGCTTTGTCCCTGACGCACCTGGCTGGCAGTTTTACCACCCTACCTCGCGCCGTGTCCTCCCCTCTCAGGACGTCACGTTTGACGAGTCGGTTCCCTTCTACCGTCTCTTCCCCTACCGCTCTACCCCTCTCCCTCCCCCGCCGCTCTTCCTTGCTCCAGGTCCCCCTCCGGTAGACCCCCTCCCTCCTCAGGGTCCTGCTCCCAGGTGAGGTAGCTGTAGATTCAGGTGCTGCTAGAGGTACTGCGTCTGGGGGTGCTGAGCCTAGGGGTGCTGAGCCTGGGGGTGCTGAGACTGTGGGTGCTGAGCCTGGGGGTGCTGAGAATGGGGGTACTGAGATGGGGGCGCTGAGCCTGAGGGTGTTGAGCCTGGGGGTGCTGAGTCGGAGGGTGTGGAGTCTGGGGGTGCTGAGCCTCAAGGTGCTGGGCCTAAGGGTACTGCTTCGTCTGGAGGTTTTGCTGGTGCTTCGCCGAGACTGTCTCCGCAGCAGTTGCGTTAGTGGCTTGTTCGGCGCGCACGCCTTCGGAGTGGAGCTACCGAAGCTGGAGGTTCTGGAGCCGCTAAAGCTAGAGGTGCTGCAGTTCCTGCTGGAACTGGTGTTATTGGAGGTACTGCGGCTACTGGTCCTGGAGGTGCTTGTACCCGGGGTACTGGAGCTGCCGGGACTGGTGGTGTTGGGGGCGCTGGAGTTGGAGGCACTTGCGCTGGTGGCGTTGGAGCTGGAGGAGCTGGAGCTGGAGGCACTGGCGCTGGAGGCGCTGGAGTTGGAGGCACTGGCGCGGGAGGCGCTGGAGCTGGAGGAGCTGGAGCTGTTGACCCTAGCGGAACTGTGCGGCCGCAAACGTACTTCGTTCCCATTCTTTAGCAGGTTCTTGGTGTCCCATCTTCTACTAGCCTTACTCCTCCCCTCTTGTGTCCACCGCCTGAAAAGTCTCAGCTGTCGTTACAGCCGGCCTCTCCACTGCCTGCTCCTTCTCCTTACACTGAGCAGTCCGGCGGTCTTACAGAGCTTCGTGAGCCTGCGTCTCGTCCTGTCTCGCCTGTTCGCGCTGCTCGTCGCATTCCTCGTTCGCATCCTCCTCCTGTCCCCGGCACACACGCTATGGCACTTCGTCCTTCCTCTGTTCCACTGCGTGTTCCTCTGCCTGCTCCTCCTGAGTCCTCTCTTTCTGAGGTCCCTGACCCTGAGTCTGACCGCGCTCTTGCTACCAGTCCCACTGTCTCTCGTCTCCTCGCCACTACGTCACTGCTCTTGTTGCTGAGTCTGCGTCTGCCAATCCTCCGTCCGTCGGGGGTGAGTGTGCTCTTGGCACGGACGTCCTTACGGATAGGCAGGAGGACTTTGAGTGTCTTGCAGCTGCTGTACCTCGCTTCGCATCCATGCTGCTTGCCCCTGAGGGAGACCTGGATGCACCAGGCATCCCGACCCCGCGCTCTTACATAGAGGCGATTACAGGTCCTTACTCCTCTCAGTGGCAGGCAGCAAAGGATGCCAAGATGGCATCCTGGAAGTCCACAGGCACCTACGTCGACAAGGTTCGCCCACCTGGGGCGAACATAGTCGATGGCATGTGGATTTTCAAGGTAAAGCGGCCGCCGGGTTCTCCACCTGCCTTCAAGGCGCGTTACGTTGCTCGAGGCTTCAGTCAGCGACTTGGGGTTGACTACATCCAGACCTTCTCCCCCACCCCGAAGATGACTGCTCTTTGGGTGTTGCTGCACGTTGCTGCTCAACGTGACTACGCGTTGCACTCTCTGGAATTCAGCACAGCTTTCCTGCAGGGCAGCCTGCACGAGGAGATCTGGCTGCGCCGTCCACCTGGCTTCACTTGTTCGTTTCCTGCAAGTAACGAGTGGAGCCTCCGGCAGCCAGTCTACGGTCCCCGCCAGGCGCCTCGCGAGTGGCACGACACACTGAGGACTACACTTGCGGCTCTGGGGCTTACTCCTTCTACTGCTGACCCGTCGTTGTTTCTCCGCACCGACACGTCGCTGCTGCCGTTTTACGTCCTCATGTACGTCGATGACCTCGTCTTTGCCACTGCTGACACTGAGGCACTGACCCTTGTGAAGTCGGAGCTGCAGAAGAGACAAACCTGCACTGACCTGGGTGAACTGCGCAGCTATCTTGGCTTGCAGATCACCCGGGACAGAGCACAGCGCACCATCACCCTGACTCAGTCACACATGGTGCACCAGGTCCTTCAGCGCTTCGGCTTCCAGTTCTCCTCGCCACAGCCCACTCCTCTGTCTACCGGCCACTCGCTCTCAGCTCCACCTTCGGACGAGTCCGTAGAGCCGAGTGGTCCGTACCCAGAGCTTGTGGGTTACCTCATGTACTTGATGACGTGCACACGACCTGACCTTGCGTACCCTCTCAACCTTCTGGCTTGCTACGTGGCTCCCGGTAGGCACCGAAAGGTGCACTGGGATGCTGCGAAGAGGGTACTGCGTTACTTGTGCAGTACATCGAGCATGGGGCTCGTGCTTGGAGGATGGGGTCCAGTTGTCCTCACTGGTCACGCAGACGCTTCTTGGGTTGACGACTCAGCTACGGAGCGGTCGTCACAAGCTTACACTTTCAGCCTTGGTTCCAGCTCTGTATCGTGGCGGTCTACCTGCTCGTCTTCGGTTCTCAGCTCCAGCTGTGAGGCTGAGATCTACGCAGGAGCCATGGCTTCACAGGAGCTACGCTGGCTCACCTACCTGCTGACTGACTTGGGAGAGAAGCCTCGTTCGCCTCCAGTTCTGTACGTAGACAACAAGGCCATGATTGCCTTGTGTCAGGAGCACAGAACGAAGCACATCGCTCTGCGATTCTTCCTCTGCTCCCCATTTCTGTGGCCATTTGCGGTCCGGTACGCTACGCATCAGCTCAACCTCTGGCCCCGTGTCTCCTTTCCGGAGACCTCGCCTGCACTGCGTTGGACGGCGAAGGCTGGCGATGCGTCGGTGTTCCGGGTCTGGGGCTCTCGTGCCTTTGTCTGCGATACTTCCGCGGACAAGCTCTCCTCCCACGCTATTCCCTGCGTCTTCCTTGGCTTTCCCCCTGACGCGCCAAGCTGGCAGTTTTACCACCCCACCTCGCGCCGTGACCTCCCCTCTCTGGACGTCAAGTTTGACAAGTCGGTTCCCTTTTACCGTCTCTTCCCCTACCGCACTGCCCCTCTCCCCCCCCCCGCCGCTCTTCCTTGCTCCTTTTCCCCCTCCGGTAGGCCCCCTCCCCCCTCAGGGTCCTGCTCCCTGAGGTGTGTCTCAGGTAGACCCACTCCCCGGGACTGTGCCTGTCGAGCTCGCTGTAGACTCAGGTGCTGCGTCTGGGGGTGCTGCGTCTGGGGGTGCTGCGTCTGGGGGTGCCGAGCATGCGAGTGCGGAGCCTGGGGGTGCTGAGCCTGAGGGTGCGGAGCCTGGGGGTACTGAGCCTGAGGTTGTGGAGCCTGGGGGTGCTGAGCCTCGGGGTACTGCGTCTACTGGAGGTCCTGCGGGTGCCTCGCCTTGACTGTCTCCCCGGTGGGAGCCTCTCTCACCGCAGCAGCTGCGCGAGTGGTTTGCTCAGCGCACACGCCTTAGGAGTGGCGCTGCAGGAGCTGGAGGCTCTCCTGCTAGAGGCACTGCACCTGGAGGTGCTGGAGCTACTAGTGCTGGAGGTGCTCGTACTAGGGGTACTGGAGCTGCCGGAGCTGGTGGTGTTGGAGGCGCTGGAGCTGGAGACCCTGGAGGTGGAGGCACTGGAGCTGGAGGCACTGGAGCTGGAGGCGCTGGAGCTTCTAGTCCTGGAGATGCTGGAGTTACTGTTGGAGCTAGAGGTACCGGAGGTGCTGGAGCTGCTGGTCCTAGAAGTGCTCGTACTAGGGGTACTGGAGCTGCCGGAGCTGGTGGTGTTGGTGGCACTGGAGCTAGAGGACCTGGAGCTGGAGGCGCTGGAAATGGAGATACTGGCGCTGGAGGAGCTGGAGCTGGAGACCCTAGAGCTGGAGGTGCTGGCGCTGGAGGCCCTAGAGCTAGAGGCACTAGAGCTGGAGACGCTGGAGCTGGAGACCCTGGAGCTGGAGGTGCTGGCGCTGGGGGTGCTGGAGCTGGCGGTACTGGTGCAGGAGGCACTGTGCAGCGGTGACCGTTCTTCGTTCCGCCATTGCTGTCGTCTCTGCCGCCACCTGACTCTGTCCTTCGCCTAGTTCTTAGTCTCCCGTCTTCCACTGGCCTTCCTCCTAGCTTACTGAGTCCACCGCCTCACCAGTCCCAGCCACAGTTACAGCGAGACTCCCCACTACCTGCTCCTTCTCCTTACGCTGAGCAGACAGACAATTTTACAGAGCGTCGTGAGCCTAAGTCTCGTCCTGCCTCGCCTATTTGCGCTGTTCGCACTGGTCGTCGTGTTCCTCGTCCGCGTCCTCCTCCTATCCCCGGCACTCACATTATGGCACTTCGTCCTTCCTCCGTTCCACTGCGAGTTCCCCTGCCGTCTCTTCCTGCGTCCTCTCTTGCTGAAGGTCCAGACCCTGAGTCTGACTTAGCTCGTGCTGCCAGTCCTACTGTCCCTCGTTTTCTAGCCACTGACCCTTCGTTTGAGTCCACTGCTGCGTCTGCCCTAGTTGCTGAGCTTGTTGACTTTCCTGCCGCCTGTCGTCTCGACTACGCCTCTGGTCTTGTTGCTAAGTCTGAGTCTGACTGTCCTCAGTCTATCGAGGGTGAGTGTGCTCTTGGTACGGACGTCCTTGAGGACAGGCACGAGGACTTTGAGTGTCTTGCAGCTGCTGTACCTCATCTCGTGGCCATGCTGCTTGCACCTAAGGGAGACCCGGATGCACCAGACATCCCGACCCCGCGCTCTTACGCAGAGGCGATTACGGGTCCCTACTCGTCTCAGTGGCAGACAGCCATGGACGCAGAGATGGCATCCTGGAAGTCCACAAGCACCTACGTCGACGCAGTTCCCCCTTCTGGGATGAACATAGTCGATGGCATGTGGATTTTCAGGGTGAAGCTGCCGCTGGGTTCTCCGCCTGTCTTCAAGGCTCGTTACGTTGCACGAGGCTTCAATCAGCGACAAGGAGTTGACTTCTTCCAGACCTTCTCCCCTACCCCGAAGATGACCACTCTTTGGGTGTTGCTGCACGTCGCCGCTCAGCGTGACTACGAGCTGCACTCTCTTGACTTCAGCACAGCTTTCTTACAGGGCAGCCTGCACGAGGAGATCTGGCTACGCCGCCCACCTAGCTTCACTGGGTCGTTTCCTACAGGTACCCAGTGGAGCCTCCGGCGGCCAGTCTACGGTCTCCGCCAGGCGCCTCGCGAGTGGCACGACACACTGAGGACGACACTTGTGGCTCTTGGGTTTGCTCTTTAGACTGCTGACCCGTCGTCGTTTCTACGCACCGACACTTCGCTGCCGCCGTTCTACGTCCTCGTGTACGTCGACGACTTGGTCTTTGCCTCTGCTGACATTGAGGCACTGACCCTTGTGAAGTCGGAGCTGCAGAAGAGACACACCTGCACTGACCTGGGTGAGCTGCGCAGCTATCTTGGCTTGCAGATCACCCGGGACAGAGCACGGCGCACCATCACCCTTACTCAGTCACACCTGGTGCACCAGGTCCTTCAGCGCTTCGAATTCCGGTACTCCTCGCCACAGTCAACTCCTCTGCCTACCGGTCACTCGCTCTCAGCTCCACCTTCGAACGAGTCCGTAGAGCCGAGTGGCCCGTATCCAGAGCTTGTGGGCTGCCTCATGTACCTGATGACCTGCACTCGACCTGACCTTGCCTACCCTCTTATGATCCTGGCACGCTACGTTGCGCCCGGGAGACACCGACCAGAGCACTGGGAGGTCGCTAAGAGGGTGTTGCGCTAGTTGTACAGTAATTCAGGCATGGGGCTTGTGCTTGGAGGAGGGGGTCCAGTTGTCCTCACTGGACACGCAGACGCTTCTTGGGTTAACGACTTGGCTACGCAACGGTCGTCACAGGGTTACACTTTCAGCCTTGGCACCGGCACTGTTTCTTGGCGGTCTACCCGCTTGTCTTCTGTTCTCAGTTCTAGTTGTGAGGCTAAGATCTACGCAGGGGCCATGGCTGCACAGGAGCTACACTGGCTCACCCACATGGTGACCGACCTGGGAGAGCGGCCTCGTTCTTCTCCAGTTCTGTACGTAGATAACAAGGCCATGTTTTCCTTGTGTCAGGAGCACAGACTGGAGCACAGAACGAAGCACATCGCTCTGCGTTACTTCCTTGCTCGAGATTTGCAGCTGCGTGGTCAGCTTCGTTTTGCTTACGTGGCCACTCGGGCCAACACTGCTGATATATTCACCAAGGCACTTCAGTCTGGTGATCATCAGCGTTTCTGTACTGTTTTAGGCCTTGTGCTTACTTTGCCTCACTTGCTGACTGCGTGACTTTGCTTGTACTTTGATATGTATGTATGTATATACCTGCATGCTTACAGTTGCTAGGGTATGATCACTGTACTATTTGTTCTCTTTTATATAACTCTGCTTGTGAACTGGCCTTGTGGCCCTTTGCTTGTGCTCCTAGCGACCCTCGTGTCGCCCCTTTGCTCGTCGACCCTAGGCACGTCGACCCCTAGCCCGCGCCCCAGCCCGTCGATCCCTAGCCCGCACCACGGCCCCGTCGACCCCTAGCCCGCGCCACGGCCCCGTCAACCCCTAGCCCGCGCCCGGCCCATCGACCCCTAGCCCCGCGCCCGGCCCCGTTGCCCCTAGCCTGCGCCCGGCCCATCGACCCCTAGCCCGCGCCCACGGCCCGTCGACCCCTAGCCCGCGCCCGGCCCCCGTCGACCCCTAGCCCAGTGCCCTGCCCCGTCGACCCCTAGCCCGCGCCCGGCCCCGTCGACCCCTAACCCCGCGCCAGGCCCCGTCGACCACTAGCCCCGCGCCCGCCCCCCCGTCGACCCCTAGCCCGCGCCACGGCCCCGTCGACCCCTAGCCCGCGCCACGGCCCCGTCGACCCCTAGCCCCGCGCCCGGCCGCCGTCGACCCCTAGCCTGCGCCCCGGCCCCGTCGACCCCTAGCCCGCGCCACGGGCCCCGTCGACCCCTAGCCCCGGCCACGGCCCCGTCGACCCCTAGCCCGCGCCACGGCCCCGTCGACCCCTAGTCCGCGCCACGGCCCCCGTTGACCCCTAGCCCCGCGCCCGGCCCCGTCGACCCCTAGCCCCTTGGCCCCTCGGCCCCTAGGCCCCAGGACCCTCGGCCCCTAGGCCCCAGGCCCCTCGGTACCTCGGCCCCTCGGCCCCTAGGCCCCAGGCCGCTCGGCCCCTTATCCACACTGTCCCTGCTGCTACTACTGCTTCTACTGCTACAGCTCCTACTGCTGCTGCTACTGCTGCTCCTGCGTGCTGCACAGCTATGGCTTTGCTTAGGGTTCTCGCGTTTGATCATGAGGGCAGACCGGTTCAGTTTGACACGTGGCTCGATGACCTGCAGCTGTACCTACTGAGCGATTCTAAGGACAGTGTTTCGCTGTTTGACCTAGCGTCAGGCGCTGCCACTGCCCCTCCCGCCACAGCTGACAGTGCGACCCGCTCACAATGGCTTACTCGCGACGCTGCTGCCCGCTTAGCCATTCGCAACCACCTGCCGTTAGCCGAATGCGCTCACTTCAGACAGCACAGTACAGCACAGGCACTGTACGACGCTGTAGTCGCTCGCTACTCCTCCCCTGCCACTGCTGCTCTAGGTCGCCTGCTTCTGCCCTACCTGTTCCCCGAGCTATCCGCCTTTACCACAGTCGAGGACCTGGTTTCCCACCTTCGCGCTAGCGACGCTCGCTACCGCGCTGCCGCCCCCACTGAGTTCCTTGACAAGAACCAGCCCCCGATGTTCATCACCCTCTACTTCATAGTCACTCGCCTCCCTGACTCTCTTCGCTCTGTCAGGGACCACTTTCTCTCTCTTGACCCCACCTCCCTCACTGTTGACCTCCTGGAGCAGCATCTCCTCTCAGCTGAGACTAGTGCAGTTGCTGTAGGTGCTGCTCGTGGCACTCCGCGCCCGAACTTCTTTGAGGGGTGCTCCCCCTCCCCCCTTGCCCCCTTCTACGCCCCTGCTGCTGCTACAGACGTCTCTATTGCTGAGGACGTCGGGGGTGCTTCTGCTAGTGCGAAGCGCCGCAGCAGCAAGGGCAAGGGTGGCAAGGGTGGTGGAGGTGGCAGCGGCGGTGGTTGAGGTAGCAGCGGGAGTAGTGGTGGGGGCAGCAGTGGAGGTGGTGGCGGCGGCGGGACTGGTGGAGGGAGTGGGGCCTCTGGTGGCGGCGGTGGAGGCAGCGGTGGGAGTGGCGGCAGTGGGACTGGTGGCAGTGGGACTGATGCTCGGCGTGTTAGTCCTGGAGGTGGCCAGCGTCAGCAGCAGCAGCGTCGGAGCGAGACCCAGTCGCCCCAGCAACTTAGTGAGTGGTTTTTATGTGGGGCGTCTGGGGGTAGTTGCCCATATGTCATTCGCACGGGTGTTCGTGCTGGTCAGACATGCGGGAAGCTTCACACTCAACACCGCTGCTTCTCCCGCCTCGACGACGCTTGGCGTGCTGAGTTTGGTGACGACGTCGAGCTCCCTCGCTGGGCAGATCTTCTTAAGTCTAGGATTGATATCTTTGACCTAGACTTTGATGCTATTCTTTCTACTATGTATGCTTTGTCGGTTAGTGCTGAGGGTAACTGTTACCGGTGTGTGCCGCCTGACCCACTTATAGCTGCTGCTGCTCTATGTGCTAGTGAGTCTGGTACTCTCCTTGGTACTGCGCCTGCTCAGGCCTTGCACACCTTCACGCTGGACTAAGGCGCCTCTGCTTTTTTCTTTCGTGACAGCACCACTCTCACTCCTCTCTCTACACCTGTCCTAGTCTGACTGGCTGACCCCTCCGGGGGCCCGGTCGTGGCCCGTTCCTCCACTGTCCTCCCGTGTCCGGCGGTTCCGTCCGGCTCACGATCAGGTCCTCACCTCCCCTCGTTCTCTACAAACTTGGTGAGTACCGCTGCCCTCCAGGATGCGATGGTCACTACCACCACTCCTGGGGGGTCAGCGTGTGTCGATCTGCACGTGCACACGGACGGGGCGTCACCTGGCCACGTTCACTCGTCGGCCACGGTCGAGTCTGTACACACTAGCTACTGCGTCTCCTCAGATAGCTGCGTCTGCTCAGGTGTCCGCGTCCGGTCAGGTAGCCGCCTCTTGCTCGTGTCGCCTCCAGTCACACCAGACTCTTCTGTGGCACCACCGCCTGGGTCACCCCTCCCTGCCACGCCTTCGTGGCATGCACTCTCGTCTTCTTGTCTCTGGTCTTCCTAGGTCCCTGCCTCCTCTGCCGCCCTCGCCTTCCCCGCCCTGCCTTCCTTGCGTCGAGGGGCGGCAGCGCGCCGCTCCTCACTCCTCCTCGTTCCCCCCGACGACTGCTCCCCTGCAGACTCTCCACATGGACGTGTGGGGCCCAGCCCGCGTCAGTGGACAGAGCCGCGAGCGCTACTTTCTGCTGGTGTTTGACGACTACACGCGGTACACCACAGTCTTCCCCTTGCGCAGCAAGGGTCAGGTCGTTGATGTCTTGATCCCTTGGATCCGCACAGTCCGTCTCCAGCTCCACGAGCGTTTTGGCCAGGACCTTCCTGTCCTGCGTCTGCACTCTGACAGAGGTGGTGAGTTCTCCTCCAACCTCTTGCGGGACTTTTGTCGTGGGGAGGGCATTCTCCAGTCGTTCATGCTGCCGGACTCCCCTCAGCAAAATGGGATATCTAAGCGCCGCATTGGCTTAATCATGGAGGTCGCTCGTACCTCCATGATCCATGCGGCTGCTCCCCATTTTATGCGGCCGTTTGCGGTCCGGTACGCTGCGCATCAGCTCAACCTCTGGCCCCGTGTCTCCTTGCCGGAGACCTCGCCCACACTGCGTTGGACGGGGGAGGTTGGCGATGCGTCGGTGTTCCGGGTCTGGGGATCTCGTGCCTTTGTTCGCGATACGTCCACGGACAAGCTCTCCCCCCGTGCTATCCCCTGCGTCTTCCTTGGCCTTGTCCCTGACGCACCTGGCTGGCAGTTTTACCACCCCACCTCGCGCTGTGTCTTCCCTTCTCAGGATGTCACGTTTGATGAGTCGGTTCCCTTTTACCGTCTCTTCCCCTACCGCTCTGCCCCTCCCCCACCCCCGCCGCTCTTCCTTGCTCCCAGTCCCCCTCCGGTAGACCCCCTCCCGCCCCAGGGTTCTGCTCCCTCAGGTGTGTCTCAGGTAGACCCTCTCCCTGGTCCGGTGCTTGTTCAGGTAGCTGTCCGCTCAGGTGCTGCTCGAGGTGCTGCGTCTGAGGGTGCTGCGTCTGGGGGGTGCGGAGCCTGGGGGTGCGGAGTTTGAGGGTGCTGAGACTGGGGGTGCTACGCCCGGGGGTGTTGAGACTTGGGGTGGTGAGCCTGGGAGTGCTGAGCCTGACGGTGTTGAGCTTGGGGGTGCTGCGTCGGAGGGTGCGGAGTCTGGAGGTGCTGAGCCTCAGGGTGCTGCTTCGTCTGGAGGTTCTGCTGGTGCTTTGCCGAGACTGTCTCCGCAACAGCTGCGTGAGTGGTTTGTTCGGCGCGCACGCCTTCGGAGTGGAGCTACAGCAGTTGGAGGTGCCGGAGCTGCTGGAGCTGGAGGTGCTAGAGTTGCTACTGGAGCTGGTGTTACTGGAGGTACTGCGGCCACTGGTCCTGGAGGTGCTCGTACCCGAGGTACTGGAGCTGCCGCGACTGGTGGTGTTGAGGGTGCTGGAGCTGGAGACCCTACGGAGTCTGGAGCTACTGAGGCTGGCGGCTCTGGCGCTGGTGGCGCTGGAGCTGGAGGAGCTGGAGTTGGAGGCACTTGCGCAGGCGGCGCTGGAGTTGGAGGCACTGGCGCGGGAGGTGCTAGAGCTGGAGGAGCTGGAGCTATTAACCCTGGTGGCGCTGTGCGGCCGCGACCGTACTTTGTTTCCCTGCTTCAGCAGGTTCTTGGTACCCCGTCTTCTACTGGCCTTACTCTTCCCCTCCTGTGTCCACCGCCTGACCAGTCTCAGTCACCGTTGCAGCCGGCCTCTCCACTGCCTGCTCCTTCTCCTTACACTGAGCAGTCCGGCGGTCTTACAGAGCGTCGTGAGCCTGTGTCTCGTCCTGTCTTGCCTGTTCGCACTGCTCGCCGTGTTCCTCGTTCGCGTCCTTCTCTTGTCCCCGGCACGCACGCTATGACCCTTCATCCTTCCTCTGTTCCCTTGCGTGTTCCTCTACCTGCTCCTCCTGAGTCCTCTCTTCTTGAGGTCTTTGACCCTGACTCTGACCGCGCTCGTGCTGCGAGTCCCGCTGTCTCTCGTCTCCTCGCCACTGCTATCACTGACCCTTCTTTTGAGTCTGCTGCTGCGTCTGCTCTCGTTGCTGAGCTGCTTGACTTTGCTGCTGCCTGCCGTCTAGACTCAGCCACTGCTCTAGTTGCTGAGTCTGCGTCTGCCAGTCCTCCGTCCGTCGGGGGTGAGTGTGCTCTTGGCACGGACGTCCTTGAGGACAGGCAGGAGGACTTTGAGTGTCTTGCAGCTGCTGTACCTCAATTCGCTTCCATGCTGCTTGCCCCTGAGGGAGACCCGGATGCACCAGACATCTCGACCCCGCGCTCTTACGCAGAGGTGATTACAGGTCCTTACTTCTCTCAGTGGCAGGCAGCCATGGATGCCGAGATGGCATCCTGGAAGTCCACAGGCACCTACGTCAACACAGTTCCAAAGCGGATTCAGGGTGAACATAGTCGATGGCATGTGGTTTTTCAGGGTGAAGCGGCCGCCGGGTTCTCCGCCTGCCTTCAAGGTGCGTTCTGTTGCTCGAGGCTTCAGTTAGCGACAGGGGGTCGACTACTTCCATACCTTGTCCCCCACCCCAAAGATGACCACTCTTCGGGTGTTGCTGCACGTCGCTGCTCAGCGTGACTACGAGTTGCACTCTCTGCACTTCAGCACACCTTTCTTGCAGGGCATCCTGCACGAGGAGATCTGGCTGCGCCGCCCACCTGGCTTCACTGGGTCGTTTCCTGTAGGTACCCAGTTGAGTCTCCGGCGGCCAGTCTACGGTCTCCGCCATGCGCCTCGCGAGTGGCACGACACACTGAGGACTACACTTGCATCTCTTGGGTTTACTCCTTCTACTGCGGACCCGTCGCTGTTTCTACGCACCGACACCTCGCTGCCGCCGTTCTACATCCTCGTGTACGTCGACGACCTCGTCTTTGCCACTGCTGACACTGAGGCACTGACCCTTGTGAAGTCGGAGCTGTAGAAGAGACACACCTGCACTGACCTGGGTGAACTGCGCAGCTATCTTGGCTTGCAGATCACCCGGGACAGAGCACGCCGCACCATCACCCTGACTCAGTCACACATGGTGCACCAGGTCCTTCAGCGCTTTGGCTTCCAGTTCTCCTCGCCACAGCCCACTCCTCTGTCTACCAGCCACTCGCTCTCAGCTCCACCTTCGGACGAGTCCGTAGAGCCGAGTGGTCCGTACCCAGAGCTTGTGGGTTGCCTCATGTACCTGATGACGTGCACACGACCTGACCTTGCGTACCCTCTCAGCCTTTTGGCTCGCTACGTGGCTTCCGGTAGGCACCGAAAGGTGCACTGGGATGCTGCAAAGAGGGTACTGCGCTACTTGTGCAGTACGTTAGGCATGGGGCTAGTGCTTGGAGGACGGGGTCCAGTTGTCCTCACTGGTCACGCAGACGCTTCCTGGGTTGACGACTCAGCTACGCAGCGGTCGTCACAGGGTTACACCTTCAGCCTCGGTTCCGGCTCTGTTTCGTGGCGTTCTACCCGCTCGTCTTCGGTTCTCAGTTCTAGTTGTGAGGCTGAGATCTACGCCGGGGCCATGGCTGCACAGGAGCTACGCTGGCTCACCTACCTGCTAACTGACTGGGGAGAGCAGCCTCGTTCGCCTCCAGTTCTGTACGTAGACAACAAGGCCATGATTGCCTTGTGTTAGGAGCACAGACTGGAGCACTGAACGAAGCACATCGCTCTGCGATACTTCCTTGCTCGAGAGTTGCGGTAGCGTGGCCAGTTTTGTCTTGCGTACGTGGCTAGTAGGGCCAATACTGCTGATATATTCACCAAGGCACTTCCGCCTGGTGATCATCAGCGCTTTACTACTGTGTTAGGCCTTGTGCCTACTTTGCCTCACTTGCTTACTACTTGACTCTGCTTGTACTGTGATATATATATATATACCTGCATGCGTGCACTTGCTAGGATATGATCACTGTATTGTTTGTTCTCTTTATATCACTCTGCATGTGAACTGGCCTTGTGGCCCTTTGCTTGTGCTCGGACTGTGTGGTGACTTTGTGATCCACCCTGAGCTTGCTTTGCTTTCTTGACTGGTCTTGTGACCACTTGTTCTCCCCCACTTTGCCTATGGGGGTGTGTCAGAACATTATAGCTTTTACATTTGTGTAGGCTATAGTGGGGTAGCCCATAAGGGGTACAACCCAATTAGGGTTAGTACTTGTACCCAACTGTTTCATAGTTCATTCATTCTTGTTCATTCGTTTGACAGTTCCCAGATCGTGGTGCAATTGCCGAGGACGACGACGGTGTGGAGTCATGGTGGCGCGACGCACCACGCGAGAAGATGCCGATACCGACGTATCCACCGATGAACAAAAATCGACCCCACCCCTCCTCCCAGAACCGAGATGCCCTCCCCCCCTCTCCCAGGCACAATCCGTCTCAACATAAACGGCAGTCCTACACCTCCCACGAGAAACTCAGGTGGCTCGTGCGGCTGGAGCTGGCGGCATCGATAAGCGAGGTCGCGTGGGAATCTGGCATACACCGCAAATGCCTGACGGAGTGGAAAACCCAAGCAGAGGAGCTCAAGGCTTCACATGCCGCACGGTGTCGACTTCATGGGCGCGGGAGTTAAAGGTGTATGCTCAACTCCTCGACTGGCGACGCCGCGGTGTTGCAGTTTCAGTCGGCCGGCTCCAAGAATGGTCACGCGAAGTGATGAAGGTGCTGTTCCCCGAAGTCAAGTGGAAAGGGAGTCAGCGGTGGTCGGAGCGGTTCCGCAAGCGGTGGAACCTCAGCGTGCGCATGAAAACTAAGGTGGTGCAGAAAACGCAGGAGCGTAAGTGCCTTGTTTCCCGCGTACCTCGAGCGAATTCGCATGGTTTAAGAATTGTTGCTCTTGCACTTCCTATCTTTATCTTGTAGCGGTACTCATCCTTCTTCCTATCTGTCCTTCCCTCCCCGTGCGCAGACGTGGCGACGCAGTGCAAAGAATTTTTGCAGTTCGTCCGCGACGCACGCAACGAGTACGCGATCGACAATCGATACATAATCAACGCCGACCAAACGCCTCTTTGGTTGGAGATGCCGGCCACTATCACCGTGGAGCATACGGGCGTGAAGTCGATGCCCATCCACAGCGCTGGTTACCAGAAAGAAAGAATCGCCATGATGCTAGCGTGCACGGCGACGGGCGAGAAGTTGAAGCCGTGGGTGTTTTTCAAACGCAAGACACTGCCTACGGGTGACTTCCCGAACGGTAAGCACATGTTCTTGTGCGTGTTTTGGACGTTCAACAAATAAAAGGGACTAACCACCGCTTGCTTGTGTGCAGATGTCGTGGTCGGCTGCCAAGCGAACGGTTGGATGGAGGCCACGGGCGTCATCCAGTGGCTCGATGAGGGCGTGGTGCCGTTCCTGAAACCGTAATTCGGCGTGCTTAGTCGGAGCGCCATGCTAGTACTCGACTCCTACCGTGGTCACATTACCAAGGAAGTCAAGGCGAGATTCGCGGCGCTCAACATCGTGCCGGCGGTCATCCCGGCGGGATGCACGGCAGAAGTGCAGCCGCTCGATGTGTCGGTGAATAAGAGCTTCAAAGCAAGTGTTTGCCAGCAGTACCAGTCCTGGTTTGAGGCGGACGGCATGAACATTCTGACACCTGCAGGTGAGCGACGACATGTCCTCCCGTCTCTCCTTCGTGTGCTTGTGTGCCTGCTTGTGGACTAATGTGTTCCCCACTCCCTTTCATGTGGTGCAGGGAACATCAAGAAACCACCCCCGGCGTGTGAGAGAATTGACGAAAGAATGATTGAACTAGAAAGCAGAAGGGTACAAATGGGAAACACAAAAGTGTTGTACCCTCTAAGGACTACCCCACTACAGCCTAAACAGACTATAGTAGATATAAGTTTGACACACCCCCATAGGCAAACTGGGGGAGAACAAGGGGTCACAAGACCAGTCAAGAAAGACAAAGCAAGCTCAGGGTGGATCACAAGGTCACCACACAGTCTGAGCACAAGCAAAGGGCCATAAGGCCAGTTCACATGCAGAGTTATATAAAGGAAAGCAAACAATACAGTGAACACAACCTAGCAAGTGTAAGCATGCAGGTATAAGTATATAGAGTACAGTACAAGCAGAGTCAAGAAGTAAGCAAGTGAGGCACAGTAGGTACAAGGCCTAGAGCAGTACAGAAACGCTGATGATCACAAGGCTGAAGTGCCTTGGTGAAAACATCAGCAGTGTTGGCCTGAGAGGCCACGTAAGCAAGACGAAGCTGGCCACGCTGCTGCAACTCTCGAGCAAGGAAGTAGCGCAGAGCAATGTGCTTCGTTCTGTGCTCCTGACACAAGGCCAGCATGGCCTTGTTGTCGACGTATAGAACTGGAGGAGAACGAGGCGCCTCTCCCAAGTCGGTCAGCAGGTAGGTGAGCCAGCGAAGCTCCTGTGCAGCCATGGCTCCAGCGTAGATCTCAGCCTCACAACTGGAGCTGAGAACAGAAGAAGAGCGGGTAGACCGCCAAGAGACAGAGCCGGAGCCAACACTGAAGGTGTAACCCTGTGACGACCGCTGTGTAGCCAAGTCGTCAACCCAGGAGGCGTCAGCGTGACCAGTGAGGACAACTCGAGCCCGTCCTCCAAGCACGAGCCCCATGCCCGATGTACTGCACAAGTATCGCAACACCCTCTTCGCAGCATCCCAGTGCACCTTTCGGTGCCAGCCGGGAGCCATGTAGCGAGCCAGAAGGCTGAGAGGGTATGCGAGGTCAGGTCGTGTGCAGGTCATCAGGTACATGAGGCAGCCCACAAGCTCTGGATACGGGCCACTCGGCTCTACGGACTCGTCCGAAGGTGGAGCTGAGAGCGAGTGACCGGTAGGCAGAGGAGTGGACTGTGGCGAGGAGTACGTGAAGCCGAAGCGCTGAAGGACCTGCTGCACCATGTGTGACTGAGTCAAGGTAATGGTGCGCTGTGCTCTGTCCCGGGTGATCCGCAAGCCAAGATAGCTTGTGAGCTCACCCAGGTCTGTGCACGTGTGTCTCTTCTGCAGCTCCGACTTTACGTGGGCGAGTGCCTCCATGTCAGCAGTAGCAAAGACGAGGTCGTCTACGTACACTAGAACGTAGAACGGCGGCAGAGTAGCGTCAGTGCGTAGAAACAGAGAAGGGTCAGCAGTGGAAGGAGCAAAACCAAGAGCAGCAAGAGTCGTCCTGAGCGTGTCGTGCCACTCACGGGGCGCCTGGCGGAGACCGTAGACTGGCCGCCGGAGGCTCCACTGGGTACCAGCAGGAAACGACCCAGTGAAGCCAGGTGGGCGGCGCAGCCAGATCTCCTCGTGCAGGCTGCCCTGTAGGAAGGCTGTGCTGAAGTCAAGAGAGTGGAGCTCGTAGTCACGCTGAGCAGCAACGTGCAGCAGTACCCGAAGAGTGGTCATCTTCGGGGTAGGGGAGAAGGTCTGAAAGAAGTCAACTCCCTGTCGCTGACTGAAGCCACGTGCAACGTAACGCGCCTTGAAGGCAGGCGGAGAACCCGGCGGCCGCTTCACCCTGAAGATCCACATGCCACTGACGATGTTCGCCCCAGGTGGGGGAACCTCGTCTACGTAGGTGCCTGTGGACTTCCAGGAAGCCATCTCTGCGTCCATGGCTGCCTGCCACTGAGAGGAGTAGGGACCCTCTATCGCCTCTGCGTAAGAGCGCGGGGTCGGGATGTCTAGTGCATCCGGGTCTCCCTCAGGGGCCAGCAGCATGGACACGAGATGAGGTACAGAAGCAGCAAAGCACTCAAACTCCTCCTGTGTGTCCTCAAGAACGTCCGTGCCAAGAGCACACTCACCCCCGACGGACGGAGGACAGACAGACACAGACGCAGCAACCAGACTAGCAGCGTAGTCTAGGCGACAGGCAGCAGCAAAGTCAACAAGCTCAGTAACAAGAGCAGACGCAGCAGAGGACTCAAACAGAGGTTCAGTGACAGCAGTGGCCAGAAAGCGCGAGACAGCTGGACTAGCAGCACGAAGGGAGTCAGACTCCGGGTCCGGACTGGCAGGAAGAGAGGACGCAGGAGGAGACGGCAGAGGGACACGCTGTGGAGTAGTAGAAGGACGCAGTGTCATAGAGTGAGTGCCAGGGACAGAGGAAGACGCGGACGCGAAACACGACCAGCGCGAACAGTACGGACAGGCGACGCAGAACGAGACTCAGGCGACACAGGACGAGACTCAGGCTCACGACGCTCTGTAAGACCTCTAGTCGGTCCAGAGTAAGGAGAAGGACCAGGCAGCGGAGAGGCCGGCTGCAACTGCGACTGGGACTGGACAGGCGGTGGACTCAAGAAAGGAGGAGGAGAACCACGAAAAGGCGGGGAGCCAAGAACCTGCTGAAGGAGCGGAACGTAGTACGGCCGCGGCCGCGCAGCGCCTCCAGAAACAGCAGGGACAGAACCGGTACCCTCAGCCCCAGGGTCTCCAGTCCCAGCAGCACCTCCAGCAGCTCCAGCCCCAGCAGCACCTCCAGTACCTCCAGTAGCACCTCCAGCACCTCCAGCTCCAGCACCACCTCCAACAGCGCCAGCACCTCCAGTAGCTCCAGTAGCACCTCCAGCACCTCCAGCTCCAGCACCACCTCCAGCAGCGCCAGCACCTCCAGTAGCTCCAGTAGCACCTCCAGCAGCTCCTGCACCAGCAGCACCACCAGCAGCTCCAGCACTAGCACCACCTCCAGCAGCGCCAGCACCTCCAGGAGCTCTAGTAGCACCTCCAGTACCTCCAGCAGCTCCAGCACCAGCAGCACCTCCAGCACCTCCAGCAGCTCCAGCAGCACCAGCAGCAACTCGACAGCGCCGAGAGTACCACTCACGAAGCCGCTGTGGAGAGAGGGGCTCCCGCCGCGACGGGACACCTAGGGCACCTCCAGACTCAGCACGCGTAGGCTCAGCACCTCCAGACACAGTACCCTCAGGTGCCACACCCCCAGGCTCAGCACGCCCAGTCTCAGCACCCCCAGACTCAGTACCCCCAGTCTCAGCACCCCCAGACTCAGCACCCCCAGTCTCAGCACCCCCAGTCCCCGCACCCGCAGGGTCAGCACCCCTAGCAGCACCTGAGTCGACAGCTACCTCGACCGGCTCGGCAGGGTCTACCTGGGACACACCTGAGGGGGCAGGACCCTGGGGGGGGAGGGGGTCTACCAGGGGAGTACCTGGTGCCAGGAAGAGCGGTGGGGGGGGGGAGAGGCAGTGCGGTAGGGAAAGAGACGGTAGTACGACACCGACTCGTCGAACGTGACGTCCTGAGAGGACAGAACACGACGCGAGGTGGGGTGGTAGAACCGCCACCCGGGTGTGTCAGGAGGGAAGCCAAGGAAGACACAGGGAACGGCACGGGAGGACAGCTTGTCCGCTGTAGTATCACGGACAAAAGCTCGAGATCCCCAGACACGGAACGCGGACGCATCGCCAACCTTCCCCGTCCACCGCAGAGTAGGTGTGGTCTCCGGCAAGGAGACACAAAGCTGAAGGTTGATCTGATGCGCAGCGTACTGAACCGCGAACGGCCACAGAAAATGGGGAGCAGCCGCATGGATCATGGACGTACGAGCGACGTCCATGACCATGCCAATGCGGCGCTCAGCAATCCCATTTTGCTGCGGGGAGGCTGGAAGCGTGAACGTCTGGCGGATACCCTCCGAACGACAGAAGGCTCTCAGGAGGTCGGAGGAAAACTCCCCGCCTCTGTCCGAGTGCAGACGCAGAACAGGAAGGTCGGAGCCGAAACTCTCACTGAGATGGCGACGAGCACCGCGGATCCAGTCGATCAACACCTCAGGAACCTCACCCTTGCTGCGCAAGGGGAAGACTGTGGTGTAACGCGAGTAGTCGTCAACGACCAGGAGGAAGTAGCGCTCGTGACCCTGTCCACGGACGCGGGCTGGGCCCCACACGTCCATGTGAAGAGTCTGCAGAGGAGCCTCAGTCGGAGGAAACGAGGAGGAGTGAGGGGCGGCGCGCAGTCGGCCCTCGACACAAGGAACACAGGTGGGGGCAGGCCCCGGAGGAAGGGGAGGGAGGGACCTGGGTGGACCCGAGACAAGGGCACGGGAGGCCATACCTCGAAGACGAGGCAGAGAGGGGTGACAAGGGCGGTGGTGCCAACGGAGAGTCTCGTGTGCCAGAGGACACCACGAGCAGGGGGCAGACGCAGGACTAGACCTGGACGCAGCAGCAAACACCTGACTGGACGCAGCTACCTGACCAGACGCAGAGACCGGAGGAGGCGCAGTAGTCAGTGTGCACAGACTCGACCCTGGCCGACGGGTGAACGTGGCCAGGTGGCGGCCCGTCCGAGAGCAAGTGCAGTGGGTCACACGCTGACCTCCAGGGGTGAACTGGTCAACCCACGCGTCCTGGAGGTCAGCTCCACTCACCAAGTTCGTAGAGAACGAGGGGAGGTGGAGTCCCGACAGCAAGCCCGACGGGGCCGCAGGACACGGTAGGACAGTGGAGGAGTGTGCAAGGACTGGGCCCCCTGAGGGGTCAGCAAGGGAGACCGCTACAGGCCGACTGAGCGGCGTGAGCGTGGTGCTGTCTCTAAAGAAAGAGCGCGAAGCACCAGAGTCAAGTGTGAAAGTGTGAAAGGACTCAGGAGGTGCAGTACCAGAGAGAGTAGACGTACCAGCACCTGGAGCAGCAAACGCACTAGCACCTAGAGCAGCAGCCGCACTAGCACCTAGAGCAGCAGCCACAGTGCCCGGGTCGGGCGGGACACTTAGGTAACAGTCACCCTCAGTAATATCAGCAAGAGCATACATGGCAGCAAGGATAGCATCAAAGTCTAGATCAAAGATAGGCACATTCTGCGGAAGCAGATCATGCCAACGAGGAAGCTCAACTGCGTCAGGAAACTGGGTACGCCAAGCGTCAGTCAAGCGGCCGAAGCAGCGCTGCGTGGTGTGTGGGAGACCACACACCTCCCCACTACGAGTGCCGGTGCGAAGAACGTACGTGCAGGGACCTGCACCCCCAGACCTCCCACGCCCAGCGTACCACTCACGAAGCTGCTGAACAGACGGGGTCTCACGGGTGCGCAGCTGCTGCTGACGCTGGCTGCCACCAAGGCCTCCACGCTGCGTGGCTGCACCGCGACCAGCACCACCTCCTCCGCTACCTCCACCACCGCTGCCGCCGCCTCCACCTCCTCCGCCACCGCCGCCACGGCCTCCACTGCCGCCACCGTCGCCCCCGCTCCCGGAACCACCCCCACCACCACCTCCACCTCCTCCACCTCCTCCACCGCTTCCCCCACCGCCCCCTCCACCACCCCTACTTCCCTTGTCCTTGTCAGTGCGGCGTCGCCCACAGGGGCAGACGCAGCGCCGACCTCCTCAGTGCCAACGAGGTCGACAGCAGCAGCAGAGGCAACAGAGGGGAGAAGGGGGACAGGGGAACACCCCTCAAAGAAGGGGGTGCGACGGTCGCCGCGAGAAGCACCGACAGCTAAGATACTCTTCTCAGCTGCAGCAAGGCGCTCCTCTAGCAAGTCGACAGTCAGCTCGGTGGGGCAAAGGGAGAGAAAGTGATCCCTGACTGAGGAGAGAGAGTCAGGGAGGCGGGTGACTAGGTAGTAAAGGGTGATGTACATGGGGGGGGAGTTCGTGGGAAGGAACTCAGTGGGAAGGGCAGCGCGGTAGCGAGCGTCACTAGTGCGGAGGTGAGCAATTAGGTCAGCAACTGTGGCAAAGGCGGCAAGGTCAGGAAAAAGGTACGGCAGCATGAGGCGGCTGAGGGCAGCAGTGGTAGGGGAGGAGAAGCGTGCAACTACAGCGTCGTACAGAGCCCTAGCACTCTTGTACTGACTAAAGTGCGCGCGCTCAGTAGACGGCAGGTGATTACGCACAGCAAGGCGAGCAGCAGCATCGCGCGTGAGCCACTGCGAGCGAACAGTACTGTCAGCATCAGCAGCAGGGGCAGTAGAGGCACCAGACGTGAGATCGAACAGTGAGAGACCATCCTTGCTATCGCACTGTAGGAAAAGCTGCAGATCATCTAGCCAGACCTCAAAGTCAACAGCTCGACCCTCAGCATCAAAGGTAAGAACATTGAGACTAGCCATGACAGTAGCAGCAGCAGGCTAGCAGCAGCAGCAGTGCAACTCGGCTAAGCAGGCTAGGCAGGGCAGCGCGGCTCGGCAGGGCGGCTCGGCAGGGCGGCTCGGCAGGGCGGCACGGCTCGGCAGAGCGGCGCGGCTCAGCAGCGCGGCCCGGCTCGGCGGTGCTCTTACCAGGGGCGAGGCCGGGGTAGGGCCGAGGGAGGGTCGAGGCAGGTCGGGGGTAGGACCGGGGCCGGGCCGCAAAAGGTCCGGGGCTGGACTGGGGCAGGGCCGCGACAGTGCAGGAGCAGGGCAGGGGCAGAGCCGGGGCAGGGCCGGGGCAGAGCCGGGGCAGGGCCGGGGCAGGGTCGGAGCAGGGCCGGGACAGGGCCGGGGCGAGGCCGCGACAGGGCCGGAACAGAGCCGCGACAGGGTCGGGGCAGGGCCGGGGTCGGGGCAGGTTCGGGGTCGGGGCAGGTCCGGGACGGGGCCGGGGAAGGGTCGGGGCCGCGACAGGGCCGGGGAAGGGTTGGGGCCTGTTTGGGACGGGGCCGTGACGGGGCCGGGGCCGGGGCCGGTCCGCGACAAGTGACGGGGCCGGGGAAGGGGCCGGGGCGGGGCCGCGACGGGGCCGGGGCAGAGCCGGGGCAGGGCCTAGGCGACGGGGCGCCGCGCGACGCGACGGCTTAGGGCCGCGAAGGGGGGCTCTACGGGCCGGAAAAGGGGCCGCTACGGGCCGTGACGGGGCCGCTACGGGCCGCAAAGGGGGCCACTACAGGCCACGAAGGGGCCGCTACGGGCCGCAAGGGGGCCACGACGGGCCGTGAGGGGGGGCCGCTACGGGCCGCGAAAGGGGCGGGGGCCGCTACGGGCCGCAAAAGGGGCCTCTACGGGCCGTGAAGGGGCCACTACGGGCCGCGAAAGGGGCCACTACGGGCCTTGAGGGGGCCGCTAAGGGCCGCGAAAGGGGCCACTACGGGCCGTGATGGGGGCCGCTACGGGCCGCGAAGGGGCCTCGAAGGGCAGGCGCGACGCGCGCGTCGGGCAGGTAAGAAAAAAAAAAAAAACTTTTCGTGGTGGGCCCTTAGGAAAAATCGAAACTAGCTCTATACCATGTGAGAGAATTGACGAAAGAATGATTGAACTAGAAAGCAGAAGGGTACAAGTGGGAAACACAAAAGTGTTGTACCCTCTAAGGACTACCCCACTACAGCCTAAACAGACTATAATAGATATAAGTTTGACACGGCGGTGGTGCTCAAGTGGATTTCACGGGCGTGGAAGGCCGTGCCTGCCGACCTGATTAAGAAAGCCTTCCTCACGTGCGGCATCAGCAATGCCCTTGACGGGAGCGAAGACCATATGGTGATGGCGCACCGGAGAAACCTGCTGAGCCACGAGGTAGAGGTAGACGACGACATCCAAGCAGACGGGTTCTGGGGCAACAACGCCACGGAGCCTGAATCGGACGTGGAGGAAGTGGAGGCCTAAGGCTAGACTAGGCAAGATGGTGTTTAGGCTAGGACAATAGTCACCCTATTGTATGTGAAACTTTTAGCTATGGCAAAATTACAACTAATTGTTGGAAACAAGCAAACTTAAACGCTTCTGAAGTATCGAAGTGTTAACACGAATCGGAGCAGACTACAGCGAAGAAACATCCGAGTCAACAAAAGCAACTGCTGGAGGTTACGCGAAATTCAAAGGTCGCTGGCCCTTGACCTGATGAAAACTACAGTGCGACAGCAAGGACACATAATTGACTCACTACTGAGCAGTTACCCGAGTCAGCACTGTATCGAACCGCAACAGCAAAAACAGTTAAAAGTAGAACCTTTCATATTCCTTTGTAATCGTATAAAAAGCTTGTATTTCCCTGTTATTAATTCAACTTATCTTGTTCTCACACACCAGTACAAGGTGGTTCAAGGAACTCTTAGTAAACGCTTTCGCTATTACAACATCTCTATTTCATCACTTGATCTTAGCCTTGAAGATCCCTAGGGCTTTTTGTCAAAACATTTATATGTTTATATGTTTCTAGGTTGTGTAGGGGTTATCCCTAGAGGGTACAACTAGATTTACTGGACACTCTTGTACCCCCCCTCCTCACCTAATCCACATCACTCTCTCGACACTCATGTCTAGCCACTCAAGCCATGGCTCCTCACCCTAATTTACTTTAGATTCTAACATGGTATCAGAGCAATAATTTCTAGGACCTAACATTAATGGGCCCACCACCTAATGCCCTGCTAGCTTAGGCCCCGGCCCGTCGCCCCTTGGCGTCGCCCCTAGCCCCTAGCCTCGGCCCCTAGGCCCCGTCGCTCACGGTCCCGTTGGCCCCGTCGCCCGGCCCCGTTCCTAGCCCCGCGCCCGGCCAGTACCTAGCCCGCGATCGGCCCGTACCTAGCCCGCGACCGGCCCGTACCTAGCCCACGATCGGCCCGTACCTAGCCCGCGCCCGGCCCCATCTCTCGCCCGCGCCCGGCCCGTACCTAGCCCGCGATCGGCCCGTACCTAGCCCGCGATCGGCCCGTTCCTAGCCCCGCGCCCGGCCCCGTACCTAGCCCGCGCCCGGCCCCAGTTCAGCGCCCAGCGCCCGGCCCCGTACCTGCCCAGCGCCCGGCCTCGTCCCTCGCCCAGCGCCCGGCCCCGTACCTAGCCCGCGCCCGGCCCCGTACCTAGCCCCGCGCCCGGCCCCGTACCTAGCCCGCGCCCGGCCCCAGTTCAGCGCCCAGCGCCCGGCCCCGTACCTGCCCAGCGCCCGGCCCCGTACCTGCCCAGCGCCCGGCCCCGTTCCTAGCCCAACGCCTGGCCCCGTTCCTAGCCCGCGCCCGGCCCCGTACCTAGCCCCGCGCCCGGCCCCAGTTCAGCGCCCAGCGCCCGGCCCCGTACCTGCCCAGCACCCGGCCCCGTACCTGCCCAGCGCCCGGCCCCGTTCCTAGCCCAGCGCCCGGCCCCGTACCTAGCCCGCGCCCGGCCCCGTAACTGCCCAACGCCCGGCCCCGTACCTGCCCAGCGCCCGGCCCCGTTCCTAGCCCAGCGCCCGGCCCCGTACCTAGCCCGCGCCCGGCCCCGTACCTAGCCCCGCGCCCGGCCCCAGTTCAGCGCCCAGCGCCCGGCCCCGTACCTGCCCAGCACCCGGCCCCGTTCCTGCCCAGCGCCCGGCCCTGTTTCTCGCCCAGCGCCCGGCCCCGTACCTAGCCCGCGCCCGGCCCCGTCCCTAGCCCAGCGCCCGGCCCCGTCCCTCGCCCAGCGCCCGGCCCCGTACCTAGCCCGCGCCCGGCCCGGTCCCTAGCCCAGCGCCCGGCCCCGTACCTAGCCCGCGCCCGGCCCCGCCCCTAGCCGCGGCCCCGGTGCCCCGTTGCATCATGGAGGGTAAGGGGATGGCAATAGGGGTGACGGCTTCCTGCCCGCGTGCCCTGCAGTCGCACGCGCAGCTCCGCCCCCGCCCCCCTCCCCCCCCTCCCCCCCCTCCATGGGGACGGGGGGGAGAGGGTGTGAGGGGGTGGCGGATGTGCCTCAGCAGCAGCAGCTGCCGCCACGCCTCCTCCTCTCTCTCTCCCTGCCGCACCTTGTGTTGGGAGAGGGGGGGGAGCTTGGAGGTTCAGGGGGAGGCAGGAGGGGATCTGCAGCACCAGCCCCCCCCCGCCCCCCCTTTCTCCTCCATCCCTGTGGGGTGAAGGATTGTGGAGCAGCAGTGGGGGGGAGGGGATCTGCAGCACCAGCCCCCCCCGCCCCCCCCTTCTCCTACCTCCCCCTGCTGCGTGTGCAGCAGTGGGGGGGAGGGGATCTGCAGCACCAAACCCCCCCGTCCCCCCCCTTCTCCTTACTTTTTGGGGGGTGACGGATAGTGGAGCAGCAGTGAGGGGGAGGGGATTTGCAGCATCAGCCCCCCCCCCCCGCCCCCCCTTCTCCTCTCTCTCTCCCTGCCGCACCTTGTGTTGGGAGGGGGGGAGGAGCTTGGAGGTTCAGGGGGAGGCAGGAGGGGATCTGCAGCACCAGCCCCCCCCGCCCCCCCTTTCTCCTCCATCCCTGGGGGGTGAAGGATTGTGGAGCAGCAGTGGGGGGGAGGGAATCTGCAGCACCAGCCCCCCCCGCCCCCCCCTTCTCCTACCTCCCCCTGCTGCGGGTGCAGCAGTGGGGGGGAGGGGATCTGCAACACCAACCTCCCCCGTCCCCCCCCTTCTCCTTCATCCCTGGGGGGTGACGGATAGTGGAGCAACAGTGGGGGGAGGGGATTTGCAGCATCAGCCCCCCAACCCCCCCCCCCCCCCCCCCCCCGCCCCCCCCCCCCCTTCTCCTCTCTCTCTCCCTGCTGCACTTTGTGTTGGGAGGGGGGGGGAACTTGGAGGTTCAGGGGGAGGCAGGAGGGGATCTGCAGCCCTGCGCGCCCTGCTGCCCTGTGTACCCCGCGTGCCCTACTGCGCCCCGTGCGCCCTGCTGTCCTGCTGCCCTGTGCGCCCTGCAGCCCTGCGCGCCCCGCGCGCCCTGCTGCCCTGCAGCCCTGTGCGCCCTGCTGCCCTGCTGCCCTGTGCGCCCTGCTGCCCTGCTGCCCTGTGCGCCCCGCGCGCCCTGCAGCCCTGCGCGCCCCGCGTGCCTTGCTGTCCTGCTGCCCTGCGTGCCCTGCGCGCCCCGCGCGTCCTGCAGCCCTGCTGCGCCCCACGCGCTCTGCTGCCCTGCTGCCCTGCTGCTGCCGCTACAGCCCTTGCTGTTGCCGCTACAGCCCTTGCTGCTGCCGCTACAGCCCTTGCTGCTGCCGCTACAGCCCTTGCTGCTGCCGCTACAGTCCTTGCTGCGGCCGCTACAGCCCTTTCTGCTGTCCTGCGCGCCCCGCGCGCCCTGCAGCCCTGCACGCCAAGCGCGCCCTGCTGTCTTGTGCGCCCCGTGCGCCCTGCTGCCCTCTGCACGCGCATCTGCAGCCCCTGCGCAGCCCCTACCCCGCTCCCCCCCCCCTCTCCCCCCCCTTTTCTCCTCCCTCTCCCTGCTGCACGTGCAGAAGTTGGGGTGAGGGGAGGGGAGGGGAGGGGAGGGTGTGAGGGGGAGGTTGCACCTCCAGCGCCAACCTGCCTCCTCTCTCTCACAGCCGCACCTGCTGCTGTGGGGGGGAGTGTGAAGTGGTGGGGAGGCTCAGGGGATGTGGGTGGTGGGTGACATAGCTGCAGCAGCTTAGCATTCTAACAGTCTTGTGACTGCTGTTCGGTTTGGCTATCCCCTCCTTCACCTATGGGGGTGTGTCAAAACATTTATATGTTTATATGTTTCTAGGTTGTGTAGGGGTTATCCCTAGAGGGTACAACTAGATTTACTCGACACTCTTGTACCCCCCCCTCCTCACCTAATCCACATCACTCTCTCGACACTCATGTCTAGCCACTCAAGCCATGGCTCCTCACCCTAATTTACTCTAGATTCCAACACTTTTCTCAGCCCAACACTAATGAAGGCTAGCCTTGCTTTTGCTCTAATAATAATGACAAATATTCATCAAGCATTTTTTTTTTACTGCAAGGGTGCGCTTATAATAAGTAACGATTTTATAAGGGGTGTGCTTCTAATTGAGGATCGGCCATAAGCGCATTGCTCCATATATAAGCGCATGCGCTTATAATAGGCCTGCGGTTATATGCGGGGCGATACGGTAGTACTGTCAAACATATGTTTATATGTTATAGTTTAGGTAGGCTTTAGTGGGGTACTCACTGTGGGGTACAACCCCTTAGTTTTCCTTTTGTACCAACACTCTCGATAGTTGCCATCATCCCTTGCCTAAGAGTTTAACATGGCATCTAGAGCATAGGTCCTTAGGACCTAGGATTAGGGCCCACCGGTTACCATATTACCTCACCTGCCTTGCCTACTGCCCGCGCGCGCCTCGGCTGCACGCGCGCGGCCCTTTTTTTTTCCCGCGCGCGCCTCTTAAGCAGCCCGCGCGGCCCGTTTAGGCCCCGCCCGCGCAGCCCGTTTAGGCCCCGTTTAGGCCCCGCCCGCGCGCCCCTTACGCCGCCCGCGCGCAACCTGCTTAGGCCACGCCCGCGCAGCCCGCCGCCGCACGCAGCCCGCAGCCGCGCGCAGCCTGACGCCACGCGCAGCCAGGAGCCGCGCGCAGCCCGTCGCCACGCGCAGCCAGGAGCCGCACGCAGCCCGTCGCCACGCGCAGCCAGTAGCCGCGCGCAGCCCTCAGCCGCACGCAGCCAGCAGCCGTGCGTGCCCTGCTCGTGTGCCTGCCTGCGCGGCCCGCTGCTGCCTAGCTTGCTGCCTTAGAAAGTGCACGGCCTACTGCTGTCTAGCACGCCGCCTTAGGAGCTTGAGTGCGGCAAGCTACTGCCCTGCAAGTTGCCTGTGTTGCCTACTGCCTGCTGCCTCTGTCTTAGCCAGCGGTCTACTGCCTGCTGCCTCCTGTCTACTGCCTGCTGTCTCTGTCTTTGCCTGCGGCCTGCTGCCTACTGCCTCCTGTCTGCTGCCTACTGCCTACTGCCATTATGACGACGCCTAACGTTCTCGCGTTCGAGCCTGACGGTCGCCCCATAGAGTTCGCTGTGTGGTTAGATGACCTCCAACTGTTCCTTCTAACCGATGCCAAAGAGGGCGTTTCACTGTTCGATTACGTGTCTGGCAATGCCATTGCTCCTGCTGCCGACGCTCCTGCTCTCGAACGCTCGCAGTGGCAGACTCGCAATGCTGCTGCACGCCTAGCTATTAGGAACCATCTGCCGATTCCTGAGCGCGCGCATTTCAGCCAGCACAAAACTGCTAAGAAGATGTACGACGCTGTAGTTGCTCGCTACTCCTCCCCAGCCACTGCAGCCATAGGACGGCTCATGCTACCCTACCTGTTCCCCAAACTTTCCTCGTTCACCACTGCTGAGGACCTCATTTCCCACCTGCGCGCTACTGACACTCGCTTTCGTGCCGCCCTTTCAGCCGAGTTCTGCGCCGCAAACCCCCCCCCCGATGTACTTCACTCTCTATTTCCTCGTCACCCGCCTCCCTGACACTCTTAGCTCTGTCAGGGACCGCTTCCTAGCACTAGACCCCACCACTCTCACTGTCGACGACTTCGAGAAGCACCTCCTCGCAGCAGAGAAGAACATCCTCGCTGTAGGTGCTGCTCGTGGCACTCCTTGCTCTCCCCTCTTTGAGGGGTGCTCCCCCTCCCCTCTCACCCCCTCCTACGCCTCCGCAGCTGCTGCTCACGACTACCTTGGTGCTGAGGAAGTCGGGGCTGCTTCCGCTCCTAGTGGGAAGCGTCGCAGCGGCAGGAGCGGCAGGGGTGGCAGGGGCAGTGGGGGTGGCGGTGGAGGTGGCGGTGGTGCAGGCGGCGGGGGAGGTGGAGGTGGTGGGGGTGGTCGTGGGGGTGGAGGCGGTGGAGGTGGTGGTGGGGGCGGCGGAGGCACTGGGAGCGGTGGAGGGGGCAGCAGCGGCGGTGGGGGAGGAGGGAGCGGTGGTGGCAGTGGTGGTCCAGGCCAGCAGCAGCCGCAGCAGCAACAGCAGCGTCAGCGCCAGACCCCCACTTCCCAGCAGCTTCTTGACTGGTATGCCGGGCGTGGGGCTTCTGGGGGTCCTGGTCGCTGCCCCTATATCATCCGCACAGGTCCCCGTGCTGGTCGCCAGTGCACAGGTTTTCACACTGAGCAGCGCTGCTTCGCTCGGCTTAGCGACGCCTGGCGCGCCAAGTTTCTTGGTGCTACTGAGTTCCCCAACTGGGCAGACTTGCTTAGGCGTGATGTACCTATCTTTGATCTTGACTATGAGGCAATTCTTGCTGCTATATATATATTGTCTGTTAGTGCTGAGGGTGACTGCTACTTGTGTGTGCCGCCGGATCCTGGTATAGCCCCTGGTATAGCCCCTGCAGCACTAGGTGCTTGTGAGTCTGCTCCCCTTGGTACTGCGCCTGCACAGGCCTTGCACACCTTTACACTTGACTCTGGTGCTTCCCGCTGTTTCTTTCACGACAGTACCACAGTCACTCCCCTCCCTGCACCTGTTCCTGTCTCACTAGCTGACCCCTCTTGGGGCCCAGTGCTTGCACGGTCTTCCACTGTGCTTCCGTGTCCAGCGGTCCCGTCTGGTGAGCTGTCTGGTCTCCACCTCCCCTCGTTCTCTACAAACTTGGTGAGTAACGCTGTCCTCCAGGATGCGGGGGTTGACACCTTCACCCCTGGCCGGCAGCGTGTGGCGATTTGCACGTGCTCCCAGACTGGTCGCCACCTGGCCACGTTCACTCATGCGCCAGGGTCCAGTCTGTACACCCTCACCACTGCGTCGCGCTCCGCCCCTTTGTCTCCCCAGTTACACGCGTCTGCTCAGGTAGCTACACAGTGTGAGTGTCGCCGGCTGTCGCACGACACTCTCCTGTGGCACCACCGCCTTGGTCACCCCTCCCTGCCTCGCCTTCGTAGCATGCACTCTCGCTTCCTGGTCTCTGGTCTTCCCAGGTCTCTGCCTGCCCTCCCTCCCTCGCCTACGCCGCCCTGCATTCCTTGCGTCGAGGGGCGGCAGCGCGCCGCTCCTCACTCCTCCTCGTTCCCTCCCACAGAGGCTCCACTGCAGACTCTCCACCTGGACGTGTGGGGCCCAGCCCGCGTCCGTTGACAAGGCCACGAGCGGTACTTCCTGCTGGTTGTCGACGACTACACGCGTTACACCACGGCCTTCCCCTTGCAGCGCAAGGGGGATGTCCCTGCTGTTCTGATCCCCTGGATCCGCGCTGCTCGTCTCCAGCTCCGCGAGCGGTTCCAGTCGGACTTTCCTGTCCTGCGTCTGCACTCTGACCGAGGTGGTGAGTTCTCCTCATACCTCTTGGCGGCCTTCTGTGCGGAGCACGGCATCCGCCAGACATTCACGCTTCCGGCCTCTCCGCAGCAGAATGGGGTTGCTGAGCACCGCATTGGCTTAGTCATGGAGGTCGCTCGTACCTCCATGATCCATGCGGCTGCCCCCCATTTTCTGTGGCCGTTTGCGGTCTGGTACGCCGCGCATCAGCTCAACCTTTGGCCCCGAGTCTCCTTGCCGGAGACCTCGCCCACACTGCTGTGGATGGGGAAGGTTGGTGATGCGTCGCGTTTCCGGGTCTGGGGTGCTCGTGCCTTTGTCCGCGATACCACCGCGGACAAGCTCTCCCCTCGCGCCATTCCTTGCGTCTTCCTTGGCTTTGTCCCTGACGCGCCTGGCTGGCAGTTTTACGACCCCGCCTCGCGCCGTGTCTTTGCGTCTCAGGACGTCACTTTTGACGAGTCGGTCCCCTTTTACCGCCTCTTCCCCTACCGCACTGCTCCTCGCCCTCTCCCGCCGCTCTTTCTCGCCCCAGGTCCCCCCCAGGTAGACCCCCTCCCCGCGCCAGGTCCTGCTCCTTCAGGTGTCTCTCAGGTAGACCCCCCCACGCCTGCGCCTATTGAGGTCACTGGTGACTCCGGTCCTGCTGGGAGTGGTGCTGTCCCTGGGGGTGCGGAGCTTGGGGGTGCTGAGTCTGGGGGCGCTGAGCGTGTGGAGCCTGGAGGTGCTGAGCCTGCGCGTGAGGAGCCAGGAGGTGTTGTGTCTGGGGGTGCTGCGTCTGGAGGTGCTGCGTCTGGAGGTGCTGCGTCTGGGGGTGCTGCGTCTGGGGGTGCTGAGTCTGGGGGTGCGTCGCCTGAGGGTTCTGAGACTACTTTTACGCGGTCTCCTTGGAGTAGCCGTCTTCGTCCGCGTGTGCCCCTCACCTCCCAGCAGCTGCACGACTGGTACGGTCGCCGTCAGCGTTGCGCTTCTGCACCTCAGGGCTGTACTGCTGGGGGTTCTTCTGCTGGTGTCGCTGGTCCCGGAGGTGCTCGTACTGAGGGTACTGGAGCTGCTGGGGCTGGCGGTGTTGTGACTGAGGGTACAGGAGCTGCAGAGGGTGCTGGAGCTGCTGGAGGTACTGGAGCTGCTGGAGGTGCTGGCGATGCTGGAGCTGCTGAGGGTACTGGGGCTGCTGGAGGTGTTGGACCTGCTGAGGGTCCTGGAGCTACTGGCGGTGCTGGAGCTGCTGAGGGTACTGGGGCTGCTGGAGGTGCTGGAGCTGCTGGAGGTGCTGGAGCTGCTGGAGGTGCTGGAGCTGCTGGTGCTGGTGGCACTGCTCAGCCGCGCCTGTTCTTCGCTCCGCCGTCTCCGTCGTCTCAGCCACCACCTGACTCTGCACTTTGCCAGGTTCTCAGTCTTCCCTCGTCTACTGGTCTTCCGTTACAGCCTGGCTCACCGCTGCCTGCTCCTTCTCCGTACACAGAGCAGACTGAGGGCCTTGCTGAGCGTCGTGAGCCTGCGTCGCGTCCTGTCTCACCTGTCCGTTCTGGTCGTTCCGGTCGTCGTGTTCCTCGTCAGCGGCAGCCGGCTGTCTCCGGCCCTCCCCTTGTAGTTCGTCGTCCTTCCTCTCCTCCGCCGCGTGTTCCTCTGCCGTCTCCCCCTGCGTCCTCTCTGCCTGTCGTTGCTGACCCTGCGTCTGACCAGTTTCGTGCTGAGCACTCTACTGTCACGCGTCTGCTTGCCACTGTTGTCACTGACCCGTCGTTTGAGTCTTCTGCTGCGTCTGCCTTAGTCGCTGAGCTTGTTGACTTTGCTGCTGCCTGTCGTCTCGACTACGCCGCCAGTCTTGTTGCTGAGACTGAGTCTGTCTGTCCTCCGTCCGTCGGGGGTGAGTGTGCTCTTGGCACGGACGTCCTTGAGGACAGGCAGGAGGACCTTGAGTGTCTTGCAGCCGCTGCGCCTCATCTCGTGGCCATGCTGCTTGCCCCTGAGGGAGACCCGGATGCACCAGACATCCCTACCCCGCGTTCTTACGCTGAGGAAATCGCGGGTGAGTACTCCTCTCAGTGGCAGACAGCCATGGACGCAGAGATGGCATCCTGGAAGTCCACAGGCACCTACGTTGACGAGGTTCCCCCTCCTGGGGCGAACATTGTCAGTGGCATGTGGATTTTCAGGGTGAAGCGGCCGCCAGGTTCTCCGCCTGTCTTCAAGGCTCGTTATGTGGCTCGAGGCTTCAGTCAGCGAGAGGGAGTTGACTTCATCCATACCTTCTCCCCCACCCCGAAGATGACCACTCTTCGGGTGCTGCTACACGTTGCCGCTCAGCGTGACTACGAGCTTCACTCTCTTGACTTCAGCATAGCCTTCTTACAGGGCAGCCTGCACGAGGAGATATGGCTGTGCCGCCCTCTTGGCTTCACTGGGTCGTTCCCTCCTGGTACCCAGTGGAGCCTCCGGCGGCCAGTCTACGGTCTCCGCCAGGCGCCACGTGAGTGGCACGACACACTGAGGATGACACTTGCGGCTCTTGGGTTTGCTCCGTCGACTGCTGACCCGTTGCTGTTTCTGCGCACCGACACTTCGCTGCCGCCGTTCTACATCCTCGTCTACGTCGACGACTTGGTCTTTGCCACTGCTGACACTGAGGCTCTCGCCCTGGTGAAGTCGGAGCTGCAGAAGAGACACACGTGCACAGACCTGGGTGAGCTACGCAGCTATCTTGGCTTGCAGATCACCCGGGACAGAGCACGCCGCACCATCACACTGACTCAGTCACACATGGTGCAGCAGGTCCTTCAGCGCTTCGGCTTCACCTGGTCCTCAGCACAGGCCACTCCTCTGGCTACAGGTCACTCGCTCTCAGCTCCACCTTCGGACGAGTCCGTAGAGCCGAGTGGTCCTTACCCAGAGCTAGTGGGCTGCCTCATGTACCTGATGACCTCCACTCGCCCTGACCTTGCGTACCCTCTTGGCCTTCTGGCTCGCTACGTGGCTCCTGGTCGGCACCGAAAGGTGCACATGGATGCCGCTAAGAGGGTACTACGCTACTTGTGCAGTACATCGGGCATGGGGCTCGTGCTTGGAGGACGGGGTGACGTTGTCCTCACTGGTCACTCGGACGCCTCTTGGGTTGACGACCAGGCTACGCAGCGGTCGTCACAGGGTTACACCTTCAGCCTTGGCTCTGGTTCAGTTTCCTGGCGTTCTACACGTTCGTCTTCAGTCCTCGGCTCCAGTTGTGAGGCCGAGATCTACGCCACAGCCATGGCTGCACAGGAGCTACGCTGGCTCACCTACCTGCTGACCGACTTGGGAGAGCGGCCTCGTTCTCCTCCAGTTCTGTACGTCGACAACAAGGCTGCCATTGCCTTGTGTCAGGAGCACAGACTGGAGCACAGAACGAAGCACATCGCTCTACGTTACTTCCTTGCTCGAGAACTGCAGCAGCGTGGCCAGCTTCGTCTTGCTTATGTGGCCACTCGGGCCAACACTGCTGATATATTCACCAAGGAGCTTCCGTCTGGTGATCATCAGCGTCTCTGCACTTTGTTAGGCCTTGTTCCCACACTTCCTCACTTGCTGTAGGCTTTGTTTGTACTGTGATCTATATGTATACCTGCATGCTTGCTCTTGTAGGTAGATATCACTGTGGTGTTGTTGTTACACATATATCTCTGCATGTGAACTGGCCTTTTGGCCTTTTGCTTGTGCTCAGACTGCGTGGTGACGTTGTGATCCACCCTGAGCTTGTTTTGCACTTCCTGTCTGGCCTTGTGACCCTCTGTTCTCCCCCACTTTGCCTATGGGGGTGTGTCAAACATATGTTTATATGTTATAGCTTAGGTAGGCTTTAGTGGGGTACTCACTGTGGGGTACAACCCCTTAGTTTTCCTTTTGTACCAACACTCTTGATAGTTGCCATCATCCCTTGCCTAAGAGTTTAACAAGTAATTGTACCCAACTGTTTCATAGTTCATTCATTATCGTTCAGTATTCTGACAATAGACGCCGCCAAGAGCAAGGACAAAGACTAGTATCTTCTGCTGGTGGATTTCAGGAAGGCGTTTGACTCGGTCTCGAGGAATTATTTGTTCACGGTGCTGGAAAGGATGGGATTCCCCAGCAGATTTGTCAGCTGGGTCCGGGGCCTGCATGAAGGCATGCATACATAATCTTTTTACCTCATCTCTGTAACCGTGTATATATTTGAGCTGCTACTTGACCACTCTGTACTTGACTCTCATTCTCTATAACATAGAATAATGATTGCACATTTAGCACAATCATTTCCGTAGTAAACGTTTCATAGAAAATGTTGGCAAGCGTGTAACACATTGCCGACAATACCAGATCAAAAGTTTTCCCATTAGGATGTGATAGATTTGATATGAACCAACCAAGCAAGCGACAAGATTTGTGGGATTTGCTTGTCAGTGATCTGTCAGGCAAAACTACTGAATCCTGACACACTGGTATGGTGATGAGCTCATTGCACGAGCTTCTCTCGAAGAGAGAAACGTATCCTCATCTAGCAAGAAATTAAGCATACATATTCACACAAAAGAAGCACTTGTGCGGACGACACAAGCATCTACTTGCAGCCGAGCTCGAGGCGCGTGAACTCGCCGATGGTCGTGTTACGGCAGAGCTTCTGCACGTCGACGTAGCCAATCAGCGCGTCCTCAAAGATTGTGTCGGTGAGAATGGCGTCGTTGAATGTGGACGCTGAGAGCACCGCGTTCCTGAAGGACGCACCCGTCAGATCCGCCCCGTTGAAGAGCACCCGATCCAGCACTGAGTTGGAGAAGTCCGCACCTGAGTGAAAGGGTGGGAGAGGAAATAGAAGGCACCCGTCAGTTAGCATGGTGCATTAATGCACCTCTCAGGATCAGCCTAGATGAAGAGCACCCGATCCAGCACCGAGTTGGAGGAGTCAGCGCCTGAATAAACCAGGAGGGAGAAATATGCACGTATGGTGAGCAAGAAGGGTGCATCCATGCACTTGTAGAATCTTCCTCGTTGAAGAGCACCCTATCCAACACTGAGTTGGAGAAGTCCGCACCTGATTGACAGTGGGAGTGAGAAGGAGGCCATGTGGGGAGTAAGATTGGTGCATTGCTGCACTTGTGATGATATGCTTTCATGAAGGGGTCCGGATTAACACTGGCTTGGTATTTAGGTACAGGGTTGGGAGGAAGAGGGTAGGAAGGGAAAAGTGTGCAAGGTTGGAAAGTGAGGGAAAGGGAAAGGCGTTGTGAACTTGAACCGGAAAGAGATGAACAAAGATGACAAGTGGGTAGCGTGACCATATTATGAGGAAGGTGAGGGACCTCACAACACACTCCCCACTCACCCCTGAAGCTGGCCCCAACGGCGTAAGCCTTGCTCATGACTGTCTCAGTGAGATCCGCGTTGTCAAAATTAGCGCCTGACATGAGAGCGGACGACAACGTCTTGCCCTTGAGGTTCTCCTTGTCCCCTGAGAAGTCGCACTGCCTCAGGTCCAGCACCTTATCCGACACGCCGTTCGCCTGCCCGATCGTGTTGCCCACAAACGCGCGCTCACAGCGGGCCGGGTCGTTGGACAAGGGGGGGAGGCGCACCTGAGGTAGGGAGGGGGGGCGGAGGGGGAAGGTTGGGGGGGAGGGAGGGGGTGCAGGGGAAGGCGAGGAGGGGAGATGGGTGGTGGGAATGGAGCAGGGGGTGGGGTGGTGTGGGGAAGTGTTAGAAAGAAGTCACACTGCCTCAGGTCCAGCACCTTGTCCGACACGCCGTTCGCCTGCCCGATCGTGTTGCCCACAAACGCGCGCTCACAGCGGGCAGGGTCGTTGGAGAGGGGCGGCAGACGCACCTGGGATAGGGGGTGCGGAGGGAGGTGGGGTGGAGGGTGGGAAAGGGGAAGACAGAATGCAAAAGGGTATGGGCTCTAAAAAAGATTTGCTCACACGGCTGCTCCGAGCCTCACCTGGCTGCTCCGAGCCTCACCTGGCTTCTCCGAGCCTCACCTGGCTGTTTCGAGCCTCACCTGGCTGCTCCGAGCCTCACCTGGCTGGGCGAGGGAGCGGCGAGGGCGGGAGCGGCAGTAGCGAGCGAGACAGCGACACATGCGCCGCAGATGGCGGTAGCTGCCGCTGTGGCGATGGACGCCGCCAATGATGGCTTCTCCTCGGTCGAGGCTCCTGGGAGGAGGAGGAGGGGGGGTGGAAGAACAGGAGGGAAGGGAAGGGCGCATGAGAAGGAAGGACTTTCGCTGGGTTCACATGCGCCGCAGATGGCGGTGGCCGCCGCCGTGGCGAAGACGCTGCCAATGATGGCTTCTCCTCCGCCGAGGCTCCTGGGAGGACGAAAGGGGAAGAGGGGAGGATGGGGGGAACAGGGAGGGGGGGGAATGGAGGGGTAAACGGAGGGGAGGAAAGAGGAGGGAACGATAGCTTTGACGCGAGGGAGAGGGGAGAGGGGGATGTTCGATGTTTGCGGAACCGTTGTATTTAGCGTGCAGAGATCGTGCGGTCTTCAGAGGAACATTCAGGTCATTGCTCCGTACGACCAGCCAGTAGGTGATTGACATTCGAGAGAAAAACTTGTGGATACCAGCGCACCGGGTGCTGTCATAGATGAACCTTGTCATTTGCTGGTGAAGCCACCGTCTAATACGTCTCTAATACCGTACAATGTCACCATGTAATGTCTGAAGCAGCGTATGTGACACAGCGTAGATGTCTGAAGCAGCGTAGAAGTCTCACGTCACCATGTATCATGTCACCGTGTAACACAGCGAGTGCGAAAGAGCACGAAACGTTGATACGACAGAAACAGTGATACGAGGTACGCGTCGCGTGGTGTCATGACACGGGAACATCACGATGGACCTCGACAACCTGGCATACAGATAAGCTCTAAGTGATAAGGCTTTACGGTCACGGTGCACTAATTTGTCAATAATGAGATGACAAAACACATGTCTCGCAGTGTTAACTTGCCAGATGTGCCTACTACCTCGCGAAAACCTATTCAAGGTGATCAGAATGCTAATGTACTCGCAGAGACGTCTACCCACACGCGAGAAGGTTCACTCGCGAAAGCAAGTGTGTAACATTGTCTACTTACTCGCGACAAGTGCCGCTTTCTTTGAAAACGCTGCTGCTGGCCTGGCAGAGACAACAGCGAGCTGCCGGCCGGCGACGGCCTTGCCCTGCGAAGACAGTAGGGAGCAGCGGAGGCTGGTGGACGGAGCAGCGACGGTCGCCATTGCGCTGGAGGAGAAGATAATTCGATAACTAGACAGAACTGTGAACGACAAGCAGATGCACCAAGTTCAAGGAAACTCAACAAAAGCTTTTCACTCCGAGCTCAAGGAACTGAACTGGGAACCTGGAGTGAGGTGGAATCAATTCGACAGATGTTCTGAAACAGAAGGAAAAGCATGTGCGTTTACATTAGTGTCTCATACCGTCACTTTGCCGTCGCGTATGTTAACAGCCAAACTCAGGGGGAGCGCTTGTGGACAGTCTGAGACGAGATGCTCTAAGTGTGCTAAGTGTAACTGCAATAAATCTTGAAATCACATAACAATGGATGGCTTAAATAAGTCTTGAGTTGATCCATCAAGGGCATTTTCATCGAAAGAACCTGACGCTGAATCGAAGCGTTGCAAATGCTGGCGCTGCGCTGGCAGACCCATCATCCACCCAAGTGAACAGAAAATCGGGAGGGTCTGCCAATGTGGCATGGTTAAGCTCTGCCACGACGCTGACAAGATCCACGACCGCCGTGGCAGCATAGACATGACACGTCATGCAGTTCAGACGGGTTTCCCACGAACCATTCGAAGCAAAATTGCCCCTTTTTAGCAACAAGAGTAAGAAAAAAAAATATGCCATATACCACATTCCATTATACATCTACATTGTTTTGCCAAATCAGTATATCGCAAACATAACCACAGTCATAACGGACACATGAGGGGGGGGGGGGGGGGGGGGGGGGCTACACAGAGGATTGACCATCCCCAAATGCATTTACGGCCAGGGTCGTTGTTATCATACTAAATCTGAATGATAGCCTAATATTCGTATCGAGAGAACTGTGCAGGAGAGGTTGGATTAGCAAGGGTTGGGGTACAAGTACTAACCCTAGAAGTGCTGTACCCCATAAGGAGTGCCCCACTATAGCCTACAAATAAGATTGTAATTTGACACACCCCCATAGGCTAAGTGGGGGATAACAAGACGGCCACAAGACCAGTCAAGGAAGACAACAGAGCAAAAGCAAAGCAAAACAAAGCTCAGGGTGGATCTCAAGGACACCACACAATCTGAGCACAAGAAAGCGGCCACAAGGCCAGTTCACATGCAGACTTCTAATAGCAAGGAAGTACACTGATCACAACCTAGCAAGAGTAAACGACCAGGTATAAAGATATATATCAGTGTACAACAAGAGCAAGTCAAGCAACCAGCAGGTGAGGCAGAGTGGGCACAAGCCCAAGAGCAGTGCAGAAACGCTGATGATCACCAGACCCAAGAGCCTTGGTGAACACATCAGCAGTGTTGGCCCACGAGGCAACGTAGGAAAGGCGGAGCTGACGGTGTCGCTGCAGCTCACACGCAAGGAAGTAGCGAAGAGCAATGTGCTTCGTCATGTGCTCCAGTCTCTGCTCGTGACACAAGGCAATCATTGTCTTGTTGTCGACGTACAAAACTGGAGGAGAACGAGGCCGCTCCCCCAAGTCGGTCAGTAGGTAGGTCAGCCAGCGTAGCTCCTGTGCAGCCATGGCCCCAGCGTAGATCTCGGCCTCACAGCTGGAACCAAGCACAGAAGAAGAACGAGTGGACCTCCACGAGACAGAACCAGAGCCAAAACTGAAGGTGTAACCCTGTGACGAACGCTGAGTCGCCTGGTCATCGGCCCAAGAAGCGTCAGAGTGTCCTGTGAGTACCACTGAACCCCGTCCTCCAAGCACGAGCCCCATGCCCGATGTACTGCACAAGTAACGCAGTACCCTCTTCGTAGCATCCCAGTGCACCTTTCGGTGTCTACCGGGAGCCACGTAGCGAGCCAGGAGGCTGAGAGGGTACGCGAGGTCAGGTCCTGTGCACGTCATCAGGTACATGAGGCAACCCACAAGCTCTGGGTATGGACCACTCGGCTCTACGGACTCGTTCGAAGGTGGAGCTGAGAGCGAGTGGCCGGTAGACAGAGGAGTGGGCTGTGGCGAGGAGAACTGGAAGGCGAAGCGCTAAAGGACCTGGTGCACCATGTGTGACTGAGTCAGGGTGATGGTGCGCCGTGCTCTGTCCCGGGTGATCTGCAAGCCAAGATAGCTGACCAGTTCACCCAAGTCAGTGCAGGTGTGTCTCTCCTTCAGCTCTGCCTTCACTAGGGCCAGCGCCTCAGTGTCAGCAGTAGCAAAAACCAAGTCGTCAACGTACACTAGAACGTAGAACGGCGGCAGGGTATTGTCGGTGCGTGGAAACAACGACGGGTCAGAAGAGGAAGGAGCAAACCCAAGAGCTGCAAGTGTAGTCCTCAGTGTGTCGTCCCACTTTCGGGGCGCCTGGCGGAGACCGTAGACTGGCCGCCGGAGGCTCCACTGGGTACCCGCAGGAAACGACCCAGTAAAGCTGGGTGGGCGGCGCAGCCAGATCTCCTCGTGAAGGCTGCCCTGCAGGAAAGCTGTGGAGAAGTCGAGCGAGTGTAGCTCGTAGTCACGCTGTGCTGCAACATGCAGCAGCACCCGAAGAGTAGTCATCTGCGGGGTGGGGGAGAAGGTCTGGAAGAAGTCGACCCCCCCTGTCGCTGACTGAAGCCTCGAGCAACGTAACGCGCCTTGAAGGCAGGCGGAGAACCCGGCGGCCGTTTCACCCTGAAAATCCACATGCCATCGACTATGTTCGCCCCAGGAGGAGGAACCTCGTCGACGTAGGTGCCTGTGGACTTCCAGGAAGCCATCTCTGCGTCCATGGCTGTTTGCCACTGAGAGGAGTACTCACCCGCGATCGCCTCAGTGTAAGAGCGTGGGGTAGGGATGTCAAGTGCATCCGGGTCTCCCCCAGGGCAAAGCAGCATGGATGCGAAACGAGGTAAAGTGGCTGCAAGACACTCAAGCTCAAACTGTCTGTCCTTAAGTACGTCACTGCCAAGGGCAAGCTCACCCCCAATGGACGGAGGACAGACAGACTCAGACTCAGTGACAAGACTCGCGACATAGTCGAGACGACTCCTAGCTGCAGAGTCGACTAGCTCAGTGACCAGGGCAAACGCTGCAGTAGACTCAAGGTCAGGGTCAGTGACGACAGTAGCGAGGAGACGAGTGACAGTAGGACTGGCAGCACGAGCAAGGTCAGACTCAGGGTCAGGAACGTGCGGAAGAGAGGACGCGGGAGGCTCAGGCAGGACAACACGCTGTGGAACAGAGGAAGAACGAAGCGCCATACCGTGAGTGCCTGGGACAGCAGGAGGACATGGACGGGCGACACAACGAGCACGAACAGGTGTGGAAGCACAAGTCTCAGGCTCACGACGCTCAGTTAGGGACTCAGTCACCTCAGTATGAGGAGCAGGCGCAGGCAGCGGGGAGCCAGGCAGTAGCTGTGGCTGAGACTGGTCTGTCGGTGGACACAGGAGGGGTAGAGGGAGGCCAGTGGAAGACGGGAGACTAAGAACCTGACGAAGGACCGAGTCAGGCGGCGGTAGGGATGTCTGCGGCTGTGGGTAGAAAAACGGTATGCACAGGGCAGTACCAGCAGCTCCAGCTCCTCCAGCACCAGCAGCACCAGCACCTCTAGCACCAGCAGCTCCAGCAGCACCCCTAGCACCTCCAGCATCAGCAGTATCACCTGCTACGGCAGCTCCAGCACCAGCAGCACCTCCAGTACCTCCACTGCCAGCAGCTCCAGTAGCACCTCCACCTCGAACAGCACCACCAGCTCCGGCAGCTCCAGCACCTCCAGTACGAGCACCTCCAGGACCAGCAGCTCATGCACCTCCAGTACCTCCAGCTCCAGCGCCTGTAGCACCAGCAATACCTCCAGTACCTCCAGGACTAGCTGTACCTCCAGGACTAGTAGGTCCAGCACCTCCAGCACCAGTAGCACCTCTAGGACTAGAAGCTCCGGCACCTTCAGCACCAGCAGCACCTCTAGTACCTCCAGCACTAGCAGCATCTTCAGCACCAGCAGTACCTCCAGTACCTCCAGCACCAGCAGTACCTCCAGGACTAGCAGCTCCAGCACCAGCAGGACCGTACCCTCCACCACCAGGACTGCCTCGCCAAACAATCCACGCACGAATCGCTTGCGGCGAGAGCGTCTTAAGTAGGTCAGGCTGCTGTGGCTGTCCAGCTCCAGGACCTCCAGCAGGGTCACCCACAGCTCCACCGCCGATAGGACTCGCAGGACCCCCAGAGTCAGCACCCCCAGTCGCAGCACCCCAAGAACCAGCACCCCCAGTCGTAGCACCCCCATAACCAGCACCACCAGTCTCAGCTCCAAAGTCCACAGTAGCAGGCTGCGGAGGCGGCGAAGACGGCCGAGGCGGAAAACCAGGGGGGGTCTCCAAGCGTGGAGAGCGGCGAGTGGCCGCCGTGTCGTCAGCGGCAGGGTCACCCCCTTCAGCTGGGCCAGAGGAGTCAGAAGAGATCTCCAAAGGCTCAACCAAGGGGGGTAGATCTACCTGAGACACACCTGAGGGAGCAGGACCCTATGGGGGGAGGGGGTCTACTGGGGGGGGGGACTGGTACCAAGAAAAGAGGCGATAGGGGGACCGGGTGGGACGCGTGCGGGTGGAGCCTGTAGTAACAGACAAACTCGTCAAAGGTGACGTCCTGGGGGAGAAGACTCGACGCGAGCGCGGGTGGTAAAACTGCCACGGCGGGGCGTCGGTGGGGAAGCCAAGGAAGACACAGCGGAGATTGCGAGAGGAGAGCTTGTTCGCTTTGGCATCGCGAACAAGGGAGAGCGCGCCCCAGACCCAAAACACCGACGCATCGCCAACCTTCCCCGTCCACCGGAGTGTGGGCGAGGTCTCTGGCTCAGAGACATGGGGCCAGAGGTTGAGCTGATGCGCAGCGTATCGGACCGCAAACGGCCACAAAAAATGGGGAGCAGCCGCATGGACCATGGAGGTACGAGCAAACTCCATGATCAAGCCAATGCGACGCTCAACAATCCCATTTTGCTGGGGAGAGGCCGGAAGCGTGAACGACTGGACGATGCCCTCGTCTCGACAGAACTCCGCAAGGAGGCCAGAAGAGAACTCACCGCCCCTGTCAGAGTGCAGACGCAGGACTGGCAAGTCCTGACTGAACCGCTCGCGCAGCTGGCGATGAGTAGCACGGATCCAGGGGATCAAAACACCGCTGACGTCCGCCTTGCGCCGCAAGGGGAAGACAGTGGTGTAACGTGTGTAGTCGTCAACAACCAGCAGGAAGTAGCGCTCCTGGTCCGTTCCACTGACGGGGGCTGGGCCCCAAACGTCCATGTGGAGAGTCTGCAGAGGAGAAGTGGTCGGAGGAAACTCGGAGGAGTGAGGAGCGGCGCGCTGCCGCCCCTCGATGCAGGGAAGGCACGGCGGGGCAGGCGAGCACGGGAGGGAGGGCAGGGACCTGGGAAGGCCAGAGACAAGGAGACGGGAGTGCATACCAAGGAGACACAGTAGGGAGGGGTGACCGAGGCGGTGGTGCCAGAGGAGAGTCTGGTCGGAGAGTACCCGACACGAGCAAGACGCTGCAAGCTGACCAGACGCAGACACCTGACTCGACGCAGCCACCTGACCTGCCTCAGCCACCTGTGCAAACGCAGTGGTCAGTGTGTACAGACTAGACCCATTCCATCGAGTGAATGTAGCCAGGTTACGGCCAGTCCAGGAGCACGTACAGATCGCCACACGCTGCCCTCCAGGAATAAAGGTATCAACCCAGACATCCTGAATGGCAGCGTTGCTCACCAAGTTTGTCGAGAACGTGGGGAGGTGGAGACCTGACAAAGAACCGGAGGGGACTGCTGGACACGGGAGGTCGTCCGGGAGAGGAAGTGACCGCCGCTGTCCACCCCTAGGTGCTGCAACTGCCGTGATAGTGGCCATGACAGGCCGTGACGGTCAGTAGTAGGTCCAGCACCTCCAGCACCAGCAGCACCTCCAGCACTCCCAGTCGCACCTCCAGCACCCCCAGCACCAGCAGCACTCCCAGCACTCCCAGTAGCTCCTCCACCAGCAGCAGCAGTAGCAAGGAACAGTGGCAGCAAGGAGCAGCAGCAGCAAGGAGCGACAGTTGCAGCAAGTAGCAGCAGCTGCAGTAAGTAGCAGCACTTAGCAGGAGAAGCAGAGCATGCAGCAGTGGCAGCAGCAGCAGAGCATGTAGCAGTGGTAGCAGCAGCAGCGCATGCAGCAGAGGCAGCAGCACGCTGAGCAGCAGCAGCAGCGCTTAGCAGCAGAAGCAGTGCATGCAGCAGAAGTAGGCAGCAGCAAGGGCTGTAGCGGCAGCAGCAAGGGCTGAAGTGGTAGCAGCAAGGGCTGTGGCGCCAGCAGCAAGGGCTGTAGCGGCAGCAGCAAGGGCTGTAGCTGCATCAGCAGGCCTGTAGCTGCAGTAACAGGGGCTGGAGCGGCAGCAGCAGGGGCTGTAGCGGCAGCAGCAAGGGCTGTAGCAGCAGCAGCAAGGGCTGTAGCTGCACCAGCAGAGCTGTAGCTGCAGTAACAGGGGCTGGACCGGCAGCAGCAGGGGCTGTAGCGACAGCAGCAAGGGCTGTAGCGGCAGCAGCAAGGGCTGTAGTTGCACCAGCAGGGCTGTAGCTGCAGTAGAAGGGGCTGGGGCGGCAGCAGCAGGGGCTGTAGCGGCAGCAGCAAGGGCTGTAGCGGCAGCAGCAAGGGCTGTAGCTGCACCAGTAGGGCTGTAGCTGCAGTAACAGGGGCTGGAGCGGCAGCAGCAGGGGCGCGATTCGAGTAGGAAAAACGGCCTGCCTAGGGGCGCGATTCGGGCAGGAATAACGGCCAGCCTAGGGGCGCGATTCCGGCAGGAAAAAACGGCCTGCCTAGGGGCGCGATTCGGGTAGGAAAAACGGCCTGCCTAGGGGCGCGATTCGGGCCAGAAAAACGGCCTGCCTAGGGGCGCGATTCGGGCCGGAAAAACGGCCGGCCTAGGGGCGCGATTCGGTTAGGAAAAACGGCCTGCCTAGGGGCGAGATTCGGGCAGGAAAAACGGCCAGCCTAGGGGCGCGATTCGGGGCAGAAAAACGGCCTGCCTAGGGGCGCGATTTGGGCAGGAAAAACGGCCTGCCTAGGGGCGCGATTCGGGCACGAAAAACGGCCAGCCTAGGGGCGCGATTCGGGGAGGAATAACGGCCTGCCTAGGGGCGTGATTCGGGCGGGAAAAACAGCCTGCCTAGGGGCGTGATTCGGGCAGGAAAATGGGCAGAACGGAACTAACGGTGGGCCCTAAACGAGTGGTGCTAGGGATGGACCTGCTCTGCAACCATATCGAGAGAACTGTGCAGGAGAGGTTGGATTAGCAAGGGTTGGGGTACAAGTACTAACCCTAGAAGTGCTGTACCCCATAAGGAGTGTCCCACTATAGCCTACAAGTAAGATTGTACTTTGACAATTCGTACCCATTTTCTCATTTGATTTTGTAGACAAGCCATCTAATGACATATGAACGTCAAGATATGGATATTATTTTCTTATGAATTTTTGGATATGCGTGAGAATATGTAGACAAAGAGGGTTATATATGGCGCGTAACTTAGCAGAAAATAAATGGTTTGAATTGTTGGCCGTACAAAATTTCTTTGAATAACCAGTTTCGTCGATCTTCGTCAAGGTTTTCACGAGTGGGTGTGCGACCTCGCACACTTGAGATCATATTTGCCTACTCGGAGCAGCGACCATCACTACACCTCGAAAAGATATGCAATGGTGGATAGCGGAGCGTCCCACTCGGTGTGCAACAGTGAGAGGTTGGCAGAAGTTGGAGAGTCCTATAAGGAGACCCAGCTCGCAGCAACAATGGAGGACGACAGTAAGCTACCCATCCAGTGCGAATACGCCCTCCTGTTGCAGATAGGGGCGCTGCGGTGGAGACTGTGTCAAACATACATTGTTAGGCTGTAATGGGTTACTCCCTATGGGGTACAACCTTTGTTAGGGTTATTACTTGTACCACATTTCCTGCTTAGTCAAATCATTCATGTTTTCTATTCTGACATGGCTTCAGAGCACGTTCCGTTCTAAGACCCCCCCCTTTTGGGCCCACCGTTCGTTCCGTCCTGCCCGTCGATTACTTTTGCCCTGCCCTGCCCGAAGTTTTTCTGCCCTGTCCAGCACGCTGCCCGAGCGCTGCCTGCCCGCTGCATGAGCTGCTACAAGCTGTGCGCTGCCGCCCACTGCCCAGCGCCAGCGCGAGCCTTGCTGCCTAGTGCCCGCGCGCGCCCTGCTGCCCAGCGCCCACGCGCGCCATGCCGCCTCTTACCAGCGCGCGCCCGCTGCCCAGCGCCCGCGCGTGCCCTGCTGCCCAGCGCCCGCGCGCGCCTCGCTGCCCTACGCCCGCACGTGCCCCACTGCCCAGAGCCAGTGCGCGACCCGCTGCCCAGCGCCCGCGCGCACCCTGCTGCCCAGCGCCCACGCGCACCCTGCTGCCCTGTGCCAGTTCTGCCCAGAGCGAGCGCGCGCCCCGCTGCCCTGCGTCCACGCGTGCCCCGCTGCCCAACGCCAGCACGCGCCCCGCTGCCCAGCGCCCGCGCGCGCCCTGCTGCCCTGCGCCTGCGCGTGCCCAGCTGCCGAGAGCCAGCACGCGACCCGCTGCCCTGTGCCCGCGCGCGCCCTACTCCCCAGCGCCAGCGCGCGCCCCGCTTCCCAGCGCTCGCGCGCGCCCTACTGCCCAGCGCCAGCGCGCGCCCCGCTGCCCAGCGCCCCCGCGCGCCCCGCTGCCCTGTGCCCGCGCGCCCCGCTGCCCTGTGCCCACGCGCGCCCTACTCCCCAGCGCCAGCGCGCGCTCCGCTGCCCAGCGCCCACGCGCGCCCTACTGCCCAGCGCCAGCGCGCGCCCCGCTGCCCAGCGCCCGCGCGCCCCTTCCCGCGCGCAAGTGCCGCCTGCTACTGCCGCCCTAGGTGCTTCTGCCCTAGGTGCTGCCGACTGCTGCTGCCGCCCTAGGTGCTGCCGCCCTAGGTGCTACCGCCTGCTGCTGCTGCCGCCCTAGGTGCTGCCACCCTAGGTGCTACCGCCTGCTGCTGCCGCCCTAGGTTCTGCTGCTGCCGCCCTAGGTTCTGCTGCTGCCGCCCTAGGTGCTGCCGCCTGCTGCTGCCCTAGGTGATGTCCCTCAGGTGCTGCCGCCTGCTGCTGCTGCCCTAGGTGCTGCTGCCACCCGCGTGCGCTGCCTCGAGCTGCCCTGTCCCGCGCTAGCACCGCCTTGCCCCGAGTGCTGCTACGCTGCTACTGCCGCCTGTGCTACTACTGCTGCGCTGCTGCTGCTGCTGCTAAGCTGCAGCTGCTGCTAAGCTGCAGCTGCTGCTACTAGCTGCCACTGCTTGCCATGGCCACTACCACTGTCCTACGTCAGTGGCAGCTGAGTGTGGAGGAGTCTCTCCTCGCCGCAGCAGCTTCGCAAGTGGGCTACATGGTGGAGCAGCCCCGGTGGCGGAGCTAGACATGCTAGAGCTGGAGGTGCTGGTGCTTGCGGTACTAGTACTCGTCGGCAGGAGACACTCTCGTCGCAGCAGCTTCGCAAGAGGGCTGTCCGGTGGGGCAGCCCCGGTGGCGGAGCCTGGGGTGCTACTACTGGAGGTAGTGCCGCTGGTAGACGCGGAGGTTCTGGGGGTGGACAGCAGCAGCAGCAGCGTCCGCCGGAGACTCTCTCCCCGCAGCAACTTCGTGAGTGGGCTGTCCAGTGGGGCAGCCCCGGTGGCGAAGGGTTTCGGGGTACTCGTACTGGGGGTGTAGAGGCACCTGATGGCGTAGAGGCTGCTAGTCTTGGTGCTTTTGACTCAGCTAGCGCAGGGGCAGAGCCTGAGGAGGCCTTGCACACTTTTACCCTAGACTCAGGCGCGTCTTGCTGCTTCTTCCGCGATAGCACCACAGTCACACCGCTCACAGCCCCCGTCCCTGTCACACTGGCCGACCCCTCCGATGGCCCGGTAGTCGCACGTGGCGCTACTGTTCTCCCGTGTCCGGCAGCCCCTTCCGGCCTCCTCCTAGGTCTCCACCTCCCCTCGTTCGCTAAGAACTTGGTGGATACCCCTGTCCTCCAGGACCAGTGGGTCACTGTCACCCAGCCTGGTGGAGAGCTTGTGGCGATCTGTACGGACTCACGCACTGGTGAGCACCTCGCCACGTTCACTCGGAGGCCTGGGTCTGGTCTGTACACACTGACTACTGAGTCCGCACTGGTGGCTGAGTCAGGTCAGGTAGCTGCGTCGGTTGAGGTCGCTGCGTCTTGTTCGTGTCGTCTCCTCATGCACCAGACTCTCCTCTGGCACCACCGTCTTGGCCACCCCTCCTTGCCACGCCTGCGCGGCATGCTCTCCCGTCTCCTTGTGTCTGGTCTCCCCAAGTCCCTGCCCCCACTTTCGAGGTTGCTTGCACCGCTCTGCCTTCCCTGCGTCGAGGGGTGGCAGCGCACCGCTCCTCACTCCTCCTCGTTTCCTCCTACCACTGCTCCTCTGCAGACCCTCCATATGGACGTGTGGGGCCCCGACCGCGTCACTGGACAGGGTGGCGAGCGCTAATTTCTGCTCATTGTTGACGACTACACGCGCTACACCACGGTCTTCCCCTTGCAGAGCAAGGCGGGGGTCTGAAGTGTCTTGATCCGCTGGATCCGCGCAGTCCGTCTCGAGCTTAGCGCTCGGTTCTGGCAGGACCTTCCGGTCCTGCGGCTGCACTCTGACCGAGGTGGTGAGTTTTCCTCCCGCCTTCTCGAGGACTTCAGTGGTGCTAAGGGCATCCGCCAGTCGTTCACCCTTCCGGCCTCTCCACAACATAATGGGATTGCAGAGCACCGCATCGGCTTGGTCATGGAGGTTGCTTGCACCTCCATGATCCATGCGAGTGCTCCCCATTTTCTGAGGCCGTTTGTGGTCCGATACGCCGCGCATAAACTCAACCTCTGGCCCAAAGTCTCCGTGCCAGAGACCTCGCCTACACTGCGCTGGACGGGGGAGGTTGGCAATGTTTCGGAGTTTCGGGTCTGGGGTTCCCTCTCTCTTGTCCGCGATCTGCCTGCGGGCAAAATCTCTCCACGCACTCGTCAGTGCGTGTTCCTTGGCTTTCCCACCAACGCAGCGCCCTGGCAGTTTTACCACCCGGGCTTTCGTCGTGTGCTGTCCTCCCGCGACGTCACTTTTGAAGAGTCAATCTGTTTCTACCGTCTTCACCCCCACCGCAGTTCCCCGGTACCCCTCCCGCTTCTCTCCCTGGTTGTCGACCCCCCCCCCCCCAGTAGCCCCCCTCCCTCCTCCCGGTCCTGCTCCCTCAGGTGTGTCTCAGGTAGACCCACCCCCCTTGGTTGAAACTTTGGAGGTCTCCTCTGACACCTGCGGCCCAGCTGAGGGGGGTGACCCGACTGCTGCCGACACCGTGGCCCCTCGCCGCTCCGCGCGCTTGGCGGTCCCTCCTGGGTTTCCGCCTTGACCGTCTTCACCGCCACTACAGCCCGTCACTGTGGACTCTGGTGCTGCTGGAGGTGGTGACACTAGGGGCGCGGCCTCTTGGGGTGCTGGCTCTGGGGGTGCTGAGTGTCCTACGAGTACAAGATGTGCTGGAGGTGCTGCTACTGGAGGTATTGCGGTAGGAGGTGCTGGTGGTGCTGGTGCTGGTGGTACTGGTGCACGTCGGCAGGAGACTCTCTTGCCGGAGCGGCTTCGCGAGTGGGCTGTCTTGTGGGGCAGCCCCGGTGGCGGCACTGGACGTGTTGGACCTGGAGGTACTGGACGTACTGTTCCTGGAGTTGGCCGTGCTGGAGGTACTGGTGCTACTGGAGATACTAGAGGTACTAGTGCTGTGGGTGCTGTTGCTGGTGGCACTGGTTCACGTCGACAGGAGCCTCTCTCGCCGGAGCGGCTTCGCGAGTGGGCTGTCTGGTGGGGCAGCCCCGGTGGCGGAGTTGGACGTACTGGAGCTGGAGGTGTTGGAGGTACTGGCTCTGGAGGTGCTAGTGCTGGTGTTCATGGAGTTGGAGGTGCTGGAGGTGCTGACACTAGAGGTGCTGACACTGGAGGTGGTGACACTGGAGGTGCTACTGGTGGTACTGGAGTTGGTGGTGCTAGTCGGCAGGAGTCACTCAGCCGCAGAAGTCTGCGCTTAGTCACCTTCTCAGTCTCCCACCTGCTGCTACTGAGTTCCCTGTAGCTGGCACTACTCCTCCGTTACTGTTTCCACCGCCTAACCGGTCTCAGCCGCAGCTACTCCCTCACTCCCCACTGCCTGCTCCTGCTCCTTACACTGCGGTGACAGAGTCCCTCACTGAGAGTAGAGAGCATGCGTCGCGTCCTGTCACGCCTGTCCGTACTCGTCGTGTTGTGCGTCCTCGTCCTCCACGTGTCCCAGGCACGCACATCATGGCACTTCGTCCTACCTTTGTTCCACAGCATGTTGTCCTGCCGTCACCTCCCGCGTCTTCTCTCCCTCACGTTCATGGCCCTGAGTCTGACCTTGTCCGTACTGCCAGTCCGACTGTCACTCGTCTACTTGCCACAGTTGTGAGTGACCCTTCCTTTGAGTCTGCTGCTGCGTCTGCCTTAGTTGCTGAGCTTGTTGACTTTTCTGCTTTGTGCCGCCTTGACTACGCCGCGAGTCTTGTTCTTGACTCTTCCTGTCCTCCGTTCGTCGGGGGTGAGCTTGCCGTTGGCTGTGACGTCCTTGAGGACGGGTAGTTTGAGCTGGAGTGCCTAGCGGCTGCTGCACCTCATCTCTCGTCCACGCTACTTTGCCTTGAGGACATTCCGACCCCGCGTTCTTACGCAGACGCGATCACGGGTCCGTACTCCTCTCAGTGGCAGATAGCCATGGATGCAAAGATGGCTTCCTGGAAGTCCACAGGCACCTACGCCGACGCAGTTCCCCCACATGGGGCAAACATAGTCGATGGCATGTGGATTTTCAGGGTGAAGCAGCCACCGGGTTCTCCGCCTGCCTTCAAGGCGCTTTACGTTGCATGAGGCTTCAGTTAGTGTGAGGGGGTCGACTTCTTCTAGACCTTCTCCCCCACCCCGAAGATGACCACTCTTCGGGTGCTACTGCACGTTGCAGCACAGCGCGACTATGAGCTGCACTCCCTCGACTTCTCGACAGCTTTCTTGCAGGGCAGCCTTCAGGAGGCTATCTGGTTGCGCCCCCCTCGTGGCTTCACTGTGTCGTTTCCTGAGGGTACCCAGTGAAGTCTCCGGCGACCAGTCTACGGTCTACGTCAGGCGCCCCATGAGCGGCACGACACACTGAGGGCTACACTTGCGGCTCTTGGTTTCGCTCCGTCGAGTGCTGACCCTTCACTGTTTCTTCGCACAGACACTTCTCTGTCGCCGTTCTACGTTCTTGTGTATGTTGACGACTTGGTTTTTGCTACTACTGACACTGAGGCACTGGCCCTAGTGAAGGCAAAGGTGCAGGAGAAACACACATGCACTGACCTGGGTGAGCTGCGGAGCTATCTCGGCTTGCAGATCACCCGGGACAGAGCACGGCGCACCATCACCCAGACTAAGTCACATATGGTGCAGCAAGTCCTTCAGCGTTTTGGCTTCGAGTTCTCCTCGCCACAGCCCACTCCTCTGCCTACAGGCCACTCGCTCTCAGCTCCACCTTCGGACGAGTCCATAGAGCTGAGTGGTCCGTATCCAGAGCTTGTGGGTTGCCTCATGTACCTGATGACGTGCACACAACCTGACCTCGCGTACCCTCTCAGCCTCTTGGCTCGCTATGTGGCTCCCGGTAGATACCGGAAGGTGCACTGGGAAGTTGCGAAGAGGGTACTGCGTCACTTATGCAGTACATCGGGCATGTGGCTTGTGCTTGGAGGACAGGGTTCAGTTGTTCTCACCAGTCATTCAGACGCTTCTTGGGCTGACGACCAGACGACTCACCAATCGACAGAGGGGTACAGTTTCAATCTCGGCACTGGTTCTGTCTCGTGGAGGTCCACTCGCTCGTCTTCTGTACTTAGCTCCAGCTGTGAGGCCGAGATCTACGCTGGGGCTATGGCTGCATAGGAGCTCCGCTGGCTGACCTACCTGCTGACCGACTTGGGTGAGCAGCCTCGTTCTCCTCCAATTCTGTATGTTAACAACAAGGCCATGACTGCCTTGTGTCAGGAGCAGAGACTGGAGCACAGAACGAAGCACATTACTCTTCGTTACTTCCTCACGCAAGTGCTGCTGTAGCGTGGTCAGCTTTGTCTTGCTTACGTGGCCACATAGGCCAACACTGCTGATGTCTTCACCAAAACTCTTGGGTTTGGTGATCATCAGCGTTTCTGTAGTGCTCTTGGGCTTGTGCCCACTCTGCCTCACCATTTGTCTCTTGATCTTGCCTTGCACTTGTTGTACCCTGATATATATGTTTTTACCTCCATGTTTGCACTTGCTAGGTTGTGATCAGTGTACTGCAATTGCTATTATTAACTCTGCATGTGAAGTGGCCTTGTGGCCGTTTGCTTGTGCTAAGAATGTGTGGTGATCTTGAGAGCCACCCTGAGCTTTGCGTTGCTTGTTTCTCTTGACTGGTCTTGTGACCTCTTGATGTTCCCCACTTCGCCTATGGGGGTGTGTCAAACATACATTGTTAGGCTGTAGTGGGTTACTCCCTATGGGGTACAACCCTTGTTAGGGTTAGTACTTGTACCACATTTCCTGCTTAGTCAAATCATTCCTGTTTTCTATTCTAACAGAGACATGTGCTACCCATCACCAACATCAAGGGTTTAGATTTCAAGGGCGAGATTTCATGAGGCGGTTCAACCCCGAGATTGACTAGGTCAACAGAAGGCGTGTATCTATAACAACGCGAAAAGGGTGGGGCTACGGACTTGAACTTCCTGCCCTTCACCTGGCAGTCAAACGGCGTTGCATTCGTTTCGAACCACTTCACAGTAATCAGGGCTGATTGACGTGCGAAAATAGGGCCGCGAAGGAGGGAAACAGAATCTTCCACTGTAAAAAATGGATTTAGGTGTCGCCTTTTGCGGCAAAACAAGTTCAATCGCTCGAATTGGAAATGCGGCTTGGGATGTGCGAGAATACAAAGAAGAAATAAATAACCGCCCGACGATCCAACAACACGCTCAAACAGACAGGCTCAATGGATCACTCCAGCATTGGAGTCCATTCCAACCCCATTGATACTGATGAGGACCCCTCTCAGTCTCTCTGCGCCATTGCGGCAATGCCCGGAACCCAAGGGTCTCAAGTACCACAGCAGATACTCAATAGGCTTATCCCACCCCTGCCGCCTATCAACTCGCTGTTTGACCCAAACTGGTAGGGGAATTGGCTTTCTTCTCCGAAGGATTCATATAGTGAGGACGAAGATCAAGTAACCGACTCCGTGCTGCCTGATCAGGCAGACAAAGGCTTGTCGTCGGCGCCAACTGCGACAACTACCACTGCCGGTGGGTCTTCACGACGTACTGACGATCACACCCCTTCCGGCTGGACAGCTGAACAAGAATGGGATATGCTTGTGGCGCGAATAGAACTCGACCCCCGCATCACGGCAACTATTGGCCAACAGGGCAAGAGTTGGTACACGTTGATCCATCGCGAGATGCTTCAGCAACTTCCCGCTTGGCGCCACGGCTCTAATGCCATCAAGGCCAAGCTCCACAGTATGAAGGATATTTGGCGGCATTGGAAGGACCGTGGTTTCAATTGGACTGTCGGTGCCCGTCCCCGAGGGTTCACGTTGTAGTATGACATCTCCGACAAGATATGGGGTGAGCGCCCAACTACAGTCCCCCCCGTACTTGCAGGGCCCGGAACGGTGCCATTTACCACGACCGCCGCTGTAAGATTACAACGTCCGTACTTACCTGAACTTACTTATTCTTATTTTCTATAATCGTTTTTATGGTTATTTCGTAGTTTCGTTATATCTATTATATTTTTAGCACCGAAATAGGTTTCGCGCACCGAATTCATGTTTTCTAGAGTTATCTCGTGTGATCTCGCGTGTGCATAATTATCGCCGAATATACTCTACCGAATTCGGGAAGGTTTCGTTCCCGACGGTCCCCGATGCACGGAACATTCGCGTAACATCATGGTTAATTCCTTGTATCATGCCCATATATAGCCACATAGTTGTACCCATGATTCATCTTGAAAATACTGAACTCGAGACTCAATCCTCACACTTGGTAATCAGAGCCCATTTTCACTCGAAGTTCTTCACTCGCTAAACACCAGTCTTCAAAAACCGCGGGGGCGACTGTCAGAATGTTATAGTGCTTACATTTGTGTAGGCCATAGTCGGGTAGGTAGCCCATAAGGGGTACAACCCAATTAGGGTTAGTACTTGTACCAACTTTCTGCTCAATGCATTCATTCTCGTTCATTCTTTTGACATGGTTTCGGAGCAGGTCCTTCTCTAGGACCGTTGTTTTTTCCTTGGGCCCACCACTGCGCTGCCCCACTAGCCGCCCATAGCGACCCTCGTGCTGCACCTACTGCCCACCGCGCCGCCCTCATGCGGCTTGTCACCCCTAGCCCGGCCCGTCGCCCCTAGGCCCGTAGGCCCGTCGCCACTAGCCCGACCCGTCGCCCCTTGGCCCGTCGCCCCGACCCGTCGCCCCTAGGCCCGTCGCCCCGGCCCGTCGCTCCTAGGCCCGTCGCCCCTAGGCTGGCCCATCACCCCTAGCCCGGCCCGTAGGCCCGTCGCCCTTCGCCCGGCCCGTCGCCCATAGGCCCGTCGCCCCAGCCCGTCGCCCCTAGGCCGGCCCGTCGCCCCTAGCCCGGCCCGTAGGCCCGTCGACCTTAGCACGGCCCGTCGCCCCTAGGCCCGCGATCCTGGCCCGTCGCCCCTAGGCCCGTCGCCCCTAGGCCGGCCCGTCACCCCTAGCCCGGCCTGTAGGCCCGTCATCCCTCGCCCGGCCCGTCGCCCCTAGGCATGTCGCCCCGGCCCGTCGCCCCTAGGCCCGTCGCCCCGGCCCGTCGCCCCTAGGCCCGTCGCCTCTAGGCCGGCCCGTCGCCTCTACACCGGCCCGTAGGCCCGTCGCCCCTAGGCCAGGCGCCCCGGCCCGTCGCCCGATGCCCCAAGGCCCGCGGCCGACGCCCCTACGCCCCGGCCCGATGCCCCTAGGCCCGCGCCTGTCACCCCTAGGACCGCGCCAGTCGCTCCTAGCCCCGACCCGCCGCCCGACGCCCCTAGGCCCGCGACCGACGCCCCTACGCCCCGGCCCGTTGCCCGACGCCCCTAGGCCCGTCGCCCCTTGGCCCGTCGCCCCTAGGCCCCGGCCCCGGCCTATCGCCCGTCGCCCGTTGCCCAGCGCCCGTCGCCCCTAGGCCCCGGCCCGACAGTCGACCACAGGCCCCGCGAGCCGCCCCTTCCGGCCCGCCCCTCGACCCTGCAGCCCGCGAGCCGCCCTTGCAGCCCCGCGCGCCGCCACTGGTGGCCCTCTCGCCGCCCCTACTGCTTTGCTAGCCGCCCCTTGCGGCCCTCTCACAGCCCCATGCTGCTGCATGCCCTGTGCTCTGTGCTGCCCTGCTTCTCCTCGCTCTAAGTGCTGCGCCACTATGGATTCTCTCCGCGTGCTAGGGTTCGATCATGAGGGTCGCCCCCTACAGTTTGACACATGGCTCGACGACCTGCAGCTGTACCTACTGAGCGACTCTAGGGATAGTGTTTCGTTGTTTGACCACACGTCTGGCGCCGCTCCCGCCCCTCCCGCCACAGCTGACAGTGCGACCCGCTCACAGTGGTTGACTCGCGACGCTGTTGCACGCTTAGCCATTCGCAACCACCTGCCGTTGGCCGAATTCGCTCACTTCGGACAGCACAGGACAGCACAGGCACTGTGCGACGCTGTCCTCGCTCGCTACTCCTCGCCTACCAGTGCTGCTCTAGGCCGCCTCCTACTGCCCTACTTGTTCCCCGAGCTGTCCGCCTTTGCCAAAGTAGAGGACCTGGTTTCCCACCTTCGCACTAGCGACGCTCGCTACCGCGCTGCCGCCCCAACTGAGTTCCTTGACAGGAACCAGCCCCCGATGTTCATCACTCTCTACTTTATAGTCACTCACCTCCCTGACTCTCTTCGCTCTGTCAGGGACCACTTTCTCTCCCTCGACCCCACAGTCCTCACTATTGACCTACTCGAGCAGCACCTCCTTGCAGCTGAGACTAGTGTAGTCGCTGTAGGTGCTGCTCGTGGCACTCCGCGCACGCCCTTCTTTGAGGGGTGCTCCCCTTCCCCCCTTGCCCCCTCCTACGCCTCTGCTGCTGCTGTAGACGTCCCTAGTGCTGAGGACGTTGGGGCTGCTTCTGCTAGTGCGAAGCACCGCACCAGCAAGGGCAAGGGTGGCAGGGGGGGTGGCGGTGGCAGCGGGAGTGGTGGTGGGGGCAGCACTGCAGGTGGTGGAGGCAGTGGAGGTGGTGGCAGCGGTGGGAGTGGTGGCGGGACTGGGGGCTTTGGTGGCGGCGGTGGAGGCAGCGGTGGGAGTGGCGGCAGTGGCAGCGGTGGGAGTGGTGGCGGTAGGACTGGAGCTCAGCGTGGAGATTCTGAAGGAGGCCAGAGGCAGCGGCAGCAGCGTCGGAGCGAGACCCCGTCGCCCCAACAGCTTCGTGAGTGGTTGTTTCAGCGTGGGGCGTCAGGGGGTAGTGTGAGCTGCCCGTATGTCATTCGCACGGGTGACCGTGCTGGTCAGACATGCGGGAAGCCTCACACTCAGCATCACTCCTTCTCCCACCTCGGCGACGCTTGGCGCGCTGATTTGGTGACGAGGTCGAGCGCCCCCACTGGGCAGAGCTGCTTAGGTCTGGAGTTGCGATCTTTGACCTAGACTATGATGCTATCCTTTCAGCTATGTATGCTTTATCTGCTAAAACTGAGGGTGACTGTTACTTGTGTGTGCCGCCTGACCTAGGTATAGAGGCTGCTGCTCAAGGTGCTAGTGAGTCTTCTCTCCCTGGTACTACGCCTGCTGAGGCCTTGCACACCTTCATGCTGGATTCAGGTGCCTCACGCTGTTTCTTTCGTGAGAGCACCACCCTCACTCCTCTCCTTGCACCTGTCCCGGTCAGACTGGCTGACCCCTCCGGGGGGCCAGTCGTTGCCCGTTCCTCCTCTGTTCTCCCGTGTCCGGCGGTTTTGTCCGGCTCACTGTCTGGTTTTCACCTCCCCTCGTTCTCTACGAACTTGGTGAGTACCGCTGTCCTCCAGGATTTGATGGTCACTACCACCACTCCTGGGGGTCAGCATGTGTCGATCTGCACGTGTACACGGATGGGTCGTCACCTAGCCACATTCACTCGTCGGCCAGGGTCGAGTCTATACACACTGGCTACCGAGCCTCCTCAGGTAGCTGCGTCTGCCCAGGTGTCCGCGTCAGGTCAGGTAGCACCCCCAGGCTCATGTCGCCTACTGTCGCACCAGACTCTCCTCTGGTACAACCGCCTTGGTCACCCCTCCCTGCCACGCCTGCGTGGCATGCACTCCCGCCTCCTTGTCTCTGGTCTTCCCCGGTCTCTGCCTCCCCTCCCGCCTTGGCCTGCCCCGCCCTGCCTTCCTTGCGTCGAGGGGCGGCAGCGCGCCACTCCTCACTCCTCGTTTCCCCCGACGACTGCTCCCCTACAGACTCTCCACATGGACGTGTGGGGCCCAGCCCGCGTCAGTGGATAGGGCCGAGAGCGCTACTTTCTGCTGGTCGTTGACGACTACACGCGGTACACCACGGTCTTCCCCTTGCGCAGCAAGGGTCAGGTCGTTGATGTCTTGATCCCTTGGATCCGTGCAGTACTTCTCTAGCTCCGCGAGTGGTTCCACTAGGACCTTCTTGTCCTGCGTCTGCACTCTGACAGAGGTGGTGAGTTCTCCTCCGACCTCTTGCGGGACTTTTGTCGTGGGGAGGGCATTCTCCAGTCATTCTTCCGGAATCCCCTCAGCAAATTGCTGAGCGCCGCATTGGCTTAGTCATGGAGGTCGCTCATACCTCCATGATCCATGCGGCTGGTCCCCATTTTCTGTGGCCGTTTGCGGTCCGGTACGCTGCGCATCAGCTCAACCTCTGGCCCCGTGTCTCCTTGCCGGAGACTTCGCTCACACTGCGTTGGACGGGGGAGGTTGGCGATGCATCGGTGTTCCGGGTCTGGAGCTCTTGTGCCTTTGTTCGCGATTCATCCGCGGACAAGCTCTCCGCCCGCGCTATCCCCTGCGTCTTCCTTGGCTTTCGCCCTGACGCGCCTGGCTGGCAGTTTTAACACCCCACCTCGCGCCTTGTCTTCCCCTCTCAGGACGTCACGTTTGACGAGTCGGTTCCCTTTTACCGTCTCTTCCCCTACCGCTCTGCCCCTCCCCCGCCCCCGCCGCTCTTCCTTGCTCCCGGTCCCCCTCCGGTAGACCCCCTCCCGCCCCAGGGTCCTGCTCCCTCAGGTGTGTCTCAGGTAGACCCACTCCTTGGTACTGTGCCTGTTGAGGTAGTTGGCAACTCACGTGCTGCTCGAGGTGCTGCGTCTGGGGGTGCGGAGCCTGGGGGCGCTGAGTCTGAGGGTGCTGGGTTTGGGGGTGCTGAGCCTGGGGGTGCGGGGCCTGGGGGTGCTGAGCCTGCGGGTGTGGAGCCTGGGGGTGCTGAGCCTGAGGGTGTTGAGCCTGGGGGTGCTGAGTCGGAGGGTGCGGAGTCTAGGGGTGCTCAGCCTTGGGGTGCTGCTTCGTCTGGAGGTCCTGCTGGTGCTTCGCCGAGACTGTCTCCGCGGCCGGAGACTCTCTCCCAGCAGCAGTTGCGTGATTGTCTTGTTCGGCGTGCACGCCTTCGGAGTGGAGCTGCCGGAGCTGGAGGCACTAGAGACACTGGAGCTGGAGGTGCTGGAGTTACTGCTGGAGCTGGTGGTACTGGAGGTGCTGCGGCTGCTGGTCCTGCAGGTGCTCGTACCAGGGAAACTGGAGCTGCCGGGACTGGTGGTGCTGGGGGCGCTGGAGTTGGAGACCCTACGGAGCCTCGAGTTGCTCGGGCTGGAGGCACAGGAGCTGGAGGCACTGGCGGTGGTGGCGCTGGAGCTGGAGGAGCTGGAGCTGGTGGCACTGGCGCGGGAGGCGCTAAAGCTAGAGGAGCTGGAGCTGGAGGCATTGGAGCGGGAGGCGCTGGAGCTGGAGGAGCCGGAGCTGTTGACCTTGGACGCACTCTGCGGCCGCGACCGTACTTCATTCCCCTGCTTCAGCAGGTTCTTGGTGTCCCGTCTTCTACTAGCCTTACTCCTCCCCTACTGTGTCCACCGCCTGACCAGTCGCAGTCGCCGTTACAGCCAGCCTCCCCACTGCCTGCTCCTTCTCCTTACACTGAGCAGTCCGGTGGTCTTACAGAGCGTCGTGAGCTTGCGTCTCGTCCTGTCTTTCCTGTTCGCACTGCTCGTCGCGTTCCTCGTTCGCGTCCTCCTCCTGTCCCTGGCACGCACGCTATGGCACTTCGTCCTTCCTCTGTTCCACTGCGTGTTCCTCTGCTGCCTTCTCCTAAGTCCTCTCTTCCTGATGTCCCTGAACCTGAGTCTGACCTTGTGCGTGCTGCCAGTCCCACTGTCGCTGGTCTTCTCGCCACTGTTGTCACTGACCCTTCTTTTGAGTCCACTGCTGCGTCTGCCCTCGTTGCTGAGCTGCTTGACTTTGTTGCAGCCTGTCGTCTAGACTACGACACTGCTCTTGTTGCTGAGTCTGAGTCTGCCAGTCCTTCGTCCGTCGGGGGTGAGTGTACTCTTGGCACGGACGTCCTTGAGGACACGCAGGAGGACTTTTAGTGTCTTGCAGCTGCTGTACCTCGTTTCGCTTCCATGCTGCTTGCACCTGAGGGAGACCCGGATGCACCAGACATCCCGACCCCGCGCTCTTACGTAGAGGCGATTACGGGTCCTTACTCCTCTCAATGGGAGGCAGCCATGGATGCCGAGATGGCATGCTGGAAGTCCACAGGCTCCTACGTCGACGCAGTTCCCCCGTCTCAGGCGAACATAGTCGATGGCATGTGGATTTTCAGGGTGAAGCGGCCACCAGGTTCTCCGCCTTCCTTTAAGGCGCGTTACGTTGCTCGAGGCTTCAGTCAGCGACAGGGGGTTGACTACTTTCAGAACTTCTCCCCCACCTCGAAGATGACCACTCTTGGGGTGTTGCTGCACGTCGCTGCTCAGCGTGACTATGAGCTGCACCCTCTTGACTTCAGCACAGCTTTCTTGCAGGGCAGCCTGCACGAGGAGATCTGGCTGCGCCGCCCACCTGGCTTCACTAGGTCGTTTCCTGCAGGTACCCAGTGGAGCCTCCGGCGACCAGTCTACGGTCTCCGCCAGGCGCCTCGCGAGTGGCACGACACACTGAGGACTACACTTGCGGCTCTTGGGTTTGCTCCTTCTACTGCTGACCCGTCGCTGTTTCTACGCACCGACATGTAGCTGCTGCCGTTCTACGTCCTCGTGTACGTCGACGACCTCGTCTTTGCCACTGCTGACACTGAGGCACTGACCCTTGTGAAGTCGGAGCTGCAGAAGAGACACATGTGCATAGACCTGGGTGAGATGCGCAGCTATCTTGGCTTGCAGATCACCCGGGACAGAGCACGGCGCACCATCACCTTGACTCAGTCACACATGGTGCACCAGGTCCTTCAGCGCTTCGCCTTCCAGTTCTCCTTGCCACAACCCACTCCTCTATCTACCGGCTACTCGCTCTCAGCTCCACCTTCGGACGAGTCCGTAGAGCCAAGTGGTCCGTACCCAGAGCTTGTGGGTTGCCTCATGTACCTGATGACGTGCACACGACCTGACATCGTGTACCCTCTCAGCCTTCTGGCTCGCTACGTGGCTCCCGGTAGGCACCAAAAGGTGCACTGGGATGCTGCGAAGAGGTTACTGCGTTACTTGTGCAGTACATCGGGCATGGGGCTCGTGCTTGGAGGACGGGGTCTAGTTGTCCTCTCTGGTCACGCAGACGCTTCTTGGGTTGACGACTCAGCTACGCAGCCGTCGTCACAGGGTTACACCTTCAGCCTTGGTTCCGGCTCTGTTTCTTGGCGGTCTACTCGCTCGTCTTTGGTTCTCAGCTCCAATTGTGAGGCTGAGATCTATGCAGGGGCCATGGCTGCACAGGAGTTACGCTGGCTCACCTACCTGCTGACTGACTTGGGAGAGCAGCCTCGTTCGCCTCCAGTTCTGTACGTAGACAACAAGGCCATTATTGCCTTGTGTCAGGAGCACAGACTGGAGCACAGAACAAAGCACATGGCTTTGCGATACTTCCTTGCTCGAGAGTTGCAGCAGCGTGGCCAGCTTCGTCTTGCGTACGTGGCCACTAGGGCCAACACTGCTGATATATTCATCAAGGCACTTCCGCCTGGTGATCATCAGCGCTTCTCTACTGTGTTAGGCCTTGTGCCTACTTTGCCTCACTTGCTCACTGCTTGACTTGCTTGTACTGTGATCTATATATATACCTGCATGCTTACACTTACTAGGCTATGATCATTGTATTGTTTGTTCTCTTTTATATCACTCTGCATGTGAACTGGCCTTGTGGCCCTTTGCTTGTGCTCAGACTGTGTGGTGCATCTATATCCCAGAACGCCCGCGTCATTTCCTTCCACCACTTACTTCCGTCTCTCCAGAGCTTGAACATGGACTTGTGCGCAAAGATCGTGTCTGCACCCAAGGGCATCGCGGCTGCACACGATGTTAACCACCTCTTAACCACGTTCGCCTGCAGCAATATACAACCGACATTCTGTACCGCTACACTGTCAAACCTCTTCTTGGGGCAGATCATCCCTAACCCCCCGTCCTTTCCGGGTGTGCAGAAAGGATGAAGCACCTCTCATCTGTCGCCTGTCCTCCCGACACGAAGCAGTGGCAGATTTTCTGGAATTTCGTCCATATCTCCTGTGGGGGCGGGTATATGTACGCTTGAAACAGGAAAACCGGCATGATATAGCCGCTGATGATCGTGACCCTTGCCGATGTTGTTAGATGTTGCATCTCCCACTTTGCTAACTCCTTCCCTGCCTTGTCCAGCGCCTTCTCCCAGGACGGCAGCGGATCACTGTTCAGCGTGATCCAAACCCCTAGCAAGCGCTCCGGTTCCCCTTTGTCAGCCCACTTGTACTGCAGGCCTGGCGGCGGCGGCTTCGCCCAGTTCCTCCCAAGTGGAAACACCACCGTTTTGTCGCGGTTTACCTTCAGTCCCGACTTTTCCCCAAAGTCGCTCAGTACCTCTGCTGCAACCGTCAGCTACTCCTCCCCCCTCAACAGGGGTGTCGTCCCCGTACCCCATGTACGCCAGCTTCCCCATGTCCCTCCTGTCGATGCCCAACTTACGCCATGTTATCTCATGGCACAGTGGTTCCACCGCGCACAGGAAGAGATACAAGGCTAACGGGCACCCGTATGTCACACCTTTTTCCACTACCACGTCCCCGGTCCAGCCATTAATGTGCACACGTGTCCCCGTTTCTTTGTGCGGTCCTTCCGTCCAGATCACGAACACTTCAGGGATGCCCATACTCTTTAGCGTGTGGAAAAGGAAGGCTCTCGATATGGAGTCGAACGCCTTCTGAAATTCGATCATCAGCAAAAACCAGTCATCTCTGCCGCTAGCACCCGCCTCGATGGCGTCCGCTACCACCGCGACCACGTCTGCTAGCTTTCGCCCGAGTAAGAACCCGACCTGGTCCTCTGACACCACCTCATGCAGGACCTTCTTAAGCCTTGTCGCCAGCACTTTCGACAACACTTTATACACCGTGCTGAGTAGGGTTATTGGTCTGTAGTTCCCCAGCTCTTCTTTGCCCCCCTTCTTGTGCAGTAAGATCGTCACCGCCGTCGAGACACTACGAGGTAGTGACACCGTGCGAGTGAAGCTCTCGACGAACTGCATCAACGCCGGCCCAAGCAGATCCCAGTTATGCTCGAACAGTTCCTTCGGAAGGCCGTCTTATCCAGGTTCCTTCCCTGGAGCCAGCTCGCGCACCGCCTTCTGCACTTCCTCCTCCAACCACAGCGCTCTCAAGGCCTCCCTGCTGGCTTCCCCCATGGTGCGCTGCAGGGTGACCGGCTCCATATCATCGACGTCAGCACCACCGCCACCGCCAAAGGACTCTTTGAGAAAATCCGTCGCCGCTGTAAGCACTTCCTTCGCGCCTGAGTATGTCGCTCCCTTGAACTTGACCTCTTTCATCTCTGTCTTAGCTTTTCATATCTTAATCCTTCTAGACAGAAAGTCGGATGTTGTCTCCCCGTCCCATGTCTGCAGCTTCTCCTGATGACTCTTCTCGTACGCGTCCAGCAGCTCCTCCTTTTTGAGTAGGATTGCCCCCGTGCACTGGCAGCTTGGGTTCTGCGACACCCGATGCCGGAAGATCTCCACCTCCCGTTCTAGGTGCACCTTAGTCGCTTTGACCCCTTTCCTCTCCTCCCGTGAGTAGGCTCGCAAGCAAGACGACAGTCTCGGAAGAAGCGCCTCCAGATTCCCATCCGCGTCCTTGAGTGCCTGTTCCACCCTTTTCCTGACTCCTTTCTTCTTTGCCAGTGCCGCTCTTAGTCGCCAGATACCGACCCCCTCCCCACTACCGCCGACAACTCAAGCGCAACCACCACCGCACTCCAGTGATCAGTCATTTTGTTCATTATCACCGCGTGGTGTGCTTCCACCAGCTTGCTCAGCAGCAGCTGCCACACCAACGCGCGATCAATCCTGGTGCTCGCCTTCTCCGCCTTTGCATGAAAGATGTACTCCCTCTTCCCCAGATGTATGAAGCGGAAAGCGTCGGTGAGCGGGGTACGCGCCCTAAAACCGAGTAACTGTCGATTCTCCGGGCACTTCACCGCGTACAACACTGTTCACGGGCTCGACTGTTCTTCGCCAGTTACGGTTTAATAGTGTTCGCCACATCGCGCGCCATGTTTTGCCAAACCACGCACTCTACAGGGCCGCGTTGGCCAATACTTTGGGACTAGCCATAACCTTGCTGCCTGCTCTGCACAACCTAGCTTGCAATGCGAATTACTGTTGACAGTTTTTCTATATAAAGTTTGCTTACTCCTTCGATCACATTGTTACTAATACTTTGACCCCTTGGGGAAATACATGTTTTTCTCATTCATTGTACTCATAGGAGCAATAGCCCTCAGCATACTAAAGCCGCTGTCCTTGTGATCTCATGTAAGCATTCACCAATTCATGCACTCATGAAGCTCCGTATTTGGCAACTACTTGGATCGGTCCAGTACTACATCGTCTTGCCTTGTTGGAGCTCGTTTGAGTCGTCATTGGTTCATATCAGCGTTAGCATGATGACTTGCTGGAAGGACTGCCTCCAATGGGACTGCATGACCACAATATTCAGCTAGAACATGGGGCAAGAGCGGCAGTTTAACGACAATTCCGACTGACACAGCCCAAACTTGACGAGTTACGGATGCAGCTGGACTACCTGCTCAAGACGAAGTTCATTCATCTGAGATCATCACCCTTCACAGCACCAATAATGTTCACGCAAAAACTAATATGAGGGTTTTTGCATCGCACTGAACCGTGATACCCTCAAGTCCCTCTACCCGATCCCTTGCGCGACGAACCGATTGATCAACATTGCATTGTCTGGGTCTTATAAAATCATACCTTTGGGGAGGTTACCATCAGATCCGATCCAACCTACTAACTGTGAGAAAAATGCCTTTCACATACCAACTACGTGTAATTTGTGTACACGGTAATGTCCTTCAGACTGACCAATGCCCCTGAGACCTTCCAAATTCCGACCGCTCCTAGATAAGGAAGACATGGATTTTTAGGACACGTAATTTCATATGACCGAGTGTAGATAGTGTCAGAAGAATGAACGAGAATGAATGAATTATGAAACAGTTGGGTACAAGTACTTACCCTAATTGGGTTGTACCCCTTATCGGCTACCCCATTATAGCCTACACAAATGTAAGCACCATAATATTCTGACACACCCCCATAGGCAAAGTGGGGGAGAACAAGTGGTCACAAGACCAGTCAAGAAAAGCAAAGCAAGCTCAGGGTGGATCACAAAGTCACCACACTGTCCGAGCACAAGCAAAAAGCCACAAGGCCAGTTCACATGCAGAGTGATATAAAAGAGAACAAACAATACAGTGATCATACCCCAGCAAGTGTAAGCATGCAGGTATATATATATAGATCACAGTACAAGCAAGTCAAGCAGTGAGCAAGTGAGGCAAAGTAGGCACAAGGCCTAACACAGCAGAGAAGCGTTGATGATCACCAGGCGGAAGTGCCTTGGTGAATATATCAGCAGTGTTGGCCCTAGTGCCCACGTACGCAAGACGAAGCTGGCCACGCTGCTGCAACTATCGAGCAAGGAAGTATCGCAGAGCGATGTGCTTTGTTTTGTGCTCCAGTCTGTGCTCCACTCTGTGCTCCTGACACAAGGCAATCATGGCCTTGTTGTCTACGTACAGAACTGGAGGCGAACAAGGCTGCTCTCCCAAGTCAGTCAGCAGGTAGGTGAGCCAGCGTAGCTCCTTTGCAGCCATGGCCCTGGCGTAGATCTCAGCCTCACAACTGGAGCTGAGAATCGAAGACGAGCGGGTAGACCGCCAGGAAACAGAGCCAGAGCCAAGGCTGAAAGTGTAACCCTCTGACGACCGCTGCGTAGCTGAGTCGTCAACCCAGGAAGCGTCTGCGTGACTGGTGAGGACAACTGGACCCCGTCCTCCAAGCACGAGCCCCGTGCACAACGTACTGCACAAGTAACGCAGTACCCTCTTTGCAGCATCCCAATGCACCTTTCGGTGCCTACCAGGAGCCACGTAGCGAGCCAGGAGGCTAAGAGGGTACGCAAGGTCAGGTCGTGTGCACGTCATCAGGTACATGAGGCAACCCACAAGCTCTGGGTACGTACCACTCGGCTCTACGGACTCGTCCGAAGGTGGAGCTGAGAGCGAGTGGCTGGTAGACAAAGGAGTGGGCTGTGGCGAGGAGAACTAGAAGCCAAAGCGCTGAAGGACCTGCTGCACCATGTGTGACTGAGTCAGGGTGATGGTGCGCCGTGCTCTGTCCTGGGTGATCTGCAAGCCAAGATAGCTGCGCAGTTCACCCAAGTCAGTGCAGGTGTGTCTCTTCTACAGCTCCAACTTCACAAGGGTCAGTGCCTCAGTGTCAACAGTGGCAAAGACGAGGTCGTCGACGTACACGAGGACGTAGAACGGCGGCAGCGACGTGTCGGTGCGTAGAAACAGCGACGGGTCAGCAGTAGAAGGAGCAAACCTAAGAGCCACAAGTGTAGTCCTTAGTGTGTCGTGCCACTCGCGAGGCACCTGGCGGAGACCGTAGACTGGCCGCCGGAGGCTTTACTGGGTACCTGCAGGAAACAACCTAGTGAAGCCAGGTGGGCAGCGTAGCCAGAACTCCTCGTGCAGGCTGCCCTGCAAGAAAGCTGTGCTGAAGTCAAGAGAGTGCAGCTCGTAGTCACGCTGAGCAGCGACGTGCAGCAACACCCGAAGAGTGGTCATCTTCGGGGTGGGGGTGAAGGTCTAGAAGTAGTCAACCCCGTGTCGCTGACCGAAGCCTCGAGCAACGTAACGCGCCTTGAAGGCAGGCGGAGAACCAGGTGGGGGAACTGCGTCGACGTAGGTGTCTGTGGACTTCCAGGATGCCATCTCGGCATCCATGGCTGCTTGCCACTGAGAGGATTAAGGACGCGTAATTGCCTCTGCGTTATAGAGCGGGGTCGGGATGTCTAGTGCATCCGGGTCTCCCTCAGGGGCAAGCAGCATGGAAGCGAAACGAGGTACAGCAGCTGCAAGACACTCAAAGTCCTCCTGCCTGTCCTCAAGGACGTCCGTGCCAAGAGCACACTCACCCCCGACGGACGGAGGGGTGGCAGACTCAGACTCAGCAACGAGAGCACTGGCGTAGTCTAGACGACAGGCAGCAGCAAATTCATGCAGCTCAGGAACGAGGGCAGACGCAGCAGCTCAGTCAAAAGAAGGGTCAGTGACAATAGTAGCAAGGAGACGAGAGACAGTAGGACTGGCAGCACGCACAAGGTCAGACCTAGGGTCCGGGACAGCAGGAAGAGAGGACTCAGGAGGCGGCAGAGGAACACGCAGTGGAACAGAGGAAGGACGGAGTGCTATAGCGTGCGTGCCAGGGACAGGAGGAGGACGCGAACGAGGAACACGACAAGCAGTGCGAACAGGCGAGACAGGACGAGACGCAGGCTCACGACGCTCTGTAAGACCGCCCGCCGGACTGCTCAGTGTAAGGGGAAGGAGCAGGCAGTGGGGAGGCTGGCTGTAACAGCGGCTGTGACCGGTCAGGCAGTGGACACAGTAGGGGAGGAGTAAGGCTGGGAGAAGAAGGGACACCAAGAACCTGCTGAAGCAAGGGAACAAAGAACAGTCGCGGCCGCACAGTGCCTCCAGCACCAGTATCGCCAGCACCCCCAGCTCCAGCAACAACAGCTCCAGGGTCAACAGCTCCAGCTCCTCCAGCTCCAGTGCTTCCTGCGCCAGGGCCTCCAGCTCCAGCAGCTCCAGGCTCCGTAGGGTCTCCCGCTCCAGCGACTCCTACACCACCAGTGCCGGCAGCTCCAGTACCCTTGGTACGAGCACCTCCAGGACCAGAAGTCGCAGTACCTCCAGTACCACCAGCTCCAGTAGTAGCTCTAGCACCTCCAGCTCCAGTGTCTCCAGTGCCTCCGGCTCCGACAGCTCCACTCCGAAGGCGTGCATGCCGAACAAGCCACTCACGCAGCTGCTGAGGGGAGAGAGTCTCTGGTCGCGGAGACAGTCTCGGTGAAGCACCCGCAGCACCTCCAGACGAAGCAGCAATCCGAGGCTCAGCACCCCCAGACTCCGCACCCTCAGACCCCGCACCCCCAGGCTCAACACCCGCAGGCTCAGCACCCCCAGGCTCCGCACCCCTAGGTTCAGCACCCCTAGACCCAGCACCCTCAGACTTAGCGCCCCCAGGCTCCGCACCCCCAGACTCAGCACCCCCAGACGCAGTTCCTCGAGCAGCACCTGAGTCGCCAGCTACCTCAACAGGCACAGTACCAGGGAGAGGGTCTACCTGGGACACACCTGAGGGAGCAGGACCCTGGGGCGGTAGGGGGTCTACCGCAGGGGGACCAGGAGCAAGGAAGAGCGGCGGGGGTGGGGGAGGGGCAGAGCGGTAGGGGAAAAGACGGTAAAAGGGAACCGACTCGTCAAACGTGACGTCCTGAGAGGAGAGGACACGGCGCGAGGTGGGGTGGTAAAATTGCCAGCTAGGCGCGTCAGGGGGAAAGCCAAGGAAGACGCAGGGGATAGCACGGGCGGAGAGCTTGTCCGCGGACGAATCGCGAACAAAGGCACGAGAGCCCCAGACCCGGAACACCGGCGCATCGCCAACCTCTCCCGTCCAACGCAGTGTGGGCGAGGTCTCCGGCAAGGAGACACGGGGCCAGAGGTTGAGCTGATGCGCAGCGTACCAGACCGCAAACGGCCACAGAAAATGGAGAGCAGCCGCATGGATCACGGAGGTACGAGCGACCTCCATGACTAAGCCAATGTGTCGCTCAGCAAACCCATTCTGATGTGGAGAGGTCGGAAGCGTGAACGACTGGGTGATGCCCTCCCCACGATAAAAGTCCCGCAAGAGGTCGGAGGAGAACTCACCACCTCTGTCAGAGTGCAGACGCAGGACAGGAAGGTCCTTGCCGAAGCACTCGTGGAGCTGGAGACGAACAGCGCGGATCCAAGGGATCAGAACATCAGGGACCTCACCCTTGCTGCGCAAGGGGAAGACCGAGGTGTAACGCGTGTAGTCGTCAACAACCAGCAGAAAGTAGCGCTCGCGGCCCTGTCCACTGACACGAGCTGGGCCCCACACGTCCATGTGGAGAGTCTGCAGGGGAGAAGTCGTCCGGGGAAACGAGGAGTGAGGAGTGAGGAGCGGCGCGCTGTCGCCCCTCGACGCAAGGAAGGCAGGGCGGAGCAGGCGAGGGCAGGAGGGGAGGCAGATACCTGGGAAGACCAGAGACAAGGAGACGGGAGTGCATGCCACGCAGGCGTGGCACGGAGGGGTTACCAAGGCGGTGGTGCCAGAGAAGAGTCTGGTGCGACAGGAGGCGACACGAGCAAGGGGGTGCTACCTGACCTGACGCAGACACCTGGGCAGACGCAGCTACCTGAGGAGACTCGGTAGCCAGTGTGTACAGACTCGACCCTGGCCGACGAGTGAACGTGGCCATGTGACGGCTCGTCCGTGTACACGTGCAGATCGACACACGCTGACCCCCAGGAGTGGTGGTAGTGACCATCGAATCCTCGAGGGCAGCTGTACTCACCAAGTTCGTAGAGAACGAGGGGAGGTGAAGACCTGGCAGTGAGCCGGACGTAACCGCCAGACACGGGAGAACACTGGAGGAGCGGGCAACGACTGGGCCCCCGGAGGTGTCAGCCAGTCAGACCAGGACAGGTGCAGAGAGAGGAGTGAAGGTGGTGCTGTCACGAAAGAAGCAGCGTGAGGCACCTAAGTTCAGCGTGAGGGTGTGCAAGGCCTCAGCAAGCGCAGTACCAGGGAGAGCAGACTCACTAGCACCTAGAACAGCAGCCGCAATACCTGGGTCAGGCGGAACACACTGGTAACAGTCACCCTCAGCACTACCAGACAATGCATACATAGCAGTGAGAATAGCATCAAAGTCTAGGTCAACGATAGCAACTCCAGACCTAAGCAGATCTGCCCAGCGGGGGCGCTCTACCTCGTCACCAAACTCAGCGCGCCAGGCGTCGTCGAGGCGGGAGAAGTAGCGGTGCTGAGTGTGAAACCTCCCACATGACTGACCAGCACGGTCACCCGTGCGAATGACATACGGGCAGCTATCACTACCCCCAGACGTCCCACGCTGAAACAACCACTCACGAAGCTGCTGGGGCGACGGGGCCTCACTTTGACGCTGCTGCTGCTGCCTCTGGCCACCTCCAGAATCTCCACACTGAGCTCCAGTCCTGCCGCCACCAGTCCCACCGCTGCCACTACTGCCACTCCCACCGCTGCCTCCACTGCCGCCACGAGAGCCCCCACTCCCGCCACCACTCCCACCGCTGCCACCACCTCCACTGCCTCCACTGCTGCCCCCACCACCACCCCCGCTGCCACCGCCACCACCCCTGCCACCCTTGCCCTTGCCGCTGCGGCGCTTCGCACTAGCAGAAGCAGCCCCGACGTCCTCAGCAGCAGGGACGTCTGTAGCAGCAGCAGAGGCGTAGGAGGGGGCAAGGGGGAGGGGGAGCACCCCTCAAAGAAGGGCGGGCGCGGAGTGCCACGAGCAGCACCTACAGCAACTGCACTAGTCTTAGCTTCGAGGAGGTGCTGCTTGAGTAGGTCAACAGTGAGGGAGGTGGGGTCAAGCGAGAGAAAGTGGTCCCTGACAGAGCGAAGTGAGTCAGGGAGGCAGGTGACTATGAAGTAGAGAGTGATGAACATCGGGGGCTGGTTCCTGTCAAGGAACTCAGCAGGGACGGTAGCGCGGTAGCGAGCGTCGCTAGTACGAAGATGGGAAACAAGGTCCTCTACAGTGGCAAAGGCGGACAGCTCGGGGAACAGGTAGGGCAGTAGCAGGTGGCCAAGAGCAGCAGTGGCAGGGGAGGAGTAGCGAGCGACTACAGCATCGTACAGTGCCTGTGCTGTCCGAAGTGAGCGCATTTGGCTAACGACAGGTGGTTGCGAATGGCTAAGCGGGCAGCAGCGTCGCGAGTAAGCCACTGCGAGCGCGTCGCATTGTCAGCTGTGGCGGGAGGGGCGGTAGCGGCGCCTGCCGCGAGGTCAAACAGCGAAACAGTGTCCTTAGAATCGCTCAGTAGGTACAGCTGCAGTTCGTCGAGCCACGTGTCAAACTGAATCGGTCTGCCCTTATGATCGAATGCGAGAACTCGAAATGAAGCCATAGCAGCGCAGCACGCAGGAGGAGCAGTAGTAGCAGTAGTAGCAGCAGTAGCAGTAGTAGCAGCAGCAGCAGCAGCAGTAGCAGCACTAGCAGTAGCAGTAGCAGCACGCAAGAAGCAGCGTGCGGGGCCTGGGGTCGACGGGCCGGGGCCTAGGGGCAACGGGCCGGGGCCTGGGGTCAACGGGGCGGGTCTGGGGCCGAGTGTCGACGGGGCGCGCTGGCCTAGGGTCGACGGGGCGGGCCGGGGGCCTAGGGTCGACGGGGCGCCGGGGCCAAGGGTCGAAAGGGCGGGCGCGGGCCTAGGGTCGATTGGGCGGCTCCGGGGCTGTGGGTCGACAGGGCGCGCGGGCCTAGGGTCGACGGGGGAGGCCGGGGGACTAAGGTCGACGGGGCGCGCTCGGGCCTAGGGTCGACGTGGCGGGTCCGGGGCCTAGGGTCGACGGGGCACTGGGGCCTAGGGTCGACGGGGCGGGCACGGGCCAAGGGTCGACGGGGCACTGGGGCCTAGGGTCGATGGGGCGGGCACGAGGCCTAAGGTCGACGGTGCACCGGGCGGAGGGGTCGACGGGGGCGCGCGAGGCCTAGGGTCGACGAGGCGCCGGGCGTAGGGATCGACGAGGGAGGGGGGGGGGCGCGAGGCCTAAGGTCGACGGGGGGCCGGGCGTAGGGGTCGACGGGGGCGCGCTAGGCCTAGGGTCGACGGGGCGCCGGGCGTAGGGGTCGACGGGGGAGGGGGGCGCGCGAGGCCTAAGGTCGACGGGGGGGGGGGCCGGGCGTAGGGATTGACGGGGGCGTGCGAGGCCTAGGGTCGACGGGGCACCGGGCGTAGGGGTCGACGGGGAGGGAGGGCGCGCGAGGCCTAAGGTCGACGGGGGGGGGGGGCCCGGGGTCTAGGGGTCGACGGGGGGGGGGGGGGCGGGGCCTAGGGCGACGGGCCAGGGCTAGGGGCGACGGGCCGGGGGTCGACGGGCCTAGGAGCGACGGGCAGGCCGCACGAGGGCGGCGCTAGGGGCAGTAGGCGCGGCACGAGGGTCGCTAGGGGCAGTTAGCGGGGTAGCACGGTGGGCCCAAAAGAAAACGGTCCTAGCGGAGGACCTGCTCTGAAACCATGTCAGAAGAATGAACAAGAATGAATTAACTATGAAACAGGTGGGTACAAGTACTAACCCTCATGGGGTTGTACCCCTTATGGGTTACCCCACTATAGCCTATATGTTAGAATAGTAGCTATAGTGAGGGTAGGAACCATGCTAGGGCTCAATGTCGAGAGAGTTTGAGAAGGAGGAAAATGTCGAGAAAGAATGTTTCACTAAAGGGCCAAAGGCCCAAGTTATACAAGAGACAAATAAGGAGGGGGTGCACCACAAGAAGGACAGTGATATAACTACACTAGAGCTAGAACTGCATGCAGTTATACAGAAATATATTATGACACACCCCCTAACTGCATGCAGAAATAGCCATGTGCATAACACCCCCTGGAGGGGTACACCAGGCGCAGTGGAGGAAGGAGAGGGCAAGCGAAGGGAGGAGGGACCATGAGAGGAGAGGAGGTGGTGGGTGGCGGCTGAAGCTGCTGGCACACGGGCAACTGGAGCAACTGGGACACTGGCAAATGGAGCAACTGGCACACGGGCAATTGGAGTAACTGGCTCCGTGGCTAAGCGAGCGGCAGGAGCAACTGACTCACGGGCTACAGGAGCAACGGGCTCACGGGCAATTGGCGCAACGGTCTCACGGGCGACTAGAGTTGCTGGCTTCACTGCGCCCACCCCCCTACAACTTCCCCCATTCCCTAAAACCTCCCTGTCACACCCCTTAGCATCCCTACTGCCACTCCCTCAACTCCCCCACACCCTCCCCCCCCCCCCCCCACAGCGGCATGTGCAGCAGTGGGAGAGAGAGGAGGAGAGGCGGCAGCAGTTCACTCACACCCGCCACCCCCATACCCTCCCCCCCACTGCTGCACCCGCAGCAGGGGGATGGAGGAGAAGGGGGGGGCGGGGGGGCTGGTGCTGCAGATCCCCTCCCCCCACTGCTGCACCCGCAGCAGAGGGATGGAGGAGAAGGGGGGGGGCGGGGGGGGGCTGGTGCTGCAGATCCCTTCCTGCCACCCCTTTAACCTCCAAGATCCCGCCACCCCCATACCCTCCCCCCCACTGCTGCACCCGCAGCAGGGGGATGAAGGAGAAGGGGGGGGCGGGGGGGCTGGTGCTGCAGATCCCCTCCCCCCACTGCTGCACCCGCAGCAGAGGGATGGAGGAGAAGGGGGGGGGCGGGGGGGGCTGTTGCTGCAGATCCCTTCCTGCCACCCCTTTAACCTCCAAGATCCCGCCACCCCCATACCCCCCCCCCCACTGCTGCACCCGCAGCAGGGGGATGGAGGAGAAAGGGGGGGCGGAGGGGGCTGGTGCTGCAGATCCCCTCCCCCCACTGCTGCACCCGCAGCAGGGGGATGGAGGAGAAGGGGGGGGCGGGGGGGGGCTGGTGCTGCAGATCCCCTCCCCCCCACTGCTGCACCCGCAGCAGGGGAATGGAGGAGAAAGGGGGGCGGGGGGGCTGGTGCTGCAGATCCATTCCGGCCACCCCCTTACCCTGCAAGAGCCCACCACCCCCATACCCCGCCCCCCCCCCCCCCCCCCCCCCCCCCCCCACTGCTGCACCCGCAGCAGGGGAATGGAGGAGAAAGGGGGGGGCGGAGGGGCGTCAGTCGCGGGCGTAGGGGCGTCGGGCGACGGGCCGGGCTAGGAGCGACGGGCCTACGGGCCGTGCTAGGGGCGACGGGCCGGCCTAGGGGCGACGGGCCGGGGCCGGGGCCTAGGGGCGACGCGCTGAGGGGCGACGGGCTAGGGGCCGGGGCCTAGGGGCGTCGAGCGACGGGGCCGGGCCTAGGGGAGCGACGGGCGACGAGGCCGACGGGCCTAGGGGCGGCGGGCGCGAGCGACGGGCCGGGGGCCGGAGTCTAGGGGCGACGGGCGTAGGGGCGACGCGCGACGGGCGACGGGCCGGGACCGGGGCCTAGGGGCGTCGGGCGCGAGCGACGGGCGATGGGGCCGAGGCCTAGGGGCGACGGGCCGAGGGGCGACGGGCCTAGGGGCGACGGGCGCAAGCGACGGGCCAGGGCCGAGAGCTAGGGGCGACGGGCGCAGGGCGACGGGCCGGGGCCTAGGGGCTACGGGCGACGGGACGTGCCGAACGTCGAGAGGAGGGCCGCACGAGGGCGGAGCGCAGGGCAGCAGGTGGTGGGCCCAAGGGTCGTAACGACTCTAATACCATGTTAGAATAGTAGCTATAGTGAGGGTAGGAACCATGCTATGGTTCAATGTCGAGAGAGTTTGAGAAGGAGGAAAATGTCGAGAAAGAATGTTTCACTAAAGGGCCACAGGCCCAAGTTATACAAGAGACAGGTTAGGAGGGGGTGCACCACAAGCAGGACAGTGATATAACTACACTAGAGCTAGAACTACATGCAGTTCTACAGAAATATATTCTGACACTACACAAATGTAAGCACTATAACATTCTGACAGATAGATATGAAAAAAAGCCTAACTTGGCGCCTATCAACCAACCTAATCGAGTTGCAAAATTTGTATGGCTCGTCAACTGCGTGTGTTGGCTCGTCCCCGGGATTTCCCACTTGAATATTCATGCTTGGGGAAAGAGATCAAAGCCTTTTTAGCTTTAGAAAATTATTCCATGCTTGCCGCCAGTATTTCACATCGCCGATCCTCACCGCCCCTTTCAATTCGTCACCAACGCCATCGACATCCCGCAAAATGCACCCGCCCGAACTCAAATACCCAATACAAGCCAGTAAGATTATAATCTTCATGCATGTGATCGAAGTATTGCACTGGTGCTTGATAGGCACAGACGTGACAGTACGGACAAACCACAGATCTCTATAGTACCTATACGCACAGGCCGATCTGAATGCATGCATTCAAACTATGGCCCTGGTTTTTGGCAGGTATAGACGTGACAGTACGAACATAGCACTTATCGCTATAGAATATGTGCGCACAACCGAATCCAAATCCATGACAGATCCGTTGTCTGGACTATGTCAAGTCCAATTTCCACGGTACAACACGTAAAAAAATGGAGCCTCGAGCATTGCCGACCCCCTCACCCGACCGACCGCCCAGCAACATGCCATCCTACTTGCCAAATCCAGCCCACTAATCACCTGATTGTATACCCAAAGATATCGCACCGCATTCTTCACCATCGAAAATTTGTAGTAGCTGACTAAGGTAAAGAGAGTGTATTAAAAAAAAAACTAGGATTAGCCGTATCTGAGTCCCTATGTACTCACTTCCATCGGAATCGCTCGACTCCCCTAGGTCCTGCGGTAACGATGCGGTCATGGTCGTTGTCGATCGCTTGACGAAGATGGCTAATTTCGTTACAAGCAAGAAATCCATCTCGGCCAAACAATCTGCTCGCATGTTCATTGTGACTGTTGTCCAACATCACGGAATATCTGTGGCGATCATCAGTGACCGCAACACAAGATCACCAGCAAGCTGTGGAAGAACCTATAGGAGCACTTTGGCACACAGTTACCATTGAGCTTGTCGTATCATTAGGAAACTGGTGGACAAACAGAACAGACAAACCAGACCAAGGATAATGTATTTGCGTCACGTCCGACAAATCGGGAGCATGGGAGCAGGCGCTGGCTTTGATCGAGTTTGCCTGAGATAATGTTGCGTCTGCAACAAAAAAGACCTCATGATGCGAATGACGCCAAATCGCAACAACCCTATGCCACTCGCCCAACAGTTCGCCAAGATTTTGCGAGTGGCTCGTGTCAAACTTTGTTTGTATGTCTGTAGGATGTAGTGGGGTAGCTTACATAGATCACAACCGTTTTAGGGTTTCCCTACTTGTACTCCTCTTTCATCATAGTGAAGTCATTCTTGCCCGTTAGTTCTAACATGGTATTCAGAGAAGGTCCCTCCGTAGGACCGCCCCGTTAGGGCCCACCATTAGTTTCGCACTGCCCGAACTTGTGTGCACCCTCCTGTGCCACCAATCAAACCTCCTTGCATGGCATTGTAACCTCCTCTAAAACTCCTCAGCTTTTCGGTCAGCATAGAACTGCCCGGTACCCACTTTTTCAGGCGGAGCGAGTGACAGGAAGACAAGGGTGTCGGCACCCTCCTCTGCTGTCTTGCGGTCGTGCCATGATGACATGTATGTGGCACACCACCCAGGACAGCACGCGTTCGCAAACACCTTTTCGCCTTCCTGCCGCCCCTCAACCTGTCTGGTGAGCACGCATGTGTGGGCATTCTCAAGGAGCTTCGATACGCCGTACATGGACTCCGGCCACCCTGCTCCCTTATACGTGCCCTCGCTTATCCCCGTTATAAACTCCTCCGCTAGCGCGTCCAGGTCAGCGGCTGTGAGGGTTGGGCTGGTGAATCGGGCCTCGAGTGCGGAGGAGACAATGCGGAGCTTCCCAGCACTGGAGCCCACATTAACTGGAGGGGCGTAGCAGTGGCAGCAGCGCCTCACACACGGCCCGGGTGCCTCTGTAGTTGGTGTCAATGGACTTTTCCGCCTCCTCTGCTCCGAAAGTGTTCCCTTTTTAAGCCATCTCGGCGTTGTTTACAAGCACGTCCAGGCCCCCATGCGTGTCCTTGAGCCATCGTGCAAAGCTGTCGATCGATGATTGGTCGCTGATATCCAGCTGGTGGAACTCCACCCCCTGCAGCCCCTCCGCCTGAAGCTTCTTTGCAGCTTCCTGACCCAGACCCGGGTCGCGGGCGGTGAGCACTGTGGTCAGCCCTTTGCCAGCCAATCCCCGCGCGATGTAGAACCCTATGCCTTTATTCGCTCCAGTTACCACCGCCACCGCCGGCCGCCCTTCGCGTGCCCACGCGTTCTCCATGCCCGCCCGTGCTGCCGTTGCTTCCGCCGATGCTGCGCTACCGGCGGAAAAAAAATCGCCCGAGCGCGCGTAGAAAGGGCCCGGGGGTTTGGGATTCTGCGCTGGTCTGCAGCGGTTGGTGGCAGGTGTCGTGAGTAGCTAGTTGAACGTAGGAACCATAGCTAGGGTTCTAGGTGCTAGCATGGATGTCGAGAGAGTAGAGGAAGGCAAAATAGAAGAAAGTGAGGTGATTCAATATTGAGCGAGGGTACAAATAGGATAGAACATGCAAAGGAAGAAGGTGCACCACAACAACAAGGCATATAACTACACTAAGTCTACACTACAGGCAGTTATAGAATAATGTATACAATTACAATTTAACAGCGGGGTGATTGGCTCTGCGCGATGCGCGGATTCGAGTGCAATCGCCGCAGAGAGGAGCCGACAAAGGGCGGTGTTGCTGCTGGAACGCCTAGCGACAACGGCAAGCGGATTAATCCCTTGGTTTGTATCAAAGCGACGAGCAATGATGCGCTAGAAGCGGCAACAGGAACTACTGCGACAAACACGGGAGAAAGAGGAGAGGAGGGTGGGGGGTGGCCGCGGCGTCCCCTCTTACTAACCCCCACATCCCCACCCCCAATCAACCAACCCCCTTTAACCTCACCCCCCATTTCAACCGCCCCCTGGAACCACACTCACTCCCCCCCTTTCTTCCCCCAGACCCCTCCCCACCCACGATGGTCCCTGTACAGTCCTTCACAGGTGGGGCTGCTGGTCACAGGTGGGGCTGCTAGTCACGGGTGGGGCTGCTGGTCACAGGTGGGGCTGCCGGTCACAGGTGGGGCTGCTAGTCACAGGTGGGGCTGCTGGTCACAGGTGGGGCTGCTGGTCACAGGTAGGGCTGCTAGTCACAGGTGGGGCTGCTGGTCTTAGGTGGGGCTGCTGGTCACAGGTGGGGCTGCCGGCCACAGTGCCTGGTGCTGGCGTGATGGCGCTGGTGCCGGTGCTGGTGACTGGCTTCGGTGCTGGTGCTGGTGCTGGCGGCTGACGCTAGTGCTAGTGCCTGGTGCTGGCGTGACGGCGCTGGAGCTGGTGCTGGTGCCGACGGCTGGCGCTGGTGCTGGTGCCTAGTGCTGGCGTGACGGCGCTGGAGCTGGTGCTGGTGCTGGCGGCTGGCGCTGGTGCTGGTGCCTGGTGCCGGCGTGACGGCGCTGGAGCTGGTGCTGGTGCTGGCGGCTGGCGCTGGTGCTGGTGCCTGGTGCTGGCGGCTGGCGCTGGAGCTGGTGCCTGGTGCTGCGGCTGGCGCTGGTGCTGGTGCCTCGTGCTGGCGGTTGGCACTGGTGGCTGGCGCTGGTGCTGGTGCCTGGTGCTGGCAGCTGGCGATGGTGCTGGTGCTGGTACCTGGTGCTGGCGGCTAGCGCTGGAGCTGGTGCTGGTGCTGGCGGCTGGCGCTGGTGCTGGTGCCTGGTGCTGATGGGGCGCGACGGGTGGGACGAACTGCAAACGGGCTATAGGCTGGGCGGGATCTGACAGGTGGCTGTTGCGTCTTGTTCGTGTCGCCTTCTCACACACCCGTCTCTCCTCTCGCACCACTGTCTTGGTCACCCCTCCCTGCCGTGCCTGCGTGGCATGCACTCTTGTCTCCTTGTCTATGGCCTCCCCAGGTCTCTGCCCCCGCTCCTGCGCTCGCTTGCACCGCCGTGCCTTCCCTGCATCGAGGGGCGGCCGTGCGCCGCTCCCCACTCCTCATTTCCTCCGACCACTACTCCTCTGCAGACTCTCCACATGGACGTGTGGGGCCCCACCCGCGTCCGTGGACAGGACCACGGGCGCTACTTTCTGCTGGTTGTTGGTGACTACACGCGCTACACCACAGTCTTCCCCTTGCAGAGCAAGGCGGATGTCCGAGGTGTTTTGATCCCCTTGATCTGCACTGTTAGTCACCAGCTGAGCGCGCAGTTTCAGCATGACCTTCAGGTCCTGCGACTGCACTCTGACAGAGGCGGTGAGTTTTCCTCCCGCCTCCTTGAGGAACTTTGTCGTGCGGAGGGCATCACCCAGTCGTTCACGCTTCTGGCCTCTCCGCAGCAGAATGGGATTGTTGAGCGTCGCATTGGCTTAATCATGGAGGTTGCTCGCACCTCCATGATCCATGCGGCTGCTCCCCATTTTCTGTGGATATTTGCGGTCCGAGACACTATGCATCAGCTCAACCTCTGGCACTGTGTCTCTGTGCCAGAGACCTCGCCTACACTGCGTTGGACGGGGGAGGTTGGCGATGCGTCAGCGTTTCGGGTCTTGGGTGCGCTCTCCCTTGTCTGCGATACCACCGCGTCTTCCTTGGCTTCCCCACCGACACCACACCTCGCCTGTTTTACCACCCTTCCTCGCGCCGCATCCTGTCCTCATAGGACATCACATTTGATGAGTCGCTCTGCTTCTACCGTCTCCACCCGCACGTGTCTTCTCCAGTCCCCCCGCCGCCCCTCTTCCTGGTTCCAGGTCCACACCCTGTAGACCCCCTCCCCCCATTGGGTCCAACTCCCTCAGGTGTGTCTCAGGTCGACCCACCCCCCTTGGTTGAGCCTTTGGAGGTCTCCCTTGACACCTCTGGCCGAACAGAGGGGGGTTACCCCGCTTCTGACGACACGGCGGCCAATCGCCGCTCTCCGCGCTTGGAGACCCCTCCTGGATTTCCACCTCGGCCGTCTTCGCCGCCTCCGCCGCCTGTCGCTGTGGACTGTGGTGCTTCTGGGGGTGGTGACACTGGGGGTGCGGACTCTGGAGGTGCTGTTCCTGGGGTTGCTGACTCTCCGGGTATTGAGTCGACGAATTGGTCTTTGCTACTACCGACACTGAGGCGCTGACCCTTGTGAAGGCGGAGCTGCAGAAGCGACACACCTGCATTTACTTGGGTGAGCTGAGCAGCTATCTTGGCTTGCAGATCACCTGGGACAAAGCACGGCGCACCATCACTGTGACTCAGTCACACATGGTGCACTAGGTCCTTCAGCGCTTTGGCTTCCAGCTCTCCTCGCCACAGTCCACTCCTCTGCCTACAGGCCTCTCACTCTCAGCTCCACCTTCGGACGAGTCCGTAGAGCCGAGTGGTCAGTATCCAGAGCTTGTGGGCTGCCTCATGTACCTGATGACTTGCACTTGACCTGACCTCGCATACCCTCTCAACATCTTGGCGCGCTACGTTGCGCCCGGGAGACACCGACCAGAGCACTGGCGGGCTGCTAAGAGGGTGTTGCGTTACTTGTGCAGTACATCGGGCATGGGGCTTGTGCTTGGAGGACGGGGCTCAGTGGTACTCACAGGACACTCCGACGCTTCTTGGGCCAACAACCAGGCGAGTCAGCGATCGTGACAGGGTTACTCTTTTAGTCTCGGCTCTGGTTCTATCTCGGGAAGGTCCACTCGTTCGTCTTCTGTGCTTGGTCCTAGATGTGAGGCTGAGATCTACGCTGAGGCCATGGCTGTACTGGAGTTACTCTGGCTGACCTACCTGTTGATCGACTTGGGTGAGCGGCCTCGATCTCCTCCAGTTCTATACGTCGACAATAAGGCCATGATTGCCTTGTGTCGGGAGCAGAGACTGGAGCACAGAACGAAGCACATTGCTCTTCGTTAATTTCTCTCTCGAGAGTTGCAGCAGCGTGGTTAGCTGCGCCTTGCTTACGTGGCCTCTTGGGCCAACACTTCTGATGTCTTCACCAAGGCCTTGGGTCTGGTGATCATCAGCGTTTCTGCACTACTCTAGGCCTTGTGCCTACTCTGCCTCACCTGCTTGTTGCTTGACTTTGTCTTGTATTGTGACCTATATATGTATATATGCATATATACCTGCATGCTTGTGTCAAACTTATATATAGCTTACATTGCGACCCGTCGCCCGTCGATCCCCCCCCTAGGCCCCGACCCCCGTCGCCCGTCGCGGCTCGTCGACACTAACCTAGGCCCCGGCCCCTCGGCCCGTCGCCCGTCGACCCCCCCGCGGCACGTCGTCCCTGCCTAGGCCCCAGCCCTACGGCCCGTCGCCCGTCAACCCTAACCTAGGCTCCGACCCCTAGGCCCGTCGCCCGTCGACCCCCCCTAGGCCCGACCGTCGCCCGTCGCCCCTGGCCCCGCGGCCCCTCGCCCCTAGCCTAGGCCCCGGCCCTGCGGCCCGTCGCCCGTCGACCCCCCCCTAGGCCCGGCCCCTCGGCCCGTCGCCCGTCGACCCCCCACCGCGGCCCCGCGGCCCGTCGTCCCTGCCTAGGCCCCGGCCCCGAGGCCCGTCGCCCGTCGACCCCCCCTAGGCCTGACCCTCGCCTATCGCCCCTGGCTCCACGGCCCGTCTCACCTAGGCCCCCGGCCCCTCGGCCCGTTACTCCTGGCCCCGCGGCCTGTCGCCCCTAGGCCCCAGGCCCCTCGGCCCTAGGCTCCCGGCCCCTCACTCCTGGCCCCGCGGCCCGTTGCCCCTAGGCCCCCGGCCCCTCGGCCCCTTCGTTCATGGCCCTGCGGCCCGTCGCCCCTAGGCCCCCGGCCCCTGGGCCCCTTCGTTCATGGCCCCGCGGCCCGTCGCCCCTAGGCCCCCGGCCCTGCGGCCTCCTTTGTTCCTGGCCTCGCGGCCCGACGCCCCTAGGCCCCAGGCCCCTCGGCTCCTTCGTTCCTGGCCCCGCGGCCCGTCGCCCCTAGGCCCCCGGCCCCTCGGCACCCCCTTCGTTCCTGGCCCCGCGGCCCGTCGCCCCTAGGCCCCCCCCGGCCCCTCGGCCCGTTGCTCTTGGCCCCCCTGGCCCCTCGGCCCCTGCTGCTACTGCTACTACTGCTACTGCTCCTACTGCTGCTACTTCTGCTACTGCTGCTACTACTCCTGCTACTGCTGCTACTACTGCTGCTACTACTGCTACTGCTACTGCTGCTACTGCTGCTCCTGCGTGATGCACCACTATGGCTTCGCTTCGAGTTCTCGCGTTCGATCATGAGGGCAGACCGATTCAGTTTGACACGTGGCTCGACGATCTGCAGCTGTACCTACTGAGCGATTCTAAGGACACTGTTTCGCTGTTTGACCTCGCGTCAGGCGCTGCTACTGCCCCTCCCGCCACAAGTGACAATGCGACTCACTCACAGTGGCTTACTCGCAACGCTGCTGCCCAGCCGAATGCGCTCACTTCGGACAGCACAGGACAGCACAGGCACTGTACGATGCTGTAGTCGCTCGCTACTCGTCACCTGCCACTACTGCTCTAGGCCGCCTGCTTCTGCCCTACCTGTTCCCCGAGCTGTCTGCCTTTGCCACGGTAGAGGACCTTGTTTCTCACCTCCGCACTAACGACGCTCGCTACCGCGCTACCGTCCCGGCTGAGTTCCTTAATAGGAACTAGCCCCTGATGCTCATCACTCTCTACTTCATAGTCACCCGCCTCCCTGACTCTCTTCACTCTGTCAGGGACCACTTTCTCTCACTTGACCCCACCTCCCTCACTGTTGACCTACTCGAGGAGCACCTCCTCGCACTTGAGACTAGTGCTGTAGGTGCTGCTCGTGGCACTCCGCGCACGCCCTTCTTTGAGGGGTGCTCCCCCCCCCCCCCCCCCCCTTGCCCCCTCCTACGCCTCTGCTGCTGCTGCAGACGTCCCTAGTGCTGAGGACGTCGGAGCTGCTTCTGCTAGTGCGAAGCGCCGCACCGGCAAGGGCAAGGGTAGCAGGGGTGGTGGAGGGGGCAGCGGGAGTGGTGGTGGGGGCAGCAGTGGAGGTGGTGGAGGCAGTGGAGGTGGTGGCAGCGGTGGGAGTGGTGGCGGGAGTGGGGGCGTTGGTGGCGGCGGTGGAGGCAGCGGTGGGAGTGGCGGTAGTGGCGGCGGTGGGACTGGTGGCGGCAGGACTGGCGCTCGGCGTGGAAGGAAGTATCGCAAAGCGATGTGCTTTGTCTTGTGCTCCAGTCTCTGCTCCTGACACAAGGCAATCATGGCCTTATTCTCTACGTACAGAACTGGAGGCGAACGAGGCTGCTCTCCCAAGTCAGTCAGCAGGTAGGTGAGCCAGCGTAGCTCCTGTGCAGCCATGGCCCCTGCGTAGATCTTAGCCTCACAACTGGAGCTGAGAACCGAAGACGAGCAGGTAGACTGCCAGGAAACAGAGCCGGAACCGAGGCTGAAGGTGTAACCCTGTGACGACCGCTGCGTAGCTGAGTCATCAACCCAAGAAGCGTTTGCGTGACCAGTGAGGACAACTGGACCCTGTTCTCCAAGCACGAGCCCCATGCCCGACGTACTGCACAAGTAACGCAGTACCCTCTTCGCAGCATCCCAGTGCACCTTTGGGTGCCTACTGGGAGCCACGTAGCGAGCCAGAAGGCTGAGAGGGTACGCGAGGTCAGGTCGTGTGCACGTCATCAGGTACATGAGGCAACCCACAAGCTCTGGGTACGGACCACTCGGCTCTACGGACTCGTCCGAAGGTGGAGCTGAGAGCGAGTGGCTGGTAGACAGAGGAGTGGGCTGTGGCGAGGAGAACTGGAAGCCGAAGCGCTGAAGGACCTGGTGCACCATGTGTGACTGAGTCAGGGTGATGGTGCGCCGTGCTCTGTCCCGGGTGGTCTGCAAGCCAAGATAGCTGCGCAGTTCACCTAGGTCACTGCAGGTGTGTCTCTTCTGTAGCTCTGACTTCACAAGGGTCAGTGCCTCAGTGTCAGCAGTGGCAAAGACCAGGTCGTCGACATAGACGAGGATGTAGAATGGCGGCAGCAAGGTGTCGGTGCGTAGAAATAGCGACGGGTCAGCAATAGAAGGAGCAAACCCAAGAGCCGCTAGTGTAGTCCTCAGTGTGTCGTGCCACTTGCGAGGCGCCTGGCGGAGACCGTGGACTGGCCGCCGGAGGCTCCACTAGGTACCTGCAGGAAACGACCTAGTGAAGCCAGGTGGGCGGTGCAGCCATATCTCCTCGTGCAGGCTGCCCTGCAGGAATGCTGTGCTAAAGTCCAGAGAGTGCAACTCGTAGTCACGCTGAGCAGCGACATGCAGCAGCACCCGAAGAGTAGTCATCTTCGGGGTGGGGGAGAAGGTCTGGAAGTAGTCAGCCCCCTGTCGCTGACTGAAGCCTTGAGCAAGGTAACGCGCCTTGAAGGCAGGCGGAGAACCCGGCGGCCGCTTCACCCTGAAAATCCACATGCCATCGACTATGTTCGCCTAAGACGGGGGAACTGCGTCGACGTAGGTGCCTGTGGACTTCCAGCATGCCATCTCGGCATCCATGGCTGCCTGCCACTGAGAGGAGTAAGGACCCGTAATCGCCTCTGCGTAAGAGCGCGGGGTCGGGATGTCTGGTGCATCCGGGTCTCCCTCAGGGGTAAGCAGCATGGAAGCGAAACGAGGTACAGCAGCTGCACGACACTCAAAGTCCTCTTTCCTGTCCTCAAGGACGTCCGTGCCAAGAGCACACTCACCCCCGATGGACGGAGGACTGGCAGACTACGACTCAACAATAAGAGCAGTGGCAAAGTCTAGACGACAGGCAGCAGCAAAGTCAAGCAGCTCAGCAACGAGGGTAGACACAGCAGTGGACTCAAAAGAAGGGTTAGTGATAGCAGTGGCGAGGAGACGAGAGACTGTGAGAGTGGCTGCACGAGCGCGGTCAGACTTAGGGTCAGGGACGTCAGAAAGAGAGGACTCAGGAGGAGGCGGCAGAGGAACACGCAGTGGAACAGAGGAAGGACGAAGTGCCATAGCGTGCGTGCCGGGGACAGGAAGAGGATGCAAACAAGGAACGCGACGAGCAATGCGAACAGGCGAGACAGGACAAGACGCAGGCTCATGACGCTCTGTAAGACCGCCGGATTGCTTAGTGTAAGGAGAAGGAGTAGGCAGTGGGGAGGCTGGCTGTAACAGCGGCTGCGACTGGTCAGACGGTGGACATAGTAAGGGAGGAGTAAGACTAGTAGAAGACGGGACACCAAGAACCTGTTGAAGCAGGGGAACGAAGTACGGTCGCAGCCGCACAGTGCCTCCAGCACCAATACCACCAGCACCCCCAGCTCCAGCACCTCCAGCTCCAGGGTCAACAGCTCCAGCTCCTCCAGCTCTAGCGCCTCCAGCGCCAGTGTCTCCAGCTCCAGCTCCTCCAGCTCCAGTGCCACTTGCGCGAGTGCCTCCAGTTCCAGTGCCTCCAGCCCAAGCAGCTCCAGGCCCCGTAGGGTCTCCAGCTCAAGCGCCCCCAACACCACCAGTCCCGGCAGCTCCAGTACCCCTGTTACAAGCACCTCCAGGACCAGTAGTTGCAGCACATCCAGTACCACCAGCACCAACAGTAACTCTAGCACCTCCAGCTCTAGTGTCTCCAGTGTCTCCAGTGGCTCCAGCGCCGGCAGCTCCACTCCGAAGGCGTGCGCGCCGAACAAGCCACTCACGCAGCTGCTGCGGGGAGAGAGGCTCCGGCCGGGGAGACGGCCGCGGCGAAACACCAGCAGGACCTCCGGACGAAGCAGCACCCCGAGGCTCAGCACCCCCAGACTCCGCACCCTCAGACTCAGCACCCCCAGGCTCAACACCCTCAGGCTCAACACCCCCAGGCTCCACACCCGCAGGCTGAGCACCTCCAGGCTCTGCACCCCCAAGCTCAGCACCCCCAGACCCAGCACCCTCAGACTCAGTGCCCCCAGGCTCCGCACCCCCAGACTCAGCACCCCCAGACGTAGTTCCTCGCGCAGCACCTGAGTCGCCAGCTACCTCAACAGGCACAGTACCAGGAAGAGGGTCTACCTGAGACACACGTGAGGGAGCAGGACCCTGGGGCGGGAGGGGGTCTACCGGAGGGGGACCGGGAGCAAGGAAGAGCGGCGGGGGCAGGGGAGGGGCAGAGCGGTAGGGGAAGAGACGGTAAAAGGGAACTGACTCGTCAAACATGACGTCCAGAGAGGGGAAGACCTGGCGCGAGGTGGGGTGGTAAAACTGCCAGCCAGGCGTGTCAGGGACAAAGCCAAGGAAGACGCAGGGGATAGCACGGGGGGAGAGCTTGTCCGCGGACGAATCGCGAACAAAGGCACGAGAACCCCAGACCCGGAACACCGATGCATCGCCAACCTCCCCCGTCCAACGCAGTGTGGGCGAGGTCTCCGGCAAGGAGACACGGGGCCAGAGGTTGAGCTGATGCGCAACATACCGGACCGCAAACGGCCACAGTAAATGGGGAGCAGCCGCATGGATCATGGAGGTACGAGCGACCTCCATGACTAAGCCAATGCGGCGCTCAGTGTTAGAGACTAAGGACGGAGTCTATGAAGATTAGGGGCTGAAATATATCAAAATCGTCAACTACAATTCTGGACAGAAAAGTCGTCGTCACAAGAAACGTCGTCGACGAAAGGTCCACTGTTAGAATTCTCTGAAACTCGAGTATGTTGTAGCCCTTAACCGTGGCTATCTTTCCCAATTTGAATAGTATCAAAATATGGAGTATAACTCGAGTTATGAACTTCGGCGCACTAGGGGGTATGCTGCCATAGAAAACGTAACTCAATCACAAATTATCTCATAAGTTCACACAAGAAAGTTAGAGTAGCAATATAACCAGGTAGGAGGGGATGAGGAGGACGAGAGGGAAGGTCCCAAGGGAGTCCCCAACCAAGGACACCCCATACCACACAATTCCCTTCTCTATAGGCACCCCAACTTTGACATTTGTCACTTTCCCAACTCATGCCATCCACCTCACCCAACTTGGCCACACTTGCCAACCTGGTTTGGCACCTCCCAACCACTTGGCAGCATCTACAGTGATGTTGACGAATTTCCCAACCCCCAAGAGTCTGTACTCCTTATGGAGTCAACACCACAACTTCCCATAGTCACCACAACCAAATATCAAAAGCATACGAACTTCCAACGTTCGTAACTTTCTTGTTCGTGCTCCGATTGAAGCGATACTTGGTTCGTCGGAAAGCTCTTGAGCAGAGGAGTCACTTCAGATATCTGCTCAAGCCAAATAACATTCACACACACTCTAAAAAAAAAAACCGCACAAAACACAAATTTTTGCATACGCTCACACCACGCATGCAACGCACGAACACATGATGGGAGGCAGACAGACGTGAGTGCATATGATTGCATCACACAACAAACTACCCCTCTGGCTGCCAACCATCATCCCACATGTCATAGCTCAAGCATGCACCCTCAATGCACACTCATCCCAGCAAGCTTCATGCCCTTCCAATGCTCAGATTCAGCCAGGCGCTTGGTGAGAATGTCAGCCGCCTTTCTGATGGGTCTTCACAATCTCCAGCCGCACCTCCTTGTCCAGGAGCCTCCTCACCCAATGCCACTTAGGCCTGATGTGCTTCGTCAGCCCATGAAGGCAAGCGTTCTTAGCAAGCTTCACAGCCGACTCGTTGTCACAGAAAATCACAGTTGGCTCCTTCTGGCACACTCCGATCTCCTCCAACAAACGCCTCAGCCACACCACCTCCTTTGCCCCATGATGCAGAGCCATGTACTCTGTCTCACACGAGGACTGCCCCACCTCGTTCTGCTTCTTGCTGCGCCAGCTCACTGCACCACCTCCAAACAGGCACACATAGCCTCCAATGCTGGTGCCATCCGCCTTCACAGAGTTGAAGCTAGCGTCGGTGTAGCAGGTCAGGAGCATCTCCCCCTTGCCCAAATCAGCTGCACCCCTCTGCAGCCTCTGTCGCACAGCACTGTACTCCAAGCCCACTGTTGCCGTAGCGCTCACATAGCGGACCAACCTCTTGGCCGCTTCCAGCTGCTCATGACTGGGGCGTGAAACCACACTTGCAAGCCCGGATGTAGCAAAGGCAATGTCAGGCCGCGTGTGGTTAGCCGCATAATTGAGTGCCCCCACCATGGAACGAAACAGCTTCCTGTCACTCTCACCCACCACCTCCTCATCAGCACAGGGCTCCACAGTGAACCCCGAAGGCAGTGGGGTGGCTGGCTTTCCTCCATCTTGCAGCCCATACTTCTCAGCCAGCCCCTCACAATACTTTCTCTGGTGCAACCTCAACACTCCCTTGTCAAGGTCCCTCTCCACATGCATGCCCAAATAGTACTTCACATCTCCCATCTTGGAGCACTTAAACTGCATCTCCAGCATCTCCTCCACATGCTCAATCATTGCAGACGACTTAGAGAAGAGCAGGATGTCGTCCACATACACCAGGAGCATGAGAAACTGCTCCGTCTCTTGCAGCAGGAACAAGCTGTGATCACACTCACTCTTCTTGAAACCCCTAGCCAGCAGTGTCTCCTCCAACTTGTGGTACCATGCGCGAGGAGCCTGCTTAAGGCCATAGATGGCCTTCTTGAGCCTGCACACCCTGCCGCTCCCATCATCCAACCCCTCAGGCTGCAGCATGTACAGCTCCTCTAGGATGATCCCATTGAGGAAAGCAGTTGTGATGTCCATCTGCTTGATCCTCCAGCCACGGTTTGCAGCCATTCCCAACATCACCCTTATTGTAGTCCCTTTCCCCACAGGAGCAAAGATCTCGTCAAAGTCCTTCCCCTTTGTCTGCTGAAACCCCTTTGCCACAAGCCTTGACTTGTAGCGGGTCAGCTCCCCATCAGGTCCGTACTTGTGCCTGAAGATCAGCTTGGAAGAAATGGCCTTCTTCCCAGGAGGCAGCTCACACAGCTCCCACGTTTCATTCTCCAGCAGAGAGTCATACTCCTCCTTCACACTCTGCTTCCACTTCTCAGCATCGGGCCCACTCAAGGCCTCAGCTAGCGTCTTGGGCTCAGGGACGGCTGCCCAGTAGCAGTGTGCTATCTCTTCCTCATCACACTGCTCAGCCACACTCCCAGCCCGTACCACCTTTGGCTTGCCAAAGCTCGGATAGGTCAGCCGGTTAGGAGGGCGCACATCCCTCCTAGGACAGTCAGCCGGACGTGCGGCACCTTGTGGAGCATCTTGCTGCTGCTGCTGCTGCTGCTCCTCCACCTCAGGTTCTCCCCCATCCTCAGTCACCCCAGAAATCTCCTCCTCTGAGACAGTGACCTGCACTTGCCTCGAAGGCCGCTGCACCTCATCGGCCTCAATGATCAGCGGTGTAGTAGGAAGCTTTTGCTGCTGCTGCTTCCACTCCTTGTAGTACAAGGACTCAAGGAACTTCACATCCCTTGACACAGTCAGCTGCTGGCTGGTCAAGTCCCATATCAACCAGCCCTTATGATCCTTAGCAAGCCCCAAGTGTACTCCCCATCTCCCACTAGCCTCCAACTTTCCCCTCTTCTCCTTAGGCACATGAAACACCACCATGCAGCCGTAGGCTCTCAGCATGTTGACTGCTGGTGCACTCCCATACCACTTGGTGTAGGGGACCCACTGCTTGTCCCCCACAGTCGCCAACACCCTGTTCTTCACAAGGGCGACCTGCCGCAGTGCAGTCACCCAAAACGGATCCGGCAGCCCTGCACGCCCAAGGAGAGTGCGAGCACCTTCTTGCAGGGTCCGGTTGAACCGCTCAGCCACGCCGTTCTGCTGAGGGTTGTAGGGCACTGTGAGCTGATGCTGGATCCCCTTCTTCTTCAGCACCGACTCAAAATCAGCACCAATGAACTCTCCCCCATTGTCGGTGCGGATCACCTTCACCTTGTGTCCGCTCTCCCTTTGAGCTCTCGGCATCCACTCCTTAAGAACAGCCGCTGCCACTTCCCCCTTAGTCTTGAGAGGGTACACCCATACGGCACGCGTGTGGTCGTCCACAATGGTTAAGAAGTAGCGGCTGCCCGAGAGAGAAGGGGCCCTCGTAGGGCCCACCACATCCATGTGCACAAGTGCAAGCGGGGCCTTAGCTGGTCCCGTGCCACTGCTGAACGGAAACTTTGTGAACTTGGTCTCAAGGCATGTAGGGCAGCTCCCAATCTCCTTTGCTGCCCCCTTCACCTCCAACCCCTTCAAGCTCCAATCCTTCACTAACTTCTGCAGCATAGGAATGTTGATGTGACACAACCTCTCGTGCCACGTCTCCCAATCGGCATCACCATTCCCAGATGAAGCCTTTGCCCATGCAGCTGTTGCATCCACACCAGCAAGCACCTCACCATGTGGCTGCTGTGACTGCTGCACCTTCTTGACTGCATCTAGGGCCCCATCGGTTGGTGCAGTCTCCTCTCCTCCCGCAGTTGTTTTAGCCGTTGCTGCTGCTGTTGGTGCAACCCTACGGTTTGCACTCGGCTTGTTGTCCGTGTGCGTGAATGTGTGTGTGTATGGAATGGTATGAGGGCATGGGATAATATATATTTCATGCTTATAATTGTGTGTGAATGTTGAGTCATGATGTCGAGTGTGTGTGTCGAGTCAATAGCGAGTTATCGCTAGACGCGTGTTACGCGGTCGTTTGTGTCTCGCGCGCGGTTTCTATTTTGTCGTGCGCGGTTTCTATTTTGTCCTGTGTCGAACGTTCGGCGTGTCGCAGGTGTGTGCAGCAGACCCATCAAGAACTCAAGGATGAGTTTGTGATGAAGAGCCCAAGCCTTGGTGTCAAGCCTCAAGTGATTTCGAAGCTCGCCAAAAAAGGGTACACCTCAAGATATTGAAGATAGTTACATTACTTTGTGTAGTGTAACATTTCACTTGGTGTAGGCCCTAGTGAAGGGTAGTTTCGAGACCCTTCGTGGTTGGAGACAGTGTGGCACTGTTCCACATCACTGTACCTCGGCTCTTGGGGTTTGTAGGAGCTGGGAGTCATTCCCAACTCGTAACTCTTCCTATCTTGTGTTCTAAGACTATAGTGGCTGCCATAGTACCGTTTGTTCAAACCGACGCTGTGTCGTCAATTCTTTATCAAATCGTGCAATCTAAATTGTTAATTGTAGACGACGTGAAGACGCTCCAGATCCAATTTGAATCAAGTCATTTGCAGCTGTGAGCAGAACGCTATCAACGTTTGAAGCCGCTGTGCAGAAATCCGTCTGTGCTCTCTATCTTTCGTTTTAGGCACATTCAAGCCTATTGTGAATATAACAAGTGGTATCAGAGCCCCTTGGAGCAGTTTCGACAATGTCTGGACCTAAGGAAAGGGGTGGCAGAGGTGCTGGTGGCAGTGGAGAAGCTCAAGCTCAAGGCCAACCCCGTGATTCAGCCATGGCGCCCATGCAACCAAGTCTTGGCCCACCTAGGGATGAGCCTAGGGTGTTTGGGCTTGACAAGTTGAACGGTGACAACTTTTCTGAATGGTCCTTCAAGATGGAGAACATCTTTGACCACTATGACCTGCTGGAGGTGATGGAAGGAACGGAGAAGCGCCCCGAGAACGACCCGGAGAAGAGCCCGTGGGTGCGGAAGAGCGCACAAGGCTATCTCTTACTTGGGCAAGCGTTGGGGAGCAGTCAGATCCGTCACATCAAGCCATTCCAGCGTGAACCAGAGAAAGGACCAAAGGCATGGGCTTCTCTCAAGGGTGTACATGCTCCTGCAACAGCGGCGGTAGCGGTGGTGTTGGAACGGCAAATGGCGGCACTACGGATTGAAGAAGACGAAGCGGTTGAAGAAGGGGTGCAGAAATTCTTCGACTTGTTGACGCGGCTTGAGGGAGCTGATTTGAACTACAGTGAGCTCCAAAAGAAGACCAAGTTGCTGGCCTTACTCCCAGAGTCATGGTCCTCGCTCATCATCAACCTTAATCGCGACTTGCCCCGCCTCTCGCTTGAAGACGTGAAGCGAGCTATCCTTCAAGAGGATTTCCGCCGCCGTGAGTTGGCGAGTGCGGATGGCGCTGGGGCAGCGAGCATCGGCCGTGGATATGGTCGAGGAAGAGGCAGAGGACGAGGGGGAGGAAGGTTTGGTGGCAGCAACTTCGGCGGAGGCCGCAGGAGTGGCGGTTACGGCAGCGACGACAAGAGCTACGGACGCGGTCGCGGCCGATTCGACGGCGAGTGTCACTATTGCCACAAGAGCGGACACATGTGGCGTGACTGCTACAAACTCCCTGATGGTTGGACCCCTGCTCAAGGCCAAGAGGGTAGAGGAGCAGGAGGAGGGAGAGGACGAGGCCGTGGAGGCCGTGGCGGTCGCGGTGGCGGAGCTGCAAACATGAAGAGCGGAGACAACGACAAGGACCCGAGCGACGATCGATACCCGGGTCTATTCTACTTCGTGTCGACGCAAGTACCGGCTGGTCCAGAGAAGGATGAAGGCTTTGAGGAGCCAGCAGCTGTGGGGAAGGTGACCCTACACCCCCTGGACTATTGGGTGATTGATAGTGGCGCTACCTATAGCATGACACCTCGCCCGGACTTGCTCACCGAACTCGAGCCGTCACCGGTGAAGCATGTCACATCGGCTTTGGGGCAGCGAGCAGAGGTGAAAGGCATGGGCAAGGCCATGTTCAAGGGTGCTGATGGGAAGATGGTGGGCCTCAAGAACGTGCTTTGGGTGCCCAGCCTTGCTGCAAACCTGATTTCCGTGCGGCGGTTGGCAAAGGCCGGCATGGACACGAACTCGAAGGGAGCCAAGACCTACACCGCAAGGCTTGGCGATCGAATTCTTTGAGACCTTCATGAGGACAGGGATGTCTACAACGAGATGTGGCAGATCCCAGTGGTCCCTATGCCTAAGGAGAGGCAAGTGGCAGCAAGCATCAGCACCAAGGATGGAGCGGTCGGTAGCGACGATGGCGCGAACGGTCGCGCTAAGGAGAATGAGCTCAAGAAGAGCAAACCTGGAGGGACCAGCAAGTTCAGTGAACCTAAGGAGAGTGGTGCAGCAACCAAGGAGCAGCAAAAGGGTGAGGAGAACCCAGAGGCAGCAGCGGAGGAGGACTACGGAGAGAGTATGTGGGGCGCTATTGCGAGCGCGGCATTCTCCAATCCAACTTCGGCTACGGGGGAGTGTGATTGGCTCACCTTGCATCGGCGCATGGGGCATGTGGCCCTGCCCATCTTGCAGCAGCTAGTGAAGAATGAGATGGTTGCTGGCATACGTGTGAAGGGGGAGCCCGATGAGGTGCTTGGCTGCCCGACGTGCATTCAAGCCAAGTTCACCCGGTTTCCGTTCCCTAGTTCGGAGGCAACGGCAAAGGCACCGCTTGATGAGGTGGTGATGGACGTGGTGGGCCTCCTGAAGCTTGGAGCTGCTGGAGCTGAGTATTTTCTCACCATTGTCGACGTCTACACCCGCATGACTTGGGTGTACGTGCTGGCCAAGAAGAGCGACGTGGCTGAAACGTTGAAGACGGATTGGTTTCCGATGGTGGAGCGGCAACAAGACCGTCTAGTCAAGTCAATCCGCACCGATCGAGGGGGAGAGTTCCTGAGCAAGGAGTTTGGGTTGTGGCTGAAGAAGAATGGTATTCGGCACTCCCTCACCATGCCATACTCCCCTGCAATGAACGGCATCGCCGAGCGAGCGAACCGCACAATCACGGAGGCGGCACGCGGGTTGCTCATTGAAGCCGGGCTACCCGACTATTTCTGGCCTGATGCGGTGCGGAGCACGCGTGTGGCCAAGAACAGAGCCTTGACTCATGTGGGAGCAGACAAATGGGTGCCCTATGTGGAGTGGCTAGGAAGGAAGCCAAAGGTGGATATGCTTCGGGTGTTCGGGTGCATGTGCATGGCGCTCGTGCCTAAGCATCTTCGGCACAACAAGCTTGGTGCCAAGGCGGTGTGGGCCGTGCACTTGGGCATGGCTCAAAACAGCAAGGGATGGCTTCTTTGGGACCCATTCACCAAGAAGTTCTTGGTGAGCAGGGACTGCAAGTTCATGGAGAACTTCATGTACAAGGATTGGAAGGCGGAGAATGAGGCGAAGATAGGCGTGCGGTTTGGGGAGGTGAAGAGTTCCGGTTTGGAGCATGTGGAGCTGCCTTTGGAGCTGAGCAGCGGCAGCACAACCACAAGGCAATCCTCCCTTGTGAATGGGGGAGAGGAGGCCAAAGATGCAGAGGAAGAAGAGGAGGAGGTGCAGCAAGTGAGCGAGCGTGCACCGTCACTCCCTTCCCGTACTACGAGTGCTCCACGGATTCGAGCCACACCGCAGCAATGCCAAGGCCTTCAAGTCCCTGCAGCTGAGGAGGAAGGAAGGGGGAAGAGGAGAGTTCAACCCCCTAATAGGCTGACCTATGATGCGCCGGGAAAGCAGGGCAAGACAGCCCTGGCCGGAGCGGCAATGATGGTCGGAGACGACGAGGAGAGTGACTACGAGGAGTGTGCCTTCGCGTTCTTCTCTCCGGTGGAGATGCCGGGAGAACCAGCAACTCTCAAGGAGGCTTTGGAGAGTAGTGATGCTGAGGAGTGGAAGAAGGCCATGGAGAGTGAGCTGAAGAGCATCGAGGAGAATGACACGTTTGAATTGGTGGAGCTACCGGAGGGGCGTACGGCGATAACGTCCAAGTGGCTCTTCAAAATCAAGTCGGATGCCGACGGCAAGATCGAGCGCTACAAGTCTAGGCTTGTAGCCAAGGGGTACTAGCAGAAGGAGAAGGTGGACTTCAAGGAGCTGTTTGCCTTTGTGGTGAAGCCGACGACGCTGCGAACCCTATTCGCGGGAGCCGCCATCAAAGGATGGGTAGTAAAGCAAATGGACATCGTAACGGCATTCCTTAACGGCATCCTTGAGGAGGAGATTTTTATGGCCCAGCCAGAGGGGTTTGATGATGGTAGTGGCAGAGTGTGGAAGCTGAAGAAGGCCCTCTATGGGCTGAAGCAGGCCCCTAGGCAATGGTACATGAAGCTGCGCGAAGTGTTGGAGGGGATCGGCTTCACTCCCTCAACGGCCGATCACTCCTTGTTCATGCTTGGCGAGGGGGAGCAGAGGAGTTTCATGGTGGTTTATGTGGATGACATCCTCATTTTCTCACCCTATTCTGACCTTGTGAAGGAGGTGATGCTGAAGCTTCAAGACAAGTTCAAGTGCAAGGCCCTTGGTGACGTGAGCTTCTACCTTGGGCTCCACATCGAACGAGATGTGGAGAAGCGGTGCATGCGGGTGCATCAACGAAAGTACCTGGAGGCATTGGCTGCCAACTTTGGGCAGAGTGAAGGCCATGTGGCTACACCCTTTCCCTCTGGGTTCAAGTGTGTGAAGGGACCAGAGGAGGAGAGCGTTGGTGAAGAGGAGAGGCGCCGATTTCACTCGTTGGTGGGCAGCCTCATGTATGCGGCGGTAAACACCCGACCGGACGTCGCGTTTGCTACCGGGCAGCTGGCTAGGGTTGTGCAATGCCCTAATGAGGAGCAGGTCGCAGCTGGAATGAGGGTGGCCAAGTATCTTGGCCAAACACCGACCGTTGGGCTGCAATACTCGGCGGCGGCACAAAGGCGCCAAAAGGGCGCGGATGGTGTTGAACCCGGGCGTTTGTTCCTCACCGCCTACTCGGATGCTTCATATGCATCAGAACCAGAGGACATGACAAGTGTGGGAGGCTTCATATGCTGTGTTGGTGGAGGCCCAACTGCTTGGGAGAGCAAGAAGCAGGTTGACCAAGCTTTGAGCTCGGTGGAGTCCGAGTACATGGCACTCTTCCGTGCCGTACGGGAGATTGTGTGGCAGCGGCGTTTGTTGGCTGAATTGGGGGAGGAGCAGCAAGGACCTACCCCTGTTATAGTCTAGAGTCCACTTAGGGGTCGTAGATGCCCTTGAAACCACCTAAGCTGAATCTGATGACTTCGAACCGCCTCTGTTCAAAACGCCGTCACGATCAGCTCCGATAACAAACGAGGCTGAAACTTGGACAGACGTTAGCTTCAGGTGTCTGCTTTCCAACGGTATATGGCTTGCTTTCATCAGAGTTGTATGCGCTACGCAGTGAACAAAAACGTAAGCTCGGCTGAAAAACGAGTAGCTTCATTGATGCAAGGAAGAGGTTGAGTGCAACATTGCCCAGGGGACTCTTAAGGGGTTGGGACCATCCTGGGAACTCAGAGAAGGTTGAGTCCTAGGGGAGAAAGGCTAGAGAAGGATGGGAAACGTCCTAGCTAGGTCAGCAAAGCCAACCACACTTGGATGTTCAGAGCTGTACTCAAGGCTACCAATAGTGAGTCAAGCCAACCATGAGTCAGCTTGTCTTCCCACTTGCACCCTCTTGCAAGCTGCTTCCAGGAAGACCACACTTCTCAAAAGGAGGGTGGTAGAGTCCCACTTGACCACCTGTACTTCTTGTCTCATTCTCTGTCCCTGCACCATTGGCATGACAACAATGAAAGGGTGGCAAGGGAAATGCTGCCAACAGTGCACCATGACTACGGAACAGTAACTTTCGACAGCTGTCACGTGCTGCTCCGATGCTGGGTTGTCTTGAAACTCGGTGACCACCTGCACAACATGGCAAAGGACTGCCACACCGATTTTCAGACCAATCCGAGCTCGGTAGATGAGTCAGCAGCCGAAATGGTGAACTCGGGTGTTACCAAAAAAGAGTAACACACACTTCCAGGATGCCATAAGTCTTGAAACTAAAAATGTTGCAATGCCTTGTAAACTGCTTCAAAAACTCTGAAACTTTGAGGATTTGAAGAACACATGTTGAAGCACCACCCCACAAAATTCCAGAAGCTGAGCAGGCTTGTAGGCTGAATGGGAGTGCGATGACCGTGCCACTATAGTACTTTGGCACAACAAACTCCCCCTCATCGTGCTCTCATTCATCCCTTAGCTGCTCCCTGAAGCTGCCTCCCTTAGTTGAAGGACATGCCACACAAGGTGGCACAGCTCCAATGCTGATGCTCTGCAAGCCGCTTAGTCAAGAAATCCGCAGGTTGCTTGATAGTGTTGATGTAGTGCAAGGAGATGGTGCCCTTCTTCACCTCCTTCCTCACCCAATGCCACTTGATATGCATGTGCTTGTTCAGCCCATGGAGCACAGAATTACGCGCCATTGCAATTGCTCCTTGGCTGTCACAAAACACAGGTGTAGGGCCCTCTTGCTCCTGCCCCAACTCCTCAAGCAACCTCCTCATCCAAACCACCTCCTTCACTCCATGAAACAACGCCATGTACTCGCTCTCCGTTGATGAGTGAGCTATCTCTCCTTGCTTCTTAGACTTCCAACTCACTGGAATCCCTCCAACACAGCATATATAGCCACCATGGGATGTAGCATCACTGATGTCACTTGCCCAGGTAGCATCGGTGAAACACGAGAGGTACAAATGCCCACGCCTTGCAGGTGCACCAGTCTTTGTGCTCACCTCCTCCACTCCCTTTTGCTTCAGCTGCCCATGCACTGAATATTGCAGCCCCACCCTTGAGGTTGCCATGCAGTACCTCACCAGCCTCTCTGCTGCATCCAGGTGCTCTTGAAGGGGCCTAGACACCACACGAGCGAGCTGTGAAACTGAAAACGCAATGTCGGGGCGAGTGTTGACCGAAGCGTACATCAAGCTCCCCACCATTGACTGGAACCGACGCTGCAACTCGTACTCCAACACCTCACCCTCCTCTTCATCAAGGTGCAGCTGAAACCCTGAGGGTAAAGGAGTCTTCACACTCCTCCCTTCCTCCAGCCCATACTTCTCCCCCATGGCTGCAAGGTACTTGTGTTGGTGAAGCCTCAACCATCCCTTCACCTCGTCCCGCTCCACATGAAGACCAATGTAATACCCCACTGGTCCAAGGGCCTTGCATTGAAAGGTCTCCTTCAGCTTCCCTTGCACCTCCTTGATCCTCTCTAGGGATGGAGAGAAGAGGAGGATGTCATCGACATAGACAAGGAGAAATACCTTCTCCTCCTCCCCCTCGGTCATGAAGAGACTCTCGTCGCAGCCGCTAACTTTGAAGCCAAGAGCCTCCAACGCCTCCACCAGCCTTGCATACCAGCACCTTGGAGCTTGTTTGAGGCCATAGATGGCCTTGTTGAGCCTGCAAACACGTCCGCTCCCATCATCATACCCCTCTGGCTGCTTCATATAGATCTCCTCATCTACCACGCCATAGAGGAATGCCGTCCTCACATCCATTTGCTCCACCTTCCAGCCACAAACGGCAGCGGCTGCTAGCAACAACCGGAGCGTAGGAGCCTTGGCAACAGGAGCAAACACCTCTTGAAAGTCAATTCCCTCTCTCTGCTGAAAGCCTTTGATCACAAGCCTTGTCTTGCACCTCTCCAACCTCCCCTCCACATCGGTCTTTACACGTAACACCCACGTGCAGTCCAATGCCTTCCTTCCTGGGGGAAGATTGGTAAGGGTCCATGTTTCATTCTCCATGTGGCTCTGGAACTCATCCTCCCTTGAAGCCAGCCACGCCTCTCGATCATCTCCAGCGAGAGCTTCCTCCATTGACGCCGGCTCATGAGGTAAGTTGACGCCAAAGCAACAAATCTGCTCCATCTCCCCCTCAGCTCCCTTCTCCTCCTCATATTCCTCCTCTTGGACCAGCAATGCCTTGGGAACCCCAAGCCTTTCATACTTGAGGAAATCCCTTGGGTGGGCAGCTCTCTTGGGCCTCTCCTTGGCTGCTCCTTCCTTGGCTCCACCACGGACAGCATCACGCTTCCCTTGGGTTGTGCGCCTTGGTGGAAGCTTAGGGGATGGTGTAGGCTGCTGCACCTCCTCCTCGGTATCACCTCTCTCAGCTATAGGGGCCTCCCCTTGCTGTAGTACTTCTTCCACATCTGCTGCCTCCCCTTCAGCACCTCCCAAGTCATGTGACACCTCTGTCAACTCTGAAGATGAGGACAACTCGATGGGAATGAGAAGTGGGTCGTTGGTTCCCACCTCTATTCCAAGCGGAATGGTGACCTTGCTCCTCCCCCGCTCCGACCACTCCTTGAACATGAGCCCCTCCATGAACTTGGCATCTCTGGTGGTGAAGATGGTGTTGGATTTTGGGTCCCACATGAGCCAGCCCTTGCTCCCCCGTGCAAGACCCAAATGAACAGCCCACACCGCCGCCGCTTGAAGCTTGTCACGCTTCTCCTTAGGGACATGCACGAGCCCCATGCACCCGAAGACACGAAGCATATCAACCAGGGGCTTCTTGCCACTCCACTTCTCCATAGGGACCCAATGCTGACCTCCCACATGAGTCAACACCCGGTTCTTGATGACGGTAGCATGACGAATAGCGAGGGGCCAGAACCGCAAGGGTAGACCCGAGTCCACCAAAATCGTTCTCCCGCCCTCTATGATGGTCCGGTTCGCTCTCTCTGCCACGCCGTTGGACTGAGGGGTGTAGGCCGTGGTGAGCTGCTGCTTAATGCCATGCCGCTTCAACCAGCTCCGGAACTCCGCTCCCAAAAACTCTCCACCACGGTCACTACGAATCGCCTTCACCCGCTTGCCGCTCTCTCGCTCCACCATGGGCAGCCACTCTTCAATGATGACCCTTGCAGCATCACTCTTCTTTGCAAGTGGAAAGGACCAGGTGAGCCTTGTGTTGTCATCCACCATGGTCATAGAATACAGGGCCCCACCATCTCCCTTCACCTTCATGGGTCCCACGAGATCCACATGCACGAGCTCCACCGGGTCACTCGACTTCCCCTCCACCGAATGGAAGGGAAACCGTGAAAACTTGCTGGTCAAGCAAGTCTCACAAGATCCCACCTCCTTGGGCTCCCCCTTTATCCTCAGCCCCTGGACTCTTTCCTCCTTAAACAGCTGCTGCAACTGAGGTAGCGCCACGTGGCCGAAGCGACGGTGTGCGGTGAGCCAATCCGTCTCACCCGTGCTAGGAGTTACACTTGGAAGCGCAGCCCCTCCATGCCCAAGGAGCCCACCATCACTGTCATCACCACCCCCTCCATTGTCCACGTGGTTAACACGCCCTCCTCTCACATCTCCAGCAGCCAAGCGCGCAGCCGCCTCCTTCCATGGCAGCACCGGTATCTCCCACATGGACCGGTGCATGTCCTTGCCGCCTCGGAGGTCCCACAATACGCGCCCATCCAGAGTTGCCTTGAAAACCTTTGTGCCCAACATCTCCATCTTCATCCCTGCCTCACTTAGGGCCTTGGTAGAGAGGAGGTTGGCACACAATCCAGGAACAAGGAGAACACGCTTCAGCCCCACAAGCCTCCCATCCGCACCCATGAACATGGCTCTCCCCTCGCCACGCACGGGTACAACTTGGCCGGTGGCTGAAACGACGGTGGCTGCCTTTGATGGCCTAACTTCATCCAGTAGATCCTCTCGGTTGGTCATGGTCATGAAGGCTCCCGTGTCGATGACGCAATGGGAGGAGCGGTGAAGAGCAATCTTGCTGGCCGGCACAACCATGTCCTCGGGGCACGCCTCCCCTACATGGTAGAACATGCCGCCGTATCCGCCAGCACCTCCTTCGCCCTCCTCACTGCCCATGCCTTCTCCCATAGCTCCATGAACACCCTTGGAGCCCTCAATTGATGGCTGACCAGGCCTCCAACCGTCAGGTAGCTTGCGGCACTTGAACCATGGGTGCCCTTCCACATGGCAATACCAACACTTGCCGCCACACCGCTTGCCTCCCTTGTTGCCACGCTTCCCTCCCGAATGCTGCTCCCCTCCAGAGCCTTCCTTGGCCTTGCATTTCTTGCTGCCACGCCCCTTGAAGCCCTTCATGCCATAGGCAGAGCCTCCACCTTCACCGGCAGCGGCGGTCAGCTCCTTCCTCCGAAACTCCTCTTGAAGAACTTGTGCGCGAATCCACTCAAGGGACCACGAGTCCTTCATCCCATTAAGGTTGACCACCAAGGGCCCCCACGACTCCGGCAGCAGGGAGAGAGCCTTGTAGCACTTGATTTTCTCAGGGTAGTCCACACCAGCAGCTGAGAGCTTCACATAGAGGTCCCGGAGTTGATCGAACGCTCCTTGTACGGCATCACCCTCGTTGATCTTCACCGCATGGAGTTGTCGCTCGAGCACCACCACCATTGCTTCGCTGCTTGGGGCATGGACATCCTTCAATATTTTCCATGCCTTGGGACCACACTGGATATCCTTGATGAGATGCTTGACGTGGTGCAGCTGGTTGGATGAGAGGCATTGAGAGAGAAGGAAGAATCCATCCTTGGATCGGCGATCCCATTCCTTGGTCGCTCCTTCGCTCGCAGGCCTCTTCAATTCTCCATCCATCACTTCAAGCAGCCCATAATGGTTAAATAGGAGCTCCATCCTGAAGCTCCATGATGCCCAATCCTCCCCAGAGAACTTCTCTAGGTTGAATGCCTTCACATCATCCTTGGCTGGTGTTGAAACGGATGCTATTGGTGCAGATCCGCCTACAACGCCTCTTCCTGCTTCCCCAGCGCCTCTCACGCCACCACTGCCACTAGGACCAGCTGGAGCAGAACCTTCAGCCTCCATATTGACCCAGGAACAGAGAAGAACCGCTCTGATACCACTTGTTATAGTCTAGAGTCCACTTAGGGGTCGTAGATGCCCTTGAAACCACCTAAGCTGAATCTGATGACTTCGAACCGCCTCTGTTCAAAACGCCGTCACGATCAGCTCCGATAACAAACGAGGCTGAAACTTGGACAGACGTTAGCTTCAGGTGTCTGCTTTCCAACGGTATATGGCTTGCTTTCATCAGAGTTGTATGCGCTACGCAGTGAACAAAAACGTAAGCTCGGCTGAAAAACGAGTAGCTTCATTGATGCAAGGAAGAGGTTGAGTGCAACATTGCCCAGGGGACTCTTAAGGGGTTGGGACCATCCTGGGAACTCAGAGAAGGTTGAGTCCTAGGGGAGAAAGGCTAGAGAAGGATGGGAAACGTCCTAGCTAGGTCAGCAAAGCCAACCACACTTGGATGTTCAGAGCTGTACTCGAGGCTACCAATAGTGAGTCAAGCCAACCATGAGTCAGCTTGTCTTCCCACTTGCACCCTCTTGCAAGCTGCTTCCAGGAAGACCACACTTCTCAAAAGGAGGGTGGTAGAGTCCCACTTGACCACCTGTACTTCTTGTCTCATTCTCTGTCCCTGCACCATTGGCATGACAACAATGAAAGGGTGGCAAGGGAAATGCTGCCAACAGTGCACCATGACTACGGAACAGTAACTTTCGACAGCTGTCACGTGCTGCTCCGATGCTGGGTTGTCTTGAAACTCGGTGACCACCTGCACAACATGGCAAAGGACTGCCACACCGATTTTCAGACCAATCCGAGCTCGGTAGATGAGTCAGCAGCCGAAATGGTGAACTCGGGTGTTACCAAAAAAGAGTAACACACACTTCCAGGATGCCATAAGTCTTGAAACTAAAAATGTTGCAATGCCTTGTAAACTGCTTCAAAAACTCTGAAACTTTGAGGATTTGAAGAACACATGTTGAAGCACCACCCCACAAAATTCCAGAAGCTGAGCAGGCTTGTAGGCTGAATGGGAGTGCGATGACCGTGCCACTATAGTACTTTGGCACAACAACCCCACTGTACTGTGACAGCCAGGGTGCCATTGCTCTTGCTAAGAACCCTGTGTTGCATGGACTCACGAAGCACATGAGGGTGAAGTGGCATTGGACGAGGAGCATGGTAACCGCGGGTGAAGTTGAGTTGCGCTACGTGAAGACCACGGGGCAGCCGGCTGACATGATGACCAAGAGGCTGGTGGAGCAGCAGCATTGGAAGTGTTGCAAGCTGGCTGGGATGGCTCTGAACTGAGAGAGCAACATATCCTAAGGCCAACAATCGGAGGGGGAGTTTGTTGGTGCAACCCTACGGTTTGCACTCGGCTTGTTGTCCGTGTGCGTGAATGTGTGTGTGTATGGAATGGTATGAGGGCATGGGATAATATATATTTCATGCTTATAATTGTGTGTGAATGTTGAGTCATGATGTCGAGTGTGTGTGTCGAGTCAATAGCGAGTTATCGCTAGACGCGTGTTACGCGGTCGTTTGTGTCTCGCGCGCGGTTTCTATTTTGTCGTGCGCGGTTTCTATTTTGTCCTGTGTCGAACGTTCGGCGTGTCGCAGGTGTGTGCAGCAGACCCATCAAGAACTCAAGGATGAGTTTGTGATGAAGAGCCCGAGCCTTGGTGTCAAGCCTCAAGTGATTTCGAAGCTCGCCAAAAAAGGGTACACCTCAAGATATTGAAGATAGTTACATTACTTTGTGTAGTGTAACATTTCACTTGGTGTAGGCCCTAGTGAAGGGTAGTTTCGAGACCCTTCGTGGTTGGGGACAGTGTGGCACTGTTCCACATCACTGTACCTCGGCTCTTGGGGTTTGTAGGAGCTGGGAGTCATTCCCAACTCGTAACTCTTCCTATCTTGTGTTCTAAGACTATAGTGGCTGCCATAGTACCGTTCGTTCAAACCGACGCAGTGTCGTCAATTCTTTATCAAATCGTGCAATCTAAATTGTTAATTGTAGACGACGTGAAGATGCTCCAGATCCAATTTGAATCAAGTCATTTGCAGCTGTGAGCAGAACGCTATCAACGTTTGAAGCCGCTGTGCAGAAATCCGTCTGTGCTCTTTATCTTTCGTTTTAGGCACATTCAAGCCTATTGTGAATATAACAGCTGCCGCTGCCGTTGCTGGTGGTTTCCCATTCCAAGGGATGTTGGGCAGCTGCCATAGGTCCTTGATGCAGCTGCTCTTCTCCTCCAAATCCCACAGCAGCAATTTCCCAAGCTTTGCACGGCAGCTGGTTGGGCCGAAGGTCACTTTGGCCTTGCTTTTCTGCAGCCGGCGCACAGAGAGGAGGTTAGCGGACAAACCTTCAACCAGCAGTACATTCCCCAGCCCCACAAGGCCCCCATTGGCTCCCATTACCTTAGCATTCCCAACACCAATCACAAGGAGCAAAGCACCTGAAGCGGCAGCCACAAAATTGATCTTCCCAGGGGGCTTTACCTCGTCAAGCAAATCTGCCCGTGGGGTCATGTGACTTGTGCAACCTGAATCTATCACCCAGTGAGTGAGGGGGTGCATCACAACCTTCCCAACTGAGCCCACATCACCCTCACTCCCTTTCACATCCTCAACCATGAGGAACATCCCAGGGTTGGCTTTACCTTGTGCACCATCACCTTGTGCACCTGAACCTTGCACAGCGCCACCTCGTGCACGTTCACCACTTGGCGGCTTCATGCCTGGGGGTGCCCATCCCTCAGGCCGGCTGAAACACTTGAACCAAGGGTGTCCAGCCTTCTTGCAGTACCAGCACGCACCCTCCATTCGGGTGCTCCCCCTGCCACCAGAGCTCCCATGCCCCTCATTGTAGTCACCTCCGCCTCTCCCTCTGCCAAAGCCTCTCCCACGGCCTCGGCCTCTCCCTCCCCCTCTTCCTCTGCTGCCTCCTGCAGCTCCATACCCCTCAGCAGTTTTGTTGGCAGCACCACCACCCGTGTGGCGCCTGCGGAAGTCCTCCTGCAGAATCTGCTGCCGTAGCTACTCAGGTGTCCACTGGTCCTGCTGAGTGTTGAGGGTGGGGATGAGGTTGTCCCATGAGTTGTCGAGCACCGAGATAATCTTGGTGCACTGCTGCATCTGCGACACATTGCTGCCCGCCGCTGCCATCCTTGCATAGGTGTCCTTGATCTTGTCAAGGACCAGCTTCACATCATCGCCCGGTCGCATGGAGAGGGCAGCCAGCTCCTTCTCCAACACAATCACCATCGGCAGCGTGTTGGGCTGAATCACGTCGCGCAGTAGCTTCCACGCCTTTGGTCCGGAATCATCCAACTCCACCAAATCCTTGATGTGTTGGAACATGTCGTTGTTGACCGATTGAAGGATTAGGTCGTACAGCACCGCGCTTTTCTCAATCCATCGATCGCGGGCGTCGCCTTCTTCCGGCATCTTCTCTTCTCCCATCGCAAGTTTCAGCAGCTTGTAGCGCTTAAATGCACTCCGCATCCGCCCGCTCCATTCCTCATAGTTGGAGCCATCCAATGCCTCGATCTTGGATGGTGGCGGCTCATTCCTCTTCTCAGCTGCATCTCCACTCCCTTGACTCATTTCCTCTGCTCCCAAGCACAGGTTCCAGCTCCCCCCTTGCTGTCCACACCGAAGTCCCACTCAATTTCCACAAGTGTCGGCGCCAACGAAATTTCGGCAGAGTTTCCCCTTAGCGGAAGTCACATGCAACCTCCAGAACTCCACTTAGGCACGCCCACAGGCCATGGTGGGTCTAGGAGGGTCTTCACACTTTAGAAGACTCTCCACAAAGTCCTTAATCAGCTCTGATACCACTTGTTAGAGACTAAGGACGGAGTCTATGAAGATTAGGGGCTGAAATATCTCAAAATCGTCAACTACAATTCTGGACAGAAAAGTCGTCGTCACAAGAAACGTCGTCGACGAAAGGTCCACTGTTAGAATTCTCTCAAACTCGAGTATGTTGTAGCCCTTAACCGTGGCTATCTTTCCCAATTTGAATAGTATCAAAATATGGAGTATAACTCGAGTTATGAACTTCGGCGCACTAGGGGGTATGCTGCCATAGAAAACGTAACTCAATCACAAATTATCTCATAAGTTCACACAAGAAAGTTAGAGTAGCAATATAACCAGGTAGGAGGGGATGAGGAGGACGAGAGGGAAGGTCCCAAGGGAGTCCCCAACCAAGGACACCCCATACCACACAATTCCCCTCTCTATAGGCACCCCAACTTTGACATTTGTCACTTTCCCAACTCATGCCATCCACCTCACCCAACTTGGCCACACTTGCCAACCTGGTTTGGCACCTCCCAACCACTTGGCAGCATCTACAGTGATGTTGACGAATTTCCCAACCCCCAAGAGTCTGTACTCCTTATGGAGTCAACACCACAACTTCCCATAGTCACCACAACCAAATATCAAAAGCATACGAACTTCCAACGTTCGTAACTTTCTTGTTCGTGCTCCGATTGAAGCGATACTTGGTTCGTCGGAAAGCTCTTGAGCAGAGGAGTCACTTCAGATATCTGCTCAAGCCAAATAACATTCACACACACTCAGAAAAACCAAACCGCACAAAACACAAATTCTTGCATACGCTCACACCACGCATGCAACGCACGAACACATGATGGGAGGCAGACAGACGTGAGTGCATATGATTGCATCACACAACACTCAGCAATCCCATTTTGCTGAGGGGAGTCCGGAAGCGTGAACGACTAGAGAATGCCCTCTCCATGAAAAAAGTCCCGCAAGAGGTCGGAGGAGAACTCACCACCTCTGACAGAGTGCAAACGCAGGACAGGAAGGTCCTGGTGGAACCGCTTGCGGAGCTGGATACGCACTGCGCGGATCCAAGGGATCAAGACATCAACGACCTGACGGGGCCGGGCGCTGGGCAGGTACGGGGCCGGGCGCTGGGCAGGTATGGGGCCAGGCACTGGGCAGGTACGGGGCCGGGCGCTGGGCAGGTACGGGGCCGGGCACCGGTCTCTGAGGTGGAGCAGAGGGGCCTAGGGGGCCGAGGGGCCAAACAAGGGGCCGGGGGGCCAGGCACCGGTCTCTGAGGTGGGGCCGAGTGGCCTAGGGGCCGCGGGGCCAAACAAGGGGGGGGGGGGGGGGGGGGGGGGCGGGGGGCCGGGCGCCAGTCTCTGAGGTGGGGCCGAGGGGCCTAGGGGCCGCGGGGCCAAACAAGGGGCCTAGGGGGGCGAGGGGCCTAGGGGGGGGGCCGAGGGGCCAAAGCAGGTACAAGGCCGGGCGCTGGGCAGGGACGGGGCCGGGCGCTGGGCAGGTACGGGGCCGGGCGCTGGGCAGGTACGGGGCCAGGCACTGGGCAGGTATGGGGCCGGGCGCTGGGCAGGTACGGGGCCGGGCACCGGTCTCTGAGGTGGAGCAGAGGGGCCTAGGGGGCCGAGGGGCCAAACAAGGGGCCGGGGGGCCGGGCACCGGTCTCTGAGGTGGGGCCGAGTGGCCTAGGGGCCGCGGGGCCAAACAAGGGGGGGGGGGGGGGGGGGGGCGGGGGGCCGGGCGCCAGTCTCTGAGGTGGGGCCGAGGGGCCTAGGGGCCGTGGGGCCAAACAAGGGGCCGAGGGGCCTAGGGGGCCGAGGGGCCAAACAAGGGGCCGGGGGGCCGGGCGCCAGTCTCTGAGGTGGGGCCGAGGGGCCTAGGGGCCGCGGGGCCAAACAAGGGGCCGAGGGGCCTAGGGGGGGGGGCCGAGGGGCCTAGGGGGGGGGGGCCGAGGGGCCTAGGGGGCCGAGGGGCCAAACAAGGGGCCGAGGGGCCTAGGGGGCCGAGGGGCCAAACAGGTACAGGGCCGGGCGCTGGGCAGGTACAGGGCCTGGCGCTGGGCAGGTACGGGGCCGGGCGCTGGGCAAGTACGGGGCCGGGCGCTGGGCTAGGTACGGGGCCGGGCGCAGGCAAGAGACGAGGCCGGGCACTGGGCGAAGGACGGGGCCAGGCGCGGGCTAGGTACGGGCCGGGCGACGGGCTAGGTACGGGCTGGGCGACGGGCTAGGTACGGGCCAGGCGCGGGCGACGAAGTCGACGGGGCCAGCGGGGCCGAGGCGACGGGCTAGGTACGGGCCGGGCGACGGGCTAGGTACGGGCCGGGCGCAGGCAGGAGACGGGGCCGGGCGCGGGCTAGGTACGGGCCGGGCGACGGGCTAGGTACGGGCCGGGCGACGGGCTAGGTACGGGCCGGGCGCGGGCGACGAAGTCGACGGGGCCAGCGGGGCCGAGGCGACGGGCTAGGTATGGGCCGGGCGACGGGCTAGGTACGGGCTGGGCGACGGGCTAGGTACGGGTCGGGCGTCGGGCTAGGTACGGGCCGGGCGCGGGCAGGAGACAGGGCCAGGCGCGGGCTAGGTACGGGCCGGGCGACGGGCTGGGTACGGGGCCAGGCGCTGGCGAGGTACGGGCCGGGCGACGGGCTAGGTACGGGCCGGGCGTCGGGCTAGGTACGGGCCGGGCGCGGGCAGGAGACGGGGCCGGGTGCGGGCTAGGTACGGGCCAGGCGACGGGCTACGAAGTCGACAGGGCCAGCGGGGCCGAGGCGACGGGGCCAAGGGGCCGAGCCTAGGGGCTAGGGGCGACGCCAAGGGGCGACGGGCCGGGGCCTAGGCGAGCAGGGCAGTAGGTGGTGGGCCCATTAACATTAGGTCCTAGGACTAATTGCTCTTAATACCATGTGAGAATAGTAGGCGAGAATGAATGGACTAGAAAAAGGGAAGGGGTACAAGTAGAATGTCGAGAGAAATTTGTACCCCCTAAGGCTAAACCCACTATAGCCTAGACAACTATAAACACATAAACAAAGCCTAGATATAACTAAGCATATATGTTTGACAGTGTGAGCTGCCCGTATGTCATTCGCACGGGTGGTCAGACATGCGGGAAGCCTCACACCCAGCACCGCTGCTTCTCCCACCTCAACGACGCTTGGCGCGCTGAGTTTGGTGACGAGGTCGAGCGCCCCCACAGGGAAGAGCTGCTTATGTCTAGAGTTGCGATCTTTGACCTCCGGCGGCCCACGTTCATTCGTTGGCTAGGGTCGAGTCTGTACATACTGGCTACTGAGCCTCCCCAGGAAGCTGCGTCTGCCCAGATGTCTGCGTCAGGTCAGGTAGCACCCCCTTGCTCGTGTCGCCTACTGTCGCACCAGACTCTCCTCTAGCACCACCGCCTTGGTCATCCATCCCTGCCACGCCTTCGTGGCATGGACTCCCGCCTCCTTGTCTCTGGTCTCCCCAGGTCTCTGCCTCCTCTCCCGCCCTCGCCTGCCCCGCCCTGCCTTCCTTGCGTCGAGGGGCGGCAGCGCGCCGCTCCTCACTCCTCGTTTCTCCCGATGACTGCTCCCCTGCAGACTCTCCACATGGACGTCTGGGGCCCAGCCTGCGTCAGTGGACAGGGCCGCGAGCGCTACTTTCTGCTGGTCGTTGTCCCTTCCCAGCGCCCGGCCTTGTACCTGCTTTGGCCCCTCGGCCCCCCCCCTAGGCCTCTCGGCCCCCTAGGCCCCTTGTTTGGCCCCGCGGCCCCTAGGCCCCTCGGCCCCACCTCAGAGACTGGCGCCCAGCCCCCCGGCCCCTTGTTTGGCCCCTCGCCCCCCTAGGCCCCTCGGCCCCTTGTTTGGCCCCGCGGCCCCTAGGCCCCTCGGCCCCACCTCAGAGACCGGCGCCCGGCCCCCCGCCCCCCCCCCCCCCCTTGTTTGGCCCCTCGGCCCCCTAGGCCCCTCGGCCCCCCCTAGGCCCCCCCGGCCCCTTGTGTGGCCCCACGGCCCCTAGGCCACTCGGCCCCACCGCAGAGACCGGTGCCCAGCCCCCCGGCCCCTTGTTTGGCCCCTCGGCCCCCTAGGCCCCTCGGCCCCCCTAGGCCCCCTCGGCCCCTTGTTTGGCCCCGCGGCCTCTAGGCCACTCGGCCCCACCTCAGAGACCGGCGCCTGGCCCCCCGGCCCCTTGTTAGGCCCCTCGGCCCCCCTAGCCCCCCCCCCCCGGCCCCTTGTTTGGCCCCGCGGCCCCTAGGCCCCTCGACTCCACCTCCGAGCCCGGCGCCCGGCCCCCTGGCCTCTTTTTTGGCCCCTCGGCCCCTCCCCTAGGCCTCACGGCTCCCCTAGACCCCCGGCCTCTTGTTTGGCCCCGCGGCCCCCAGGCTTTTCGGCCCCTAACCCTCAGCTGTACCTACTGAGCGACAGTCGGTACAGTGTCTCACTGTTTGACCACGTGTCCGGTGCCGCTCCAGCCCCTCCCGCCACAGCTGACGTTTCGACTCGTTCCCAGTGGCTGTCTCGTGACGCTACTGCCCGCTTGGCCATTCGCAACCACCTGCCCACAACAGAATGTGCTCACTTTCGCGAGCACAGGACAGCACAGGCCTTGTACGACGCTGTCGTTCCTCGCTACTCCTCCCCTGCCACTGCTGCTCTTGGCAGACTGCTACTGCCCTACCTGTTCCCTGAGCTGTCGGCTTTTGCCACAGTAGCAGACCTGGTTACCCACCTGCGCACTAGCAACGCTCGCTACCGCGCTACCGTTCCTGCTGAGTTCCTTCCCACGAACCAGCCCCCCATGTTCATCACCCTCTACTTCATAGTCACTCGCCTCCCTGACTCCCTTCGCTCTGTCAGGGACCAATTCCTCACCCTCGACCCCACTTCCCTCACTGTTGACCTCCTCGAGAAGCATCTCCTCGCAGCTGAGACTAGTGCAGTTGCTGTAGGTGCTGCTCGTGGCACCCCGCGCTCACCCTTCTTTGAGGGGTGCTCCCCCTCCCCCCTTTCCTCCTCCTTCGCCTCTGCTGCTGCGGCAGACGTCTCTGTTCCTGAGGACGTCGGTGCTGCTTCGACTAGTACGAAGCGCCGCAACAGCAAGGGCAAGGGTGGCCGGGGTAGTGGAGGAGGCAGCGGTGGTGGTGGAGGTGGCAGTGGGCGTGGCAGTGGGGGCAGCGGTAGAGGAGGCGGAGGCGGTGGAGGTGGTGGCGGCGGTGGGACCGGTGGCGGAGGTGGAGGCTCTGGTGGCGGCGGTGGAGGCAGTGGAGGGTGTGGCGGCAGTGGAGGCGGTGGGACCAGTGGTGGTCGGTCTGGACCTCAGCGTGGAGGCTCTGGTGGCGGTCGGGGCCAGCAGCATCAGCGTCGGAGCGAGACTCAGACGCCTCAGCAGCTCCGTGAGTGGTTGGTTCAGCGTGGGGCGGGCGAGGGTAGTGAGACCTGCCCGTATGACATTCGCACGGGTGCCCGTCCAGGCAAGACATGCGGGCGGTTTCACACTGAGCGCCGCTGCTTTGCTCGCCTTGACGACGCCTGGTGCACTGAGTTTGGTGATGACGTCGAGCGCCCTCGCTGGGCGGAGTTGCTTAGGTCGGGAGTTGCCATCTTTGACCTAGACTTTGATGTTATTATCTCTGCCATGTATGCTTTGTCTTTAAGTGCTGAGGGTGACTGTTACTGGCGTGTGCCGCCTGACCCAGGTATAGCCGCTGCTGCTCTAGGTGCTAGTGCGTCTGGTACTCCCCCTGGTACTGCGTCTGCTGAGGCCCTGCACACCTTCATGTTAGACTCCGGCGCCTCGCGCTGTTTCTTTTGTGACAGCACCACTCTCACTCCTCTTCCTGCACCTGTTCCTGTCAAACTGGCTGACCCCTCTGGGGGCCCGGTCATTGCCAGTTCCTCCACTGTCCGGCGGTTCCGTCCGGCTCACTGTCAGGTCTTCACCTCCCCTCGTTCTCTACGAACTTGGTGAGTACCGCTGCCCTTCAGGATGCGATGGTCACTACCACCACTCCTGGGGGTCAGCGTGTGTCGATCTGCACGTGCACGCGGACACGGCGTCACCTGGCTACGTTCACTCGTCGGCCAGGGTCGAGTCTGTACACACTGGCTACCGAGCCTCCTCAGGTCGCTGCGTCTGCTCAGGTGTCCGCGTCAGGTCAGGTAGCCGCCTCTTGCTCGTGTCGCCTCCTGTCGCACCAGACTCTTCTTTGGCACCACCGCGTGGGTCACCCCTCCCTGCCACGCCTTCGTGGCATGCACTCCCGTCTCCTTGTCTCTGGTCTCCCCAGGTCTCTGCCTCCCCTGTCGCCCTCGCCTGCCCCGCCCTGTCTTCCTTGCGTCGAGGGACGGCAGCGCGCCGCTCCTCACTCCTCCTCGTTTCCCCCGACGACTGCTCCCCTGCAGACCCTCCACATGGACGTGTGGGGCCCAGCCCGCGTCAGTGGACAGGGTCGCGAGCGCTACTTTCTGTTGGTAGTTGACGACTACACGCGATACACCATAGTCTTCCCCTTGCGCAGCAAGGGTGAAGTCTCTGCTGTCTTGATCCCTTGGATCCGCACAGTCCGTCTCCAGCTGCGTGAGCGTTTTGGCCAGGACCTTCCTGTCCTGCGTCTGCACTCTGACAGAGGTGGTGAGTTCTCCTCCGACCTCTTGCGGGACTTTTGTCGTGGGGAGGGCATCACCCAGTCGTTCACGCTTCCGGACTCCCCTCAGCAAAATGGGATTGCTGAGCGCCGCATTGGCTTAGTCATGGAGGTCGCTCGTACCTCCATGATTCATGCGGCCGCTCCCCATTTTCTGTGGCCGTTTGCGGTCCGGTACGCTGCGCATCAGCTCAACCTTTGGCCCCGTGTCTCCTTACCGGAGACCTCGCCCACACTGCGTTGGACGGGGAAGGTTGGCGATGCGTCGGTGTTCCGGGTCTGGGGTTCTCGTGCCTTTGTTCGCGATACGTCCGCGGAGAAGCTCTCCGCTCGCGCTATTCCCTGCGTCTTCCTTGGCTTTGTCCCTGATGCGTCTGGCTGGCAGTTTTACCACCCCACCTCGCGCCGTGTCCTCCCTTCTCAGGACGTCACGTTCGACGAGTCGGTTCCCTTCTACCGTCTCTTCCCCTACCGCTCTGCCCCTTCCCCGCCCCCGCCACTCTTCCTTGCTCCCGGTCCGCCTCCGGTAGACCCCCTCCCGCCCCAGGGTCCTGCTCCCTCGGGAGTGTCTCAGGTAGACCCTCTCCCTGGTATTGCGCCTGTTCAGGTAGCTGTCGTCTCAGGTGCTGCTCCAGGTGCTGCGTCTGGGGGTGCTATATCTGGGGGTGCGGAGCCGGGGGGTGCGGGGTCTGAGGGTGCTTGGTCTGGGGGTGCTGAGCCTGAGGGTGTTGAGCATGGGGGTGCTGAGTCGGAGGGTGCGGAGCCTGAGGGTGCTGAGTCGGAGGGTGCGGAGTCTGGGGGTGCTGAGCCTCGGGGTACTGCTTCGTCTGGAGGTCCTGCTGGTGCGTCACCGCGACTGTCCTCGCAGCAGCTGCGTGAGTGGCTTGTTCAGCGTGCACACCGTCGGAGTGGGGCTCCCAAAGCTGGCGAGCCTGGAGGCGCTGGAGCTGGAGGTGCTGCTGTTACTACTGGAGTTGGAGACCCTACGGAGCTTGGAGCAGCTGGCGCTGGAGGCGCTGGAGCTCGAGTAGCTGGAGTTGGAGGCCCTGGCGCAGGCGGCGCTGGAGGTGCAAGAGCTGGAGCTGTTGACCCTGGAGCTGGAGGTGCTGGAGGCACTGTGCGGACGCGCCTGTACTTCGTTCCCCTGCTTCAACAGGTTCTTGGTGTCCCGTCTTCTACTGGTCTTCCTTCTCCCTTCCTGTGTCCACCGCCTGACCAGTCGCAGCCGCCGTTACAGCCAGCCTCCCCACTGCTTGTTCCCTCTCCTTACACTGAGCAGTCCGGAGGTCTTACAGAGCGTCGTGAGCCTGCGTCTCGTCCTGTCTCGCCTGTTCGCACTGCTCGTCGTGCTCCTCGTTCGCGTCCTCCTCCTGTCCCAGGCACACACACCATGGCACTCCGTCCTTCCTCTATTCCACTGCGTGTTCCTCTGCCTGCTCCTCCTGAGTCCTCTCTTCCTGCGGTCCGTGACCCTGAGTCTGACCGAGCGCGTGCTGCCAGTCCCACAGTCGCTCGTCTCCTTGCCACTGCTGTCACTCACCTGTCCTTTGAGTCTGCTGCTGCTTCTGCTCTCGTTGCTGAGCTACTTGACTTTGCTGCTACCTGCCGTCTCGACTACGCCTCTGCTCTAGTTGCTGAGTCTGTGCCTGCCATGACTGACACTGAGGCACTGACCCTAGTGAAGTCCGAGCTGCAGAAGAGACATACCTGCACTGACCTGGGTGAACTGCGCAGCTACCTTGGCCTGCAGATCACCCGGGACAGAGCACGGCGCACCATCACACTGACTCAGTCACACATGGTGCACCAGGTCCTTCAGCGCTTCGGCTTCCAGTACTCCTCGCCACAGCTCACTCCTCTGTCTACCAGCCACTCGCTCTCAGCTCCACCTTCGGACGAGTCCGTAGAGCCAAGTGGTCCGTACCCAGAGCTTGTGGGTTGCCTCATGTACCTGATGACTTGCACTCGACCTGACCTCGCGTACCCTCTCAGCCTTCTGGCTCGCTACGTGGCTCCTGGTAGGCACCGAAAGGTGCACTGGGATGCTGCGAAGAGGGTACTGCGTTACCTGTGCAGTACGTCGGGCATGGGGCTTGTGCTTGGAGGACGGGGTCCTGTTGTCCTCACTGGTCACGCAGACGCCTCCTGGGTTGACGACTCAGCTACGCAGCGGTCGTCGCAGGGTTACACCTTCAGCCTTGGGTCCGGCTCGGTTTCTTGGCGGTCTACCCGCTCGTCTTCAGTTCTCAGCTCCAGCTGTGAGGCTGAGATCTACGCCGGAGCCATGGCTGCTCAGGAGCTACGCTGGCTCACCTACTTGCTGACCGACTTGGGAGAGCAGCCTCGTTCGCCTCCAGTCCTGTACGTAGACAACAAGGCCATGATAGCCTTGTGTCAGGAGCACAGACTGGAGCACAGAACGAAGCACATCGCTCTGCGATACTTCCTTGCTCGAGAGTTGCAGCAGCGTGGTCAGCTTCGTCTAGCGTACGTGGCCACTCGGGCCAACACTGCTGATGTCTTCACCAAGGCACTTCCGCCTGGTGACCATCAGCGCTTTGTTACTGTGTTAGGCCTTGTGCGTACGTTGCCTCACTTACTTACTGCCTGACTCTGCCTGTACTGTGATCTATCTATATACCTGCATGCTTGCACTTGTTAGGGTATGATCAATGTATTGTTTGTTCTCTTTATATAACTCTGCATGTGAACTGGCCTTGTGGCCCTTTGCTTGTGCTCGGACTGTGTGGTGACTTTGTGATCCACCCTGAGCTTGCTTTGCTTTGCTTCTTCTCTTGACTGGTCTTGTGACCATTGCTTGTTCTGGCTATCCCCCACTTCGCCTATGGGGTGTGTCAAACATATATGCTTAGTTATATCTAGGCTTAGTTTATGTGTTTATAGTTGTCTAGGCTATAGTGGGTTTAGCCTTAGGGGGTACAAATTTCTCTCGACATTCTACTTGTACCCCTTCCCTTTTTCTAGTCCATTCATTCTCGCCTACTATTCTCACACACACTACCCCCAGACGCCCCACGCTGAAACAACCACTCACGAAGCTGCTGGGGCGACGAGGTCTCGCTCCGACGCTGCTGCCGCTGCCTCTGCCAGAACCTCCACGATGAGCTCAAGTCCTACCGCCACCACTCCCACCGCTGCCTCCACCGCCGCCACCAAAGCCCCGACTCCCGCCACCACTCTCACCGCTGCCACCACCTCCACTGCCTCCACCACCTCCACTGCTGCCCCCACCACCACTCCCGCTGCCACCGCCACCACCCCTGCCACCCTTGCCCTTGCTGTTGTGGCGCTTCACACTAGCAGAAGCAGTCCGATGTCCTCAGCACTAGAGACGTCGACAGCAGTGGCAGAGGCGTAGGAGGGGGCAAGGGGGGAGGGGGAGCACCCCTCAAAGAAGGGCGTGCACGGAGTGTCACGAGCAGCACCTACAGCGACTACACTAGTCTCAGCTACAAGGAGGTGCTGCTCGAGTAGGTCAATAGGAGGACTGTGGGGTCGAGGGAGAGAAAGTGGTCCCTGACAGAGCGAAGGGAGTCAGGGAGGCAGGTGAGTATAAAGTAGAGAGTGATGAACATCGGGGGCTGGTTCCTGTCAAGGAACTCAGCTGGGGCGGCAGTGCGGTAGCGAGCGTCGCTAGTGCGAAGGTGGGAAACCAGGTCCTCTACTGTGGCAAAGGCGGACAGCTCGGGGAACAGGTAGGGCAGTAGGAGGTTGCCTAGAGCAGCAGTGGCAGGCGAGGAGTAGCGAGCGAGGACAGCGTCGCACAGTGCCTGTGCTGTCCTGTGCTGTCCGAAGTGAGCGAATTCGGCCAACGGCAGGTGGTTGCGAATGGCTAAGCGTGCAGCAGCGTCGCGAGTCAACCACTGTGAGCGGGTCGCACTGTCAGCTGTGGCGGGAGGGGCGGGAGCGGGGCCAGACGTGTGGTTAAACAACGAAACACTGTCCCTAGAGTCGCTCAGTAGGTACAGCTGCAGGTCGTCGAGCCATGTGTCAAACTGTAGGGGGCGTCCCTCATGATCGAACCCTAGCATGCGGAGAGAAGCCATAGTGGCGCAGCACGCAGAGCGAGGAGAAGTAGGGCAGCGCAGAGCACAGGGCAGGCAGGAGCAAGGGGCAATGAGAGGGCCGCAAGGGGCGGCTAGCAGAGCAGCAGGAGCAGCGAGAGGGCCACCAAGGGCGGCGCGCGGGGCTGCATGGGCGGCTAGCAAGCTGCAGGGACGAGGGGCGGGCCGCAAGGGGTGGCTCACGGGGCCTGGGATTGACTGTCGGGCCGGGGCCTAGGGGCGTCGGGCGCTGGGCGATGGGCGACGGGCGACGGGCCGGGGCCAGGGCCTAGGGGCGACGGGCCTAGGGGCGATGGGCGTCGGGCCGGGGCATAGGGGCGTCGTGCGACGGGCCGGGGCTAGGAGTGACGGGCGCGGGCCTAGGGGCGACAGGCGACGGGCTGGGGCTAGGGGCGACGGTCGACGGGGCCGGGGCCTAGGGGCGTCGGTCACGGGCCTAGAGGCGTCGAGCGACGGGCCGGGGCGACCGGCCTATGGGCGACGGTCTGGGCGTAGGGGCGACGGGCCGGGGCGACGGGCCTAGGGGCGACAGGCTGGGGCGACGGGCCTAGGGGCGACGGGCCGAGGCGACGGGCCTAGGGGCGACGGGCCAGGGCTAGGGGCGTAGGGGCGACGGGCCGAGGCAACGGGCCTAAGGGCGACGGGCCGGGGCTAGGGGCGACGAGCCTACGGTCGACGGGCCGGGGCGACGGGCGACGGGCCGGGGCGACGGGCCTAGGGGCAACAGGCCGGGGCGACAGGCCGAGGGGCGACGGGCCTACGAGTCGGGCTAGGGGCGATGGGCCGGTCTAGGGGCGACGGGCCTAGGGGCGACGGGCCGGGGCGACGGGCCTAGGGGCGACGGGCCTAGGGGCGACGGGCCGGGGCGACGGGCTGGGGCGACGGGCCGGGCTAGGGGCGACGGGCCTACGGGCCAGGCTAGGGGCGACGGGCCGGCCTAGGGGCGACGGGCCGGGGCGACGGGCCTAGGGGCGACGGGCCGGGCGAGGGGCGACAAGCCGCACGAGGGCGGCGCGCTGGGCAGCAGGTGCGGCACGAGGGTCGCTAGGGGCGGCTAGTGGGGCAGTGCAGTGGTGGGCCCAAAGAAATAAAAAACGGTCCTAGCGAAGGACCTGCTCTGAAACCATGTCAGAATCAACTAACGAGAACGAATGCATTACAAGTACTAACCCTAGTTGGGTTGTACCCCTTATGGGCTACCCCACTATAGCCTACACAAATGTAAGCACTATAACATTCTGACAATATTGATATATGTGTGCTGAGCATTAGCATAAGTTGTATGACTAGGAGGCAATTAGCATAATACTTACGGATGGGTTATCGATAGTGGCACCGCAAAATAGAGGTCCTGATCTAGATGAGTTATGCTATACCTGCCATGCAAGATAACGCAACTAAACAGATGGAATTTCACAACATATATTTATAGTATAAATAACCAAAATCGTTCGCAATATATATTAATGTTATTCATAGTATATTTTTTTTTACTCCGATGATCGTGATTATCATGATATCGAATCGATTGGCGTTCAATTAGTTTGAAGCATAATATATATGTTGTGTGTTTCATATCGTATATGTTATGGTATAATCTAGTGATATTAAATTAAATTATTGGTTATGCAAATTTCATACACGTGTTGGAGTGAGACCAGGAAATTGATGCCATTTCCAGTTATACCCCGTCTCTTGGTGTGGTGAAGACCATGCCATTGAGAGCGCTTTTCAAATTTAACGTAACCTAAATAGAGTGGAAAATATCTGTATAAGAATGTATGGATGTGCAGTGTTTAGGACCTGGAACGGTTCAAAAGGTTGTCCGCGTCTTGACAACCTGCACGATAAGAGTCTATCATTCTGTTTGCATTGTGGTGACCTGGGGGGGTGGGATCTCTCTCTCTCTCTCTCTCTCTCTCTCTCTCTCTCTCTCTCTCTCTCTCTCTCTCTCTCTCTCTCTCTGGAACGGTGACCTGGAACAAGTGGTCACAAGACCAGTCAAGAAAAGCAAAGCAAGCTCAGGGTGGATCACAAAGTCACCACGCAGTTCGAGCTTAAGCAAAGGGCCACAAGGCCAGATCACATGCAGAGTGATATAAAGAAAACACACAATACAGTGATCATATCCTAGCAAGTTCAAGCATGGAGGTATATATTTATATCACAGTACAAGTAGAGTCAAGCAGTAAGCAAGTGAGGCAAAGTAGGCACAAGGCCTAACACAGTAGAGAAGCGCTGATGATCACCAGGCGGAAGTGCCTTGGTGAATATATCAGCAGTGTTGGCTCTAGTGGCCACGTACGCAAGACGAAGCTGGCCACGCTGCTGCAACTCTCGAGCAAGAAAGTATCGCAGAGCAATGTGCTTCGTTCTGTGCTCCAGTCTGTGCTCCTGACACAAGGCAATCATGACCTTGTTGTCTACGTATAGAACTGGAGGAGAACGAGGCTGCTCTCTCAAGTCAGTCAGCAGGTAGGTGAGCCAGCGTAGTTCCTGTGCAGCCATGGCCCCAGCGTAGATCTCAGCCTCACAACTGGAGCTGAGAACCGAAGACGAGCGGGTAGATCGCCAGGAAACAGAGCCAGAGCCAAGGCTGAAGGTGTAACCCTGTGATGACCGCTGCGTAGCTAAGTCGTCAACCCAAGAAGCGTTTGCGTGACAGATGAGGACAACTGGACCCCGTCCTCCAAGCACGAGTCCCATGCCCGACGTACTGCACAAGTAACGCAGTACCCTCTTCGCAGCATCCCAGTGCACCTTTTGGTGCCTGCCAGGAGCCACGTAGCGAGCCAGGAGGCTGAGAGGGTACGCGAGGTCAGGTCGAGTCCACGTCATCAGGTACATGAGGCAACCCACAAGCTATGGGTACGGACCACTCGGCTCTACGGACTCGTCCGAAGGTGGAGCTGAGAGCAAGTGGCTGGTAGACAGAGGAGTGGGTTGTGGCGAGGAGAACTGGAAGCCGAAGCGCTAAAGGACCTGGTGCACCATGTGTGACTGAGTCAGGGTAATGGTGCGCCGAGCTCTGTCCCGGGTGATCTGCAAGCCAAGATAGCTGCGCAGTTCACCCAGATCAGTGCAGGTGTGTCTCTTCTGTAGCTCCGACTTCACAAGGGTCAGTGCCTCAGTGTCAGCAGTAGCAAAGACTAGGTCGTCGACATACACGAGGACGTAGAACGGCGGTAGTAAGGTGTCGGTGCGTAGAAACAGCGACGGATCAGCAATAGCAGGAGCAAACCCAAGAGCCGCAAGTGTAGTCCTCAGTGTGTCGTGCCACTCGCGAGGCGCCTGGCGAAGACCGTAGACTGGCCACTGAAGACTCCACTGAGTACCTCCAAGAAAAGACTCAGTGAAACCAGGTGGGCGGCGCAGCCAGATCTCCTCGTGCAGGCTGCCCTGCAGGATAGCTGTGCTGAAGTCCAGAGAGTGCAACTCATAGTCACGCTGAGCAGCGACGTGCAGCAACACCCGAAGAGTAGTCATCTTCGGGGTGGGGGAGAAGGTATGGAAGTAGTCAACTCCCTGTCACTGACTGAAGCCTCGAGCAATGTAACGCGCCTTGAAGGCAGGCGGAGAACCCGACGGCCGCTTCACCCTGAAGATCCACATGCCATCGACTATGTTCGCCCGAGGCGGGGGAACCTCGTCGATGTAGGTGCCTGTGGACTTCCAGGATGCCATCTCGGCATCCATGGCTGCCTGCCACTGAGAGGAGTAAGGATCCATAATCGCCTCTGCATAAGAGCGCGGGGTCGGGATGTCTGGTGCATCCGGGTCTCCCTTAGGGGCAAGCGACATGGAAGCGAAACGAGGTACAGCAGCTGCAAGACACTCAAAGTCCTCCTGCCTGTCCTCAAGGACGTCCGTGCTAAGAGCACACTCACCCCTGACGGACGGAGGACTCGCAGACGTAGACTCAGCAACGAGAGCAGTGGTGTAGTCTAAACGGCAGGTAGCAGCAAAGTCAAGCAGCTCAGCAACGAGAGCAGACGCAGCAGCAGACTCAAACGAAGGGTCTGTAACAACAGTGGCAAGGAGACGAGAGACAGTGGGACTGGCAGCACGAGCGCGGTCAGACTCAGGGTCAGGGACGGCAGGAAGAGAGGACTCAGGAGGAGCAGGCAGAGGAACACGCAGGGGAACAGAGGAAGGACGAAGGGTCATAGCGTGCGTGCCAGGGACAGGAGGAGGACGCGAACGAGGAACACGGCTAGCAGTGCGAACAAGCGAGACATGACGAGATAAAGGCGCATGACGCTCTGTAAGACCGCCGTACTGCTTAGTGTAAGGAGAAGGAGCAAGCAGTGGAGAAGCCGGCTGCAATGGCGGCTGACATTGGTCGGGCAGTGGACACAGGAGGGGAGGAGTAAGGCTAGTAAAAGATGGGGTACCAAGAACCTACTGAAGGAGGGGAACGAAGTACAGTTGCGGCCGCACAGCGCCACCAGGGTCAAGAGCTCCAGCTCCTGCAGCTCCAGTGCCTCCAACTCCAGCGCCTCCTGCGTCCGTGCCTCCAACTCCACCTCCTCCAGCTCCAGCGCGACCAGCGCCAGAGCCGCCTGCTGCAGTAGCTCCAGACTCCGTAGGGTCTCCAGCTCCAGCACCCTCAGCACCACCAGTCCCGGCAGCTCCAGTACCCCGGGTACGAGCACCTCCAGGACCAGTGGCCGCAGTACCTCCAGTAACACCAGCTCCAGCAGCAACTCCAGTACCTCCAGCTCCAGCAGCTCCAGCACCTCCAGCTCCGGTAGCTCCAGTCCGAAGGCATGCGCGCCGAACAAACCACTCACGTAGCTGCTGCGGAAACTGCCTCGTGGAAGCACCAGCAGAACCTCTAGACAAAGCAGCACCTTTAGGCTCAGCACCTCCAGACTCCGCACCCTCCGACACAGCACCCCCAGGCTCAACACCCTCGGGCTCAGCACCCCCAGGCTCACCACCCTCAGGCTCAGCACCCCCAGTCTCAGCACCCTCAGACTCCGCACCCCCAGGCTCCGCACCCCCAGACGCAGCACCCCCAGATGCAGCACCTCGAGCAGCACCTGAGCCGACAGCTACCTGAACAGGCGCCGGACCAGGGAGTGGGTCTACCTGAGACACACGTGAGGGAGCAGGACCCTGGGGCGGGAGGGGGTCTACCGGAGGGTGGCCGGGAGCAAGGAAGAGCGGCGGGGGCAGGGGAGGGGCAAAGCGGTAGGGGAAGAGACGGTAAAAGGGAACCGACTCGTCAAACGTGACGTCCTGAGAAGGGAAGACACTGCGCGAGGTGGGGTGGTAAAAGTGCCAGCCAGGCGCGTCTGGGACAAAGCCAAGGAAGACGCAGGGGATAGCACGGGGGGAGAGCTTGTCCGCGGACGTATCGTGAACAAAGGCACGAGATCCCCAGACCCGGCACACCGACGCATCGCCAACCTCCCCCGGCGACGGCCAGAGCGCAGAACACCACGTGTTCTGTGTGCCTGTAGTAATCCCTTTCCTTCCTCTTCTGTGCCTCCATTGCAGCCCAGCCTGGGGGTTTGCGGGCTGCGGGGTCTCGGTTCTGTAGCACAGGGTCAGTGATAGTCGTGTCTGTGATCCAGGTCTCTCCACTGTCTGGGTCGCGTACAATCACATCGGCCTTCTTCGGGTCATCCGGTGGTGAGTACATGGCATTCTCCAGGTATACCACCAGCTGTGCCTCCCTCGCCATTTTAGCCATGGCGAAGGCCAGCTGGTTGTGTGTGCGCGTTCTGTCGGGGCCTGTGCTGCAGCGGAGTAGGTGGTTGGGGAGGCTGCAGTCGGCTACGAGCTCTCCACACTCGCACACGGTAGGTACATTCTGTCGGATGCCCATGCGGAAGGCCAGGGCTGTTCGGAATTGCCCTGGTGAAAAGCAGAGTTATGGAGTCAGGGGTAGGGCTTGCAGCCATGCCCCCACTCCCTCGCCTCTCAGGCTGACGAGGCGGAGCGTGTGCCCCGTCTCGGGGGCAGACCTGATTACGCGTGATTCCTCCGTCAGGGCGTCGGCCTTTGCCGCGTGCACTTCCTGAGAGAGGGCGCGCTGCAGCTGGTCTTGGGACAGGGTTTCCTGCTCCTCGCGGAGGTGTTGCAGCACCAGTGGCAGCAGTTGTCCCTCCATGTCTTGGATGGTGACCGAGTGCGCTGCAGACGGCTGCAGGGCGTTCCTGTTGCTCCCTAGCGTCGCGGTTGCTGGAAGGTCAAGTGAGCGGAGCAGGCGTAGCGCCTCTGTTGTCGAAGCCAGGTAGGCTAGTGCTGCTTCTGTTGTGGGGTCCGTGAGGCCCAGCCCACCCAGGGCTACTGGGAGGGTTGCTTGGCGGATAAGGAAGTTGAACTCTGCTTCACGGCGGGGGGGGTGGATGCTGGCGGCAGTCAAGGCGGTGTTGAGCAGCTCGGCGCACCACGCGTGCCATTCCGAAAGAGGTAAGCCGTCTGCTAGGGTGGTGCGCAGCAGGTAGCCGATTCTGCGGCTGATGCAGCGAGAGAATAGCAGGAGGGTATGCTGTGGATGGATGGATGCTAAGGAGCCCAGGGGTGCCGCCGCGTCAGTCAGGGTACTACGGACGAGGTCAGAGCAGAAGCGATGTGACCCCACAGGGCTTCCCAACACCCGTACTCCCTCGTGGGTGAGGGGAAGGCCCTCGGGGAGCTCGTCACCTTGGAGCGGCGAGGAGGACCACGCCGACGACTTTCTGAGGTTGCAGGTGAGGCCATCCTGGGCTAGCAGCGGCGTCAGCACCCTTAGCGCGCCGAGCGTTGCTGTCGCCGGTCCGATCATGGTGATGTCGTCTGCATATGCTAGGACCGTGACTTCGGGGTGCTCTGCCGCTACCTGCTGAGGTGCTGCTGGATTGATGCCGCGAACAGAAGGGGTCCGAGGGGATCCCCTGCCTAACTCCCCTTCTGCTGGTGAGTGCCGTTGAGCTCAAGCGCGGATCGGTCAGCAGCTGTGAAGGCGTCGTGTAGAAGGAGCGTGTGAAAGGTATGAGCGGGGCAAGCGGGGTGTTGGTGAGTGCGTTGAAGAACGCTTTCCTCTCTACAGAGTTGAAAGCGTTCTCAATGTCGAGTTGGAGGACTAGGCTTGAAGTGGTGAGGTCTCTGACTGCATGGATAAGAATTGGGAACTCAGCCCCGCCTGGGACTGCCACGCCAAATTGTTGGGGTAAGAAAAATCGTCTTGTCTCTCCTTGCAGTTCTGAGAGTGCCACCTTTGCTGCCAGCCGAAGCAGGGATTCCCCTATCGCGATAGGGCGTACCCCCCCCCCCTGGTTTCGCGAAGGCGATGAGGCGGGATGGCGAGAGTAGCGCTGCAACCTCGGTGGAGAGATCTGCGAGAGAAGGTGTGTTACGGCGGAGTGCAAGTGCCCCAGTACCTCGATGTTACTTAGGGCTGGGTCGCGGTAATGTTCGAATGTTGACCCTGATGGACCAGCCCCAACTCCGCTGGGGCAATCCCCGAGGACGTTTGAGAAACTTTCCGCGGTGCACGAAAATTGCGTGGGTGTGGTGTAGGTGTGGACCCAGTCGGGCAGGTCAATTTGGGGTTGGGGATGTTTCGATTCCAACTGCTGCAGTGTCGCGATTGTCGCAGGGGCTGCTGGCGAGGGTTGAAGGGCTTCCAGCACTTTTCGCAGGCTACCCCGTTTCACCAGCCCCTCCACACGTGAGCAGATTCCCAGGGGGTCATTTTGGTGCTGAGGTGGTTTGGCTTGGTGCAGGGACCCCGCGTAGTCACTGTACAGCTGGTTCCAGTGGCCACATCTGAATAGGTGCATCTGTTCGACGTTAAGATAGTAGAGTCCCAGCTCATCGCGATCTCAAAGAGATCCTCCCTCGATGCCAGCTGGGACGCCGAAAGTGCCTGGTCCGGAGGGGGTTGGGGTCTGCAGTTCTGTCGGCGTCCAGATCCTCTCTCCTGCTGTTACGCCTACTCCACCCCCGCTTCCGTGCGGGGTGAGACGGGATTGTCAGGTTGCCTCAGATCTGACGGTACATATTCGTCGCCACTCCCCTCTGCGTTTTTATCACCGATTCTCCCTGCTTGCGCTGTCGTTCCTCCTCTCGCCCCGCGCCTGGCGAACGACTGGCGCGTGACTCGTTCCGCCGGCTCCCCCAACCAGATTGGGCTGGCATGGTTATAATCGGGAAACGTTTGTCATTGCAGGAGCCCTCCTACACACCCTCTCGCTCTCTAGTGTTACAGAAGCCTTCCTCTCTCAACCATCCTCTCACCCCTCCTCTCTCTCTTCATCCCACCCCTCCTCTCACTTGTCCTCTCACCCTCCTCTCACCCCTCCTCTCACCCCTCCTCTCCCCTCCTCTCACCCCTCCTCCCACTGCTCCTCCCACCCATCCTCCCACCCCTCCTCTCACCCTTCCTCTTACCCCTCCTCCCACCCCTCCTCTCACCACTCTTTCACCCTTCTCCCACCCCTCCTCACACCCTCTCTTCTCACCCACTCGCCTCTCCCATTTGATCCGTCCCTTTTTTTACCCCTTCCATCTTGGCCTCTCTCCCCTCTCACTCCCTCCACTCGTGGGCCCCTCTTTCCCCCCGTTCAGCACATCTCTCTTTCAGTAATAGACTCGATACCGCAGTGGTTCTCCTCAAACCCTCGCTCCTCACCCACACGGTTACCCCATTCGCCCCACAGAATTGCCGAGACTCTTTTCAGACCGTCCCTTCTCACCCACGCACCTCCCCCATTTGCCTCGCGGCCTTCCCTATTTTATCAAATCCCGTTTCCCATTTCAGCGCATCACCCTCTTCCGACCCTCCCTCCTCCTCACCCACAACGCACCCTACCCGTCACTTCTTTGACTCGCTGCATGTCCTTCCGTCTTGCCCCCCTTCTCTTCACGCCCCCCTTTCATTTCAGCGCATCACCCTCGGCAGTGAGCGGTTTGAGATTGCAGAGTCCCTCTTCAGACCCTCCCTCCTCACCCACAACTCACTTCTCTCACCGCCCTCATACGAGGCCTCCCCATTGGCCGGTCCCGACTCGGCCGGCATTGTTCGGCAGCTTCTGAGTGTGGTGTTCGACGCAGCAGGGCTAGGAGGGGGTGGCGGGGGAGGGGGAGGAGGAGGAGGGGTAGGGGGAGGGATGGGAGGGGTGGGCAGGGGAGGAGGGCTGGGGGGAGGAGGGATGGGGGTGGAAGGGGGGAAGCAGCGGGCAGCTCTTGAGTCAATTGCAGTGGTGGGGGGAGGGTCATGCCTCAAGGGGTTGGTGGATCGGTTTCAGAGTGACGTGCAGATGGCAGTGTCTCCCTCCCTGCAGTCCACCGTTGTGCGGGTGAGTGGGATGAGGGGAGGGGAGGGTGAGTGGGATGAGGGGAGGGGAGGGTGAGTGGGATGAGGGGAGGGGAGGGTGAGTGGGATGAGGGGAGGGGAGGGTGAGTGGGATGAGGGGAGGGGAGGGTGAGTGGGATGAGGGGAGGGGAGGGTGAGTGGGATGAGGGGAGGGGAGGGTGAGTGGGATGAGGGGAGGGGAGGGTGAGTGGGATGAGGGGAGGGGAGGGTGAGTGGGATGAGGGGAGGGGAGGGTGAGTGGGATGAGGGGAGGGGAGGGTGAGTGGGATGAGGGGAGGGGAGGGTGAGTGAAGTGGGGAGGGTGAGTGGGGTGAGCGGTTGGGCGGTTTTGCAGGTGGTTGGGTGTGTTGTGGGTGGGTGTGGTGGTTTGGGTGGGATGGATGATAAAGTGCTGGTTCAGAGTGAAGTGCACATGGCCGTGTCTCTCTCCCTGCAGCCCAGTGTCGTGCGGGTGAGTGGGATGAGTGGGGTGAGTGGGATGAGTGGGATGAGTGGGATGAGTGGGGTGAGTGGGGTGAGTGGGATGAGTGGGGTGAGTGGGGTGAGTGGGGTGAGTGGGATGAGTGGGGTGAGTGGGGTGAGTGGGATGAGTGGGATGAGTGGGATGAGTGGGGTGAGTGGGGTGAGTGGGATGAGTGGGATGAGTGGGATGAGTGGGATGAGTGGGATGAGTGGGGTGAGTGGGGTGAGTGGGATGAGGGGGATGAGCGGGATGAGCGGGATGAGCGGGATGAGCGGGATGAGCGGGATGAGCGGGATGAGCGGGATGAGCGGGATGAGCGGGATGAGCGGGGATGAGTGGGATGAGTGGGATGAGTGGGATGAGTGGGGTGAGTGGGGTGATGAGTGGGGTGAGTGGGGTGAGTGGGGTGAGTGGGATGAGTGGGATGAGTGGGATGAGTGGGATGAGTGGGATGAGTGGGATGAGTGGGATGAGTGGGATGAGTGGGATGAGTGGGATGAGTGGGATGAGTGGGATGAGTGGGATGAGTGGGATGAGTGGGATGAGTGGGATGAGCGGTTGGACCATTGGGTGGTTGGAGGGTTTGTGGGTGGGTGTGGGGGTCTGGGTGGGATGGATGGATGGATGGATGGATGGATGGATGGATGGATGGATGGATGGATGGATGGATGGATGGATGGATGGATGGATGGATGGATGGATGGATGGATGGATGGGTAGAGAGGGCTGGTCGGGACAGGTGGGTGTGAGGTGGGTGGGGAAAGGGGGGAGAACGTGGGTGTGTGAGGAAGAGGAGGGGGGGTCCGGGGGAGAGGGGGAGGGAGGGGGGAAGGGGAAGAGAGAGGGGTGGGGGGTGGGGGGGGGGGATGTCTGGAGGAGAAGGCGCATGGATTAAGTGTGAAACTGGTTCAGAGTGAAGTGGAGTGGCGATGTATTTTCACTGGAGTCCGTCGTGGTAAGAGTAGATGGGTGTTGTTGAGGGCGGTTGAGTGGGTTATGGAAGGGCATGTTTTTTTTTTTTTTTTTTTGTGAAACACAGAGTGCACTTTCTGTTGCTGCATGACGAAGAGTTAGTCCCCGTGGTTTGCTGTTGTACGTAAAGGGTTGTCGGCGTGAGTCGCTGTGTGTGAGGATATGGCATGTGCTTTATGACCAAGTGCAGAACTCACACTCCTCCATAGAGCCCAAGCTCATCCCATTACCATTTCTCTTATCGCCGCCCTCAAACCCCACCATAGGCACCTGACTACATGCCGGACAACACCGCCCGCTATGCTTCGTGGTACGGAGGGGCCATAGTGGCTCGCATTGTGTTCTCTCAGAATCAGCATGTCACCCGCGCTGAGTACAATGAGAGGGGGCCTGCTGCTGTGCACCGCAAGAGCATGTGAGGTGACTGTAGTGCTGTAGTTGTCCTGCCGCTGTGCACCGCAAATGATCCGCAACTGGACCGATCCAGAACCAGCATGTCACTTGCGCAGAGTACCGTACAATGAGAGGCGGCCTGCCGCTGTGCACCGCAAAAGCATGTGACTGTAGTGATGTGACTGTAGTGATGTGACTGTAGTGATGTGATTGTGAATGACTTGCAATTGGTCTTAGTATTCGTTACAATTCTTGGGTGCACGTCTCAAGCAATGAATTTGTTCTTTTTGCAATTGTATTGTGGAGTGTGTTGGGCTGAAAAAGTCCTTAGGATCGTTTCAAGACTAAGATCTCAGAGTGGTGATGTACCGTATGGCCCCGGATATAGGCGCCGTCCGATTAAAGGCGCCGGCGCCTCTATCTGGAGCATGGCGCTTATGGCCGGAACTCGATTATAAGCGCACCCCCTGAAAATTCTATCCTTATTATAAGCGCATCCCTTAACCTTTCATTGGAGGCATTACAAAAGATTTTACTAAATTGTCACTTTTTCTAAGCAACATCAAATTAAGCTAGATCTCCTAACAACAAGTTTAGCCGGGGTACTTCTAGCTACGGTAACATGGATCATACAGTACCCCTCCTACTCCTCCTCGTCAGATTCGGGCTCCTGGCAGTTGTTGCCAAAAAAACCATCAGCGATGATGTCATCGTCGACATCCACTTCAGCTGTCAGCTGGCTCCGCCTGTGCGCCATGGCGAGTCCGTCCTCACTGCCGTCAAGCTGGTTGCTGATGCCACAGGTGAGGAAGGCATGCTTGATGAGGTCGGCCGGCACTGCCTTCCAGGCTTGTGATACCCACCGCAGGACGACCTCTGGTGAAGGCTTCTTCAGGTTCCCTGAAACATTACGGGAGAACGGTGGAAAGCAGTTAGTGCAACAACAAAGAATTCGGGGGGGGGGGGGGGGGGGGGGGGGAATACCGTACTCATGCCATACCTGTTGCTGTCAGCTGCTCTTGCCCCTCTGCCTCAAACCACCTCTGGTACTGCTGGCGGACCGACGCCTTAAAGCTCTTGTTGATGCAGACATCGAGCGGCTGTACCTCCGCCGTACAGCCCGACGGGATGATCGCTGGCACGCAGTTCATCTCGCGGAGCTTCTCCTTCACCTCCTCGGTGAGGTGACCGCGGTAAGAATCCAGCACCAGCATCGAGCTCTTGGCGTGTCTGCCGAACCGAGGCTTCAGGAACGGCTTCACGCCCTCCTCAAGCCAGCGAACGACGCCAGGGGAGTCCATCCACCCGTTCTCGTGGCAAGCCACGGCCACATCTGCATGAAACACGCACGGGTGGTTAGAATTCGAACTCAGAAAAGAACGCAGTGACCGAGCCGTGCACCTCTTTACTTACCGGCAGGGAAATCGCCCTTCGGCAAGGTTTTGCGCTTGAAGAACACCCACGGCTTCAGCTTCCTTCCGTCCGCCGTGCACGCCAACATAACGGTCACTCTCTGCTTCTGATACCCCGCGCTCCTGATAGGCACCGAGCGAACACCCGTTTCCTCCACGGTGGTGGTGGCGGGCATCTCCAGCCAGAGCGGCGTCTGGTCCGCGTTGATGATCCACGCGGTGTCGATGCCGCGCTCACGACGCTTGGCACGCACGAACTGCCGGAAGCTCTTGCACTGCTCAGCGACATCTGCACGGCGGTGGAAGAGACGTCGGACACAGACGGAGGGCGTTAGTACAATTAAAGAAAAACAACGTGCCAAATTGAACGGGGTAATTCTCACGCGCTGCGGTTTTCTGGGCAACCCGGGTCTTCATGCGGACGCTCAGATTCCATCGCCGCCGAAAGCGCTCCGATCACCTCTGGCTTCCTTTCCACTTCTTGTCTGGGTACAGAAGCTTCATGAACTCCCACGACCACTCCTGCAAGCGGCCGACTGACACGGCGGTTCCCTTGCGCCGCCACTCGAGTAGCTTCTCGTACACCTTCAACTCCATCGGCCGGTACCACGACGCTCGCTTGCGGCCGTGCATGCGCTTCCAAGCGGAGTGAACATCCTTGAGGAATTCCGCCGTCCGCTTCCAGTTGGTGAGACACTTCCGGTGGATTCCGCTCTCGCGAGCCAAGGCGCGCACCGACACCGCCAAGTCCATCAGAGCAACCCACTTCAACTTCTCCGCGGCGGTGTAACCTTGCCGCTTGTGGTCGGTGAGCTTGTGCCTGGGAGAGGGGGGGCGGGCATCACGGTTCTGTGAAGAGGGGTGGGGTCGCTTGCGATTATTCGGAGGATAGGTTGGTATGGGCAGTTTCTCGGGTAGCCCGTCGCGTGACCAGTACTCAACGCCGTCGTTGTCAGCGTCGCCCGTAACACCTTCTGGAAACACATCGTCAGCGGTGCCGCCCTGGGCGCCGCCCCCGGCGGAAGCCTCCGTGCCACCCTCGGCGCCGTCAGCGCCGCTCGCTTCCTCAGCGTCAGCAACATCATCGTCAGCGCCGACCGCAGATTCGTCCCAAGGGCAATCGTCGGGCTGTCCCCAACGTCCTCCAGGAAAGTGTTCCACTTCCACGTACTCATCTTGCGCCTTGTTAGACTCCGGTTCGGAGAGGTATTCGTCGAACGCCGATGGGAGCAGTAGCGTGAGCACGGGCTGATTGCCAGTGAGTTGCGGAGATACAGGACCCAGAGGCGGAGGAGCAGGAGGAACAGGAGGCGCAGGAGGTGCAGGAGGCGAAGGAGGAGCAGGAGGCGCAGGAGGCGCAGGAGGCGCAGGAGGCGCAGGAGGCCGTGGTGGCTCTGGTGGTTCTGGTGGGATACGGGAGTACCACCCGTCAGCGTCTACTCTAAACGCGGGCCTTCGCGTAGGCTTTTTCTTGAACAAGAAGTGGGTGCCGCTGAATTCCGCCATGGCGGCGGAATTCAGGCGAGAACTACCAAGAAACCGAACGAGAAACTGAGAGAGATGGAGAACAAATGAGAGATTCAAAGGGACCCCTTCTGGTTAGCGCCTCGGGGTCCTCGTCGGGGAGAGACGGGTACCCCCTGTCTGAACCCGGAGAGGAGGTTATCGCGGCACGGGAACTGCTGCGCTGGCAGGGCATTCCAGCCCCTTCTCGATGGTTCGGGTGAAATGCAGCTGCCTGCCAGCGCATGAAAGCCTGATTGGGCCGCAAGGCAACTTTCACGTCAGCGCTGGCAGGTGCGCTGCTCGTGGACGGGATTTGTGCGGTCGGGAATCGAAGCGCAGCAGTTTTCGGCGGGATTACATGCATTATCCCACGCGCACGTTACTCAATTGTGTTCGCCTTATTGCGGGCTTCGATTTGGTACATAAAAATAACAAATTCATTTTTGCCATGATATAAGCGCCGGCACTTATGGCCGTTATTCAATTACAAGCGCCACCCCTAAAAAAAATGATTTTATTATAGGCGCATATGCGCCTATATCCGGGGTAATACGGTATTTAGTGGAAGCGTAATAGTGGATTAATTGGACCACCTTGTACTAGTATGTGAGAACAAGATGAATTGATTATAGCAAAGAGATACAAGGTTTTATATGATTACAAGGAATACGAAGGGTTTAACTGTAACTGCTGTTGCGGTTCGATACAGCGACGACTCGGGTAACTGCTCAATAGCGAGTCAGTTATTTGTCATTGCTGTTGTGCTGCCTTTGTCAAGTCAAAGGTCACTGGCCTTTGACCTTCGCTTCAACCTCCTGCTGTTGTCGCCTTGTCAACCGCTTTAGTTGACTCGGTGTTGCTTCGCTGTGAGTATGCTTCTCTTTTGCTATAGTGCTCGATACTTCAGAAGCGCAAACTAAATGTTTCCAACACTCCCCTTTGCTTCTGGAGTGTTATTGCCTTCGTTGCTGGTGACGTGTGTGAAGAAAGAAACAGGAATGAATGAACTAGGAAAGTGTGAGATACAAATATGAAAGCTGTACCCCTTAGTGTCTACCCCACTACAGCCTACATAGGCTAAGGCATATACATCTGACACACCCCCATAGGCAAAGTGGGGGAGAACTAGGGGTCATAAGACCAGTCAAGCAAAGCAAAGCAAAGCAAGCTCAGGGTGGATCACAACGTCACCACACAGTCTGAGCACAGGTTCAAAGGCCACAAGGCCAGTTCACATGCAAATTCATATATAAAGGTAAACAAGCAAGTGCAGGTATATATAGATCACAGAACAAGCAAAGTCAAGAGGTAAGCAAGTGAGGCCAAGTAGGCACAAGACCTAGCATAGTACAGAAGCGCTGATGATCACAAGGCTGAAGTGCCTTGGTAAAGATATCAGCAGTGTTAGCCTGAGAGGCCACGTAAGCAAGGCGCAGCTGGCCACGCTGCTGCAGCTCACGAGCAAGGAAGTAGCGAAGAGCAATGTGCTTCGTTCTGTGCTCCAGTCTGTGCTCCCGACACAAGGCCAGCATGGCCTTGTTGTCTACGTACAGAACTGGAGGAGAACGAGGCGGCTCTCCCAGGTCAGTCAGCAAGTAGGTGAGCCAGCGTAACTCCTGTGCAGCCATGGCCCCTGCGTAGATCTCAGCCTCACAGCTGGAGCTGAGAACAGAAGACGAGCGGGTAGACCGCCACGAAACAGAGCCGGAACCAAGGCTGAAGGTGTACCCCTGTGACGACCGCTGTGTAGCCAGGTCGTCCACCCAAGACGCGTCTGCGTGACCAGTGAGGACCACTGGACTCCGCCCTCCAAGCACTAGCCCCAAGCCCGAAGTACTGCACAAGTAGCGCAACACCCTCTTCGCTGCAGCCATGTGCTCTGGTCGGTGTCTCCCAGGAGCAACATAGCGCGCCAGAATGCTCTGAGGGTATGCTAGGTCAGGTCGAGTGCAGGTCATCAGGTACATGAGGCAGCCAACAAGCTCTGGGTACGGGCCACTCGGCTCTACGGACTCATCCGAAGGCAGAGCTGAGAGCGAGTGGCGAGTAGACAGAGGAGTGGCCTGAGGCGAGGAGTACGTGAAGTCGAAGCGCTGAAGGACCTGCTGCACCATGTGTGACTGAGTCAGGGTGATGGTGCACCATGCTCTGTCCCGGGTGATCTGCAAGCCAAGATAGCTGCGCAGTTCACCCAGGTCTGTGCACGTGTGTCTCTTCTGCAGCTCGGACTTCACGTGGGCGAGTCCAGCAGTGTCAGCTGTAGCAAACACCAAGTCGTCGACGTACACGAGGATGTAGAACGGCGGCAGTAAGGTGTCGGTGCGAAGAAACAGCGACGGGTCAGCAGTGGAAGGAGCAAACCCAAGAGCCGCAAGCGTAGTCCTCAGTGTGTCGTGCCACTCACGTGGCGCCTGGCGGAGACCGTAGACTGGCCGCCGGAGGCTCCACTGGGTACCAGGAGGAAACGACCCAGTGAAGCCAGGTGGGCGGCGCAGCCAGATCTCCTCGTGCAGACTGCCCTGTAGGAAAGCAGTGCTGAAGTCAAGGGAGTGAAGCTCGTAGTCACGGTGAGCAGCAACGTGCAGCAGAACCCGAAGAGTGGTCATCTTCGGGGTCGAGGAGAAGGTCTGAAAGTAGTCAACTCCCTGCCGCTGACTGAAGCCTCGAGCCACGTAACGCGCCTTGAAGACAGGCGGAGAGCCCGGCGGCCGCTTCACCCTGAAGATCCACATGCCACTGACGATGTTCGCCCCAGGTGGGGGAACCTCGTCGACGTAGGTGCCTGTGGACTTCCAGGAAGCCATCTCTGCGTCCATGGCTGCCTGCCACTGAGAGGAGTAAGGATCCTCTATCGCCTCTGCGTAAGAGCGCGGGGTCGGGATGTCTGGTGCATCCGGGTCTCCCTCAGGGGCAAGCAGTGTGGACACGAGATGAGGTAAAGTAGCAGCAAAACACTGGAACTCCTCCTGTCGGTCCTCAAGGACGTCCGTGCTAAGAGCACACTCACCCCCGACGGACGGAGGACAGACAGACGCAGACGCTGACTCAGCAACAAGACTAGCGGCGTAGTCTAGACGACAGTGAGCAGCGAAGTCGACAAGCTCGGCAACTAAGGCAGACGCAGCAGTGGACTCAAAGGAAGGGCCAGTGACAACAGTGGCTAGGAAACGCGTGACAGGAGGACTGGCAGCACGAAGGGAGTCAGACGCCGGGTCAGCAAGAGCAGGAAGAGAGGACTCTGGAGGAGACGGCAAAGGGACACGCTGTGGCGCAGTGGAAGGACGCAGTGTCATCTGATGCGTACCCGGGACTGCAGGAGGACGCAGATGTGGAACACGACGACTAGTGCGAGCAGTGCGAACAGGCGACGCATGACGCGACTCAGGGGCACGACGCTCAGCAAGACCTCCAGTAGGACCAGAGTAGGGAGAAGGAGCAGGCAGAGGGGAGACCAGCTGTAACTGTGACTCGGACTGGACAGGCGGAGGATGTTACGATACGATCTTAACTAGAGTACGGGTTTAACTAAGGGCCTAGGCTTAGTAGCCTAGGCCAAACGGGTGTCGAGGGAGTTGTGCCAAGGGAGAATCGAGAATGTGTGTCTTCACTATAGGTTTGCAAGAACATATAGCAAACAAACAAAGAGGTGCACCACCACAACAAAGAAACATAACTACACTAAAGCTAAAGCTACAGGCAGTTATAAACATATATAAATATATATCGCGACACACCCCCTTAACTGCCTGCAGCACATAGCTAGAGCAAGTCACACCCCCTGAAGGGGTATAGCAGGTGCGGTGGGAGACGGCAGAGGGGTACGTGAGGAGGAGGAGGCAAGAGGAAGAGAGGAGAGGAGAATAGATAAGAACACAGGAGGAGGTGAGCGGGGGATGAGGAGAGGAGGTGGGGGGGTGGCCGCAGCGTCCCCTCTTACTAACCCCCTTTTACGAAAGGGGGGTTGAGTGGGGGATGAGGAGAGGAGGTGGGGGGGTGGCCGCAGCGTCCCCTCTTACTAACCCCCACATCCCCACTCCCAACCAACCACCCGCCCTCAACCTCACCCCCCATTTCAGCCGCCCCCTGGAACCGCACTCCCTCCACCCCTGTATTCTTCCATACCTCTCCCAACCCACGATGGTCCCTGTACAGTCTTTCACAAGTGGGCTGCTGGGCACAGGTTGGGCTGCTGGTCACAGGTGGGGCTGCTGGTCACAGGTGGGGCTGCTGGTCACAGGTGGGGCTGCTGGTCACAGGTGGGGCTGCTGGTCACAGGTGGGGCTGCTGGTCACAGGTGGGGTTGCTGGTGCTGGTGCTGGCGCTGGCGCTGGTGCTGGTTCCTGGTGCTGGCGGCTGGCGCTGGGGCTGGTTCCTGGTGCTGGCGGCTGGCGCTGGGGCTGGTTCCTGGTGCTGGCGGCTGGCGCTGGGGCTGGTTCCTGGTGCTGGCGGCTGGCGCTGGGGCTGGTTCCTGGTGCTGGCGGCTGGCGCTGGTGCTGGTTCCTGGTGCTGGCGGTTGGCGCTGGGGCTGGTTCCTGGTGCTGGCGGCTAGCGCTGGGGCTGGTTCCTGGTGCTGGCGGCTGGCGCTGGGGCTGGTTCCTGGTGCTGGCGGCTGGCGCTGGGGCTGGTGCCTGGTGCTGGCGGCTGGTGCTGGTGCTGGTTCCTGGTGCTGGCAGCTGGCGCTGGTGCTGGTTCCGCCGCCACTCCCTTCCCCTCCTCTCTCTCCTTTTCACAGCGTCCCGCCGCCACTCCCTTCCCCTCCTCTCTCTCCTTTCCACAGCGTCCCGCCGCCACTCCCTTCCCATCCTCCCTCTCCTCCCCATGGCGACCGCCGCTGCACACGCAAACAGTCGCGACGGGGGGGGGTGACGGGCAGGGGGCGGGGGGAATGCGACGGGCAGAGCGGGCGAATGAGCGGCTGGGGCGATCGCCGGTGCTCTGGCGATCGTCGCTGGTGTTCCCCCGTCACTCCTATCCCCTCTTCCCTCTCGCCCCCACAGAGTTCCGCCGCCACTCCCATCCCTTCTTCCCTCTCCCCCCCACAGCGACCGCCGGTGCGACAGGCGAGGTGCAGGGTGGCGCTGGCTGCAGTCGATGGCGCAAACGCGATCGCGGGCCGCTGGCGACTTCGCTGGCGACTTCGCAGGCGGGTCGCTGGCGGTCGCCATAGCGTCCGCTGCGCCCGTCGCGCTGAGAGCCGCGACGAGGCAGGCGACGACGATGCGACGGGCAGGCGACGGGGGGCAGCGCGAGCAGCAGGGAAAAAAAAAAGATACGCAAGGTGCGGATTTCGCGCCACTAACTGTAGCAGTCGCGAAATGTGATGGGCCCATAAACGAAATAGGTCCTAGGACGGACCGCTCTGTTACCATGTTACGATACGATCTTAACTAGAGTACGGGTTTAACTAAGGGCCTAGGCTTAGTAGCCTAGGCCAAACGGGTGTCGAGGGAGTTGTGCCAAGGGAGAATCGAGAATGTGTGTCTTCACTATAGGTTTGCAAGAACATATAGCAAAGAAACAAAGAGGTGCACCACCACAACAAAGAAACATAACTACACTAAAGCTAAAGCTACAGGCAGTTATAAACATATATAAATATATATCGCAACAGAGGACACTCTAAGGAAGGAGCAGGACTAGGAGAAGGCGGAAGACCAAGAACCTGCTCAAGGAGCGGAACGAAGTACGGTCGCGGCCGCGCAGCACCTCCAGAGCCAGCAGGGACAACACCAGTACCCCCAGCGTCAGCTCCAACTCCAGCAGCACCACCAGCTCCAGTACCTCCAGCAGCTCCAGCTCCAGCAGGACCACCAGCAGACACAGCCGCTCCGGCTCCAGGACCTCCAGTAGCACCCACTCCAGCAGCACCACCAGCTCCAGCTCCACCAGTAGCTCCAGCACCAGGAGCACCACCAGGCCCAGCAGCTCCAGTACCTCCAGTACGAGCACCTCCGGGACCCGTGGCTCCAGCACCCCCAGCAGAAGCAGAACCTCCAGTACCGGCTCCAGCAACACCTCCAGCTCCAGAACCTCCAGCAGCAGCAGAACCTCCAGCTCCAGCAGCACGGCTCCAGCGCCGAGCAAACCACTCGCGCAGCTCCTGTGGAGAGGGAAGCTCCCGCCGGGACAAAGCACCCGAAGGACCGCCAGGTCCAGCACCGACAGGCTCCACACCCCCACTCCCAGCAGCCCCAGGCTCAGTACCCCCAGAAGCAGCACCCCCAGACCCCGCACGCTCAGGCTCAGCACCCCCAGACCCAGCACCCCCAGGCTCCGCACGCTCAGGCTCAGCACCCCCAGACCCAGCACCCCCAGGCTCCGCACGCTCAGGCTCAGCACCCCCAGACGCACCAGAGTCAGCAGCTACCTCGACAGGCTCGACTGCATCTACCTGGGACACACCTGAGGGGGCAGGACCCTGAGGGGGGAGGGGGTCTACCGGGGGGGGACCGGGAGCAAGGAAGAGCGGCGGGGGGGGGAGGGGGGCAGTGCGGTAGGGGAAGAGACGGTAGTACGGAACCGACTCGTCAAACGTGACGTCCTGGGAGGACAGAACACGACGCGAGGTGGGGTGGTAAAACAGCCAACCAGGCGCGTCAGGGGGAAAGCCGAGGAAGACGCAAGGAACAGCACGGGAGGACAGCTTGTCCGCAGACAAGTCTCGGACGAAAGCTCGAGATCCCCAGACACGGAACGCAGACGCATCACCAACCTTCCCCGTCCACCGCAGAGTAGGGGAGGTCTCCGGCAGGGAGACCCGGGGCTGAAGGTTGATCTGATGCGCCGCGTACTGAACCGCAAACAGCCACAGAAAATGGGGAGCAGCCGCATGGATCATGGACGTACGAGCGACATCCATGACCATGCCAATGCGGCGCTCAGCAATCCCATTTTGCTGTGGAGAGGCCGGAAGCGTGAACGTCTGGCGGATGCCCTCCGCACGACAGAAGGCTCGCAGAAGGTCGGAGGAAAACTCTCCACCTCTGTCGGAGTGCAGACGCAGAACAGGAAAGTCCAAGCCGAAACGCTCTCTGAGCTGGAGACGAGCAACGCGGATCCAGTCGATCAACACCTCAGTGACCTCACCCTTGCTGCGCAAGGGGAAGACTGTGGTGTAACGCGAGTAGTCGTCAACCACCAGCAGGAAGTAACGCTCGTGACCCTGTCCACGGACGCGGGCTGGGCCTCACACGTCCATGTGAAGAGTCTGCAGTGGAGCCTCTGTGGGGGGAAACTCGGAGGAGTGAGGAGCGGCGCGCTGCCGCCCCTCGACGCAGGGAACGCAGGTAGGGGCAGGCCCCGGGGGAAGGGGAGGGAGGGACCGGGGGAGACCAGAGACAAGGACACGGGAGGCCATACCTCGGAGACGAGGTAAGGAGGGGTGACCAAGTCGGTGGTGCCAGAGGAGGGTCTGGTGGGACAGGAGGCGACACGAGCAGGGGGCAGACTCAGGACCTGACCGAGACGCTGCAGCAAACACCTGACTCGACGCAGCTACCTGACCAGACGCAGCAACCGGAGGAGACTCTGTGGTCAGTGTGTACAGGCTCGACCCCGGTCGACGGGTAAACGTGGCCAAGTGGCGGCCCGTCTGAGCACACGAGCAGTGGGTCACTCGCTGCCGTGCAGGAGTGAACTGGTCAACTCCGGCATCCTGAAGGTCAGCACCACTCACCAAGTTCGTGGAGAACGAGGGGAGGTAGAGACCAGACAGGGAGCCTGACGGGGCCGCCGGACACGGGAGGACAGTGGAGTAGCGAGCAAGGACAGGACCCCCAGAGGGGTCTGCCAGGGAGACCGCAACCGGCCGACTGAGCGGCGTAAGGGTGGTGCGGTCTCGAAAGAAGGAGCGGGAAGCACCCGAGTCGAGGGTGAAGGTGTGCAAGACCTGAGCCGACTCGGTACCTGAGAGAGCAGACTCACCAGCACCTAGAGGAGCAGACTCACGAGTACCTGGAGCAGCAGACTCACTAGCACCTAGAGCAGCAGCCTCAATACCAGGGTCAGGCGGAACACACACGTAACGGTCACCCTCAGCACTAATAGACACAGCATACATAGCAGCAAGAATAGCATCAAAGTCAAGATCAAAGATACCTACCCCCGACCTGTGCAGGTCATGCCAACGAGGGATCTCAGTGGCGTCCGGGAACTGGGCACACCAGGCGTCCGTCAGGCGACCGAAGCAGCACTGGGTGGCGTGCAGGCCGCCACACTGCTCTCCAGTGCGGTCGCCGGTGCGCAGGACGTAAGTACAGGGACCAGCACCTCCAGCCCCCTGACGCCCCGCGTACCACTCACGAAGCTGCTGGGGCGAAGGGGTCCCACGAGAGCGCTGCTGCTGCTGGGGTCCCCGCTGCTCAGCTCCGCCTCTGCCGGCTCCACCTCCGCCGCCGCCGCCTCCGCCTCCTCCACCCCTCCCACCACCGCCACCGCTGCCTCCACCTCCACCGCCGCCACCGAAGCCCCCACCTCTGCCACCACCCCCACCCCCACCCCCTCCTCCGCCGCCTCCGCCACTACTGCCGCCCCCACTACCTCCTCCAGCTCCCCTGCCCCGCTTGCCCTTGCTGATGCGGCGCCTCTCACTAGGAGCAGACGTAGCGCTGGCCGACTCGGTGCCAACAAGGTCGACAGCAGCAGCAGAGGCAACAGAGGGCAAAAGAGGAACGGGGGAGCACCCCTCAAAGAAAGGGGTACGGTGGTCACCACGAGAGGCGCCTACAGCGGTAATACTAGTCTCTGCTGCAAGGAGGCGCTCCTCAAGGAGGTCGACAGTGAGGGTGGTAGGGCAGAGAGAGAGGAAGTGGTCCCTGACCGAGCGGAGAGTGTCAGGGAGTCGAGTGACTAGGTAGTAGAGGGTGATGTACATGGGGGGGGGGTTCTGGGCGCAGAACTCAGCAGGGAGCGCAGCGCGGTAGCGAGTGTCACTAGTGCGGAGGTGCGTAATGAGGTTAGTGACTGTGGCAAAGGCAGCGAGGTCCGGGAAAAGGTACGGGAGCATGAGGCGGCTAAGCGCAGCAGTGGCAGGGGAAGAGTAGCGTGCAACTACAGCGTCGTACAGAGTCCTAGCACTCTTGTACTGACTAAAGTGCGCGCGCTTAGTAGCCGGTAGGTGACTGCGCACAGCAAGGCGGGCAGCAGCATCGCGCGTGAGCCACTGCGAGTGAACGGTACTGTCAGCATCAGCAGCAGGGGCAGTAGAGGCGCCCGACGTAAGGTCAAACAGGGAGAGGCCATCTCTGCTATCGCACTGAAGGAAAAGCTGCAAGTCATCGAGCCAGACATCAAATGCAACCGCTCGACCCTCAGCATCAAAGGTGAGAAGGGTAGGACTAGCCATGGTAGGAGCAGCAGGAGACTAGCAGCGGCAGCAGTGCAACTGAGCTAGGCAGGACAGCGCGACTCGGCAGGGCGACTCGACAGCGCAGTGCGGCTCGGCCGCGCGGCTCGGCCCGGCTAGGTCTCACCAGGGGCAGAGCCGAGAGTTCGGGGCTGGGTCGGGGCCGGAACAGGGCCGGGACAGGGTCGGGGCCGAGTAGGGTCCGGGACAGGGTCGGGGCCGAGCAGCAACGGGGCCGGGACAGGGTCGGGGCCGGGCCAAGTCCGGGACAAAGTCGAGGCCGAGTGGCCGCGGCAAGGGCCGCGTCAGGGACAGGGCCGGGCCGGGCCGTGCAGGGACGGCGTAGGGGCCGCGTCAGGGGCGGCTGAGGGCCGCGTCAGGGGCGGCGTAGGGGCCGCGTAGGGGCGGCTAGGGGCGGCGTCAGGGGCGGCGTAGGGGCCGCGTCAGGGGCCGCGTAGGGGCCGCGTCAGGGGCCGCGGCAGGGGTCGCGTCAGGGGCCGCGTCAGGGGCCGCGGCAGGGGCGGCGCAGGGGCCGCGTCAGGGGCGGTGCAGGGGCCGCGTTAGGGGCGACGTAGCGGCCGCGGCAGGGGCGACGTAGGGGCCGCGTCAGGGGCCGCGGCAGGGGTCGCGTCAGGGGCCGCGTCAGGGGCCGCGGCAGGGGCGGCGCAGGGGCCGCGTCAGGGGCGGCGCAGGGGCCGCGTCAGGGGCGGCGCAGGGGCCGCGGCAGGGGCGATGTAGGGGCCGCGTCAGGGGCGGCGGAGGGGCCGCGTCAGGGGCGGCGAAGGGGCCGCGTCAGGGGCGGCGTAGGGGCCGCGTCAGGGGCCGCGTAGGGACCGCGGCAGGGGCCGCGTCAGGGGCCGCGTCAGGGGCCGCGTCAGGGGCCGCGTCAGGGGCTGCAGTAGGGGTCGCGACAGGGGCCGCGTCAGGGGCCGCGTCAGAGGCCGCGGCGGGGCCGCGTCAGGGGCCGCGTCAGGGGCCGCGTCAGGGGCCGCAGTAGGGGCCGAGTAGGGGCCGCGTCAGGGGCCGCATCAGGGGCCGCGTCAGGGGCCGCGTCAGAGGCAACGTAGGGGCCGGGTAGGGGCCGCGTAGGGGCCGGGTAGGGGCCGCATAGGGGCCGGGTAGGGGCCGCGTAGGGGCCGCGTAGGGGCCGCGTAGGAGCCGCTAGGGGGCCGCAAAAAAAAAAAAAAAAATTAGGGCAGGGCGCAATGCGCTCCGGGCAGCTAAAAGAAAATTCTTATGGTGGGCCCTCAGGAAGGAACGGTCCCATGTAGGAACCCGCTCTATACCATGTGAAGAAAGAAACAGGAATGAATGAACTAGGAAAGTGTGAGATACAAATATGAAAGCTGTACCCCTTAGTGTCTACCCCACTACAGCCTACATAGGCTAAGGCATATACATCTGACAACGTGGCCCTGTCTGTTTCAGATTCGAGCATAAGCAAATGGAGATTCGAGCTATCCTACTGCCCCACGTCCGAGATGGCAGCAGATTATCTGACCAACAAACTTGGAAAGCAGAAGTCACCACACATTCCGAGCGTAAGCAAATGGCCACAAGGCCAATTCACATGCAGAGTTATATAAAAGAGAACAAACAGTACGGTGATAATACCCTAGCAAGAGTAAGCATGCAGGTATATATATACATCACAGTACAAGCAAAGTCACGCAGTGAGCCAGTGAGGCAAAGTAGGCACAAGGCCTAAAACAGTACAAAACTGCTGATGATCACCAGACTGAAGTGTCTTGGTGAATATATCAGCACTGTTGGCCCGAGTGGCCACGTAAGCAAGATGAAGCTGACAACGCTGCTGCGAATCTCAAGCAAGGAAGTAACGCAGAGCGATGTGCTTCGTTCTGTGCTCCAGTCTGTGCTCCTGACACAAGGCCATCATGGCCTTGTTCTCTACGTACAGAACTGGAGAAGAACGAGGCCGCTCTCCCAGTCGGTCAGCAGGTAGGTGAGCCAACGTAACTCCTGTGCAGCCATGGCCCCTGCGTAGATCTCAGCCTCACAATTGGAACTGAGAACAGAAGACGAGCGGGTAGACCGCCAAGAAACAGAGCCGGAGCCAAGGCTGAAAGTGTAACCCTGTGACGACCGCTGCGTAGCCAAGTCATCAACCCAAGAAGCGTCTGCGTGTCCAGTGAGGACAACTGGACACCGTCCTCCAAGCACGAGCCCCATGCCCGAAGTACTGCACAAGTAACGCAACACCCTCTTAGCATCCTCCCAGTGCTCTGGTCGGTGTCTCCCAATCGCAACGTAGCGTGCCAGGATGCTAAGAGGGTAGGCAAGGTCAGGTCGAGTGCAAGTCATCAGGTACATGACGCAGCCCACAAGCTCTGGATACGGGCCACTTGGCTCTACGGATTCGTCCAAAGGTGGAGCTGAGAGCGAGTGTCCGGTAGGCAGAGAAGTGGACTGTGGCGAGGAGTACCGGAAGCCGAAGCGCTGAAGGACTTGGTGCACCATGTGTGACTGATTCAGGGTGATGGTGCGCCGTGCTCTGTCCTGTGTGATTTGCAAGCCAAGATAGCTGCACAGCTCACCCAGGTCAGTGTAGGTGTGTCTCTTCTGCAGCTCCGACTTCACAAGGGCCAGTGCCTCGGTGTCAGCAGTGGCAAAGACCAAGTCGTCGACGTATACGAAGACGTAGAACGGCGGCAGCGAAGTGTCGGTGCGTAGAAACAGCGATGGGTCAGCAGTAGAAGGAACAAACCCAAGAGCCGCAAGCGTCGTCCTCAGTGTGTCGTGTCACTCGCGAGGCGCCAGGCGGAGACCGTAGACTGGCCGCCGGAGGCTCCACTGGGTACCTGCAGGAAAAAACCCAGTGAAGCCAGGTGGGCAGCGCAGCTAGATCTCCTCGTGCAGGCTGCCCTGTAAGAAATCTGTGCTGAAGTCAAGAGAGTGAAGCTCGTAGTCATGCTGAGCGGCGACGTGCAGCAGTACCCGAAGAGTGGTCATCTTCGGGGTAGGGGAGAAGGCCTGGAAGAAGTCAACTCCCTGTCACTGACTGAAGCCTCGTGCAACGTAACGAGCCTTGAAGACAAGCGGAGAACCTGGCATCCGCTTCACCCTGAAAATCCACATGCCATCGACTATGTTCGCCCCTGGAGGGGGAACTGCGCCGACATAGGTGCCTGTGGACTTCCAGGATGCCATCTCTGCGTCCATGGCTGTCTGCCACTAAGAGGAGTAGGGACCCGTAATCGCCTTTGCGTAAGAGTGCGGGGTCGGGATGTCTAGTGCATCCGAGTCTCCCTTAGGTGCAATCAGCATGGACACGAGATGAGGTACAGCAGCTGCAAAACACTCAAATTCCTCCTGCCTATCCTCAAGGACGTCCGTGCCAAGAGCACACTCACCCTCGATGGACGGAGGACAGTCAGACTTACTGTAGACTCGTCAACAAGACTAGCGGCGTAGTCGAGACGACAGGCGGTAGAAAAGTCAACAAGCTCAGCAACTAGGGCAGACGCAGCAGCAGAATCAAACGAAGGGTCAGTGACAACAGTGGCTAGAAGACGAGGGACAGCAGGACTGGCAGCACAAACTAAGTTAGACTCAGGGTCCGGACCGTCAGCAAGAGAGGACGCAGGAGGAGACGGCAGGGGAACACGCTATGGAACAGAGAAAGGACGAAGTGCCATATGGTGCATGCCAGGGACAGGAGGAGGAGACAAGGAACACGACAACCAGTGCAAACAGCGCGAACAGGCGAGGCAGGACGAGACAAAGGCTCACGACGCTCTGTAAGACCTCCGGTCTGCTCAGTGTAAGGAGAAGGAGCAGGCAGTGGGGAGGCTTGCTGTAACGGCGGCCTCGACTAGTCAGGCGGTGGATACAGTAAGGTAGGAGTAAGGCCAGTATAAGACAGGAGACCAAGAACCTGCTGAAGCAAGGGAACGAAGTATGGTCGCGGCTGTCCTGTGTCTCCAGAACCAGCACCAACAGCACCAGCACCCCCAGGGCCAACGCCTCCAGCTCCGGTGTCTCCAGCTCCAGGGTCCCCAACTCCAACTCCTGCAGCACCACCAGCTCTAGCAGCTCCAGTACCTCCAGGACGAGCTCCTCCAGGACCAGCGGCTCCAGTACCTCCAGCAGCTCCAGCTCTAGTACCTCCATCAGCTCTAGCTCCAGTGCCTCCAGCGCCAACTCCTGCAGCACCACCAGCTCCAGCAGCTCAGTACCTCCAGTACGAGCACCTCCGGGACCAGTGGCTCCATTGCCTCCAGCAGCTCCAGCTCCAGTGCCTCCAGCTCCAACAGCTCCAGTACCTCCAGGACCAGGGGCTCCAGTGCCTCCAGCGGCGGACCCCCCGGCTCCAGTAGCAACGCTCCGAAGGCGGGTGCGCCGAGCAAACCACTCGCTCAGCTGCGGTGGAGAGAGAGGCTCCCACCACGACAAGGCGCCCGGAGGACCTCCAGTAGACAAAGTACCCCCAGTCTCAGTACGCTCAGGCTCAGCACCCCCAGGCTCCGCACGCTCAAGCTTAGCACCCCCAGGCCCCGCACCCTTAGACTCAGCACCCCTAGGATCCGCACCCCCAGGCTCAGCACCCCCAGGCCCTGCACCCTCAGACTCAGCACCCCCAGGCTCCGCACCCGCAAGCTCAGCACCCCCAGACGCAGCACCCCCAGGCGCAGCACCTCTAGCAGCACCTAAGTCTACAGCGACCTCACCAGGCACAGTACCGGGGAGTGGGTCTACGTGAGACACACCTGAGGGAGCAAGACCCTGAGGGGGGAGGGGGTTTACCGGAGGGGGACCTGGAGCAAGGAAGAGCGGCGTGGGTGGGAGAGGGGCAGAGCGGTAGGGGAAGAGACTGTAAAAGGGAACCGACTCGTCAAACGTGACGTCCTGAGAGGGGAGGACACGGCGCGAGGTGGGGTGGTAAAACTGCCAGCTAGGCGCGTTAGGGGGGAAGCCAAGGAAGACGCAGGGAATAGCGTGGGCGAAGAGCTTGTCCGCGGACGTATCGCGAACAAAGGCACGAGAATCCTAGACCCAGAACACGGACGCATAGCCAACCTTCCCCATCCAACACAGTCTAGGCGAGGTCTCCGGCAAGGATACACGGGGCCAGAGGTTGAGCTGATGCGCAGCGTACCGGACCGCAAACGGCCATAGAAATTGGGGGGCAGCCGCATGGATCATGGAGGTACGAGCGACCTCCATGACTAAGCCAATGTGGCGCTCAGCAATCCCATTTTGCTGAGGGGAGGCCGGAAGCGTGAACGAATGGAGAATGCCCTCCCCACGACAAAAGTCCCGCAAGAGGTCGGAGGAGAACTCACCACCTCTGTCAGAGTGCAGACGCAGGACAGGAATGTCCTGGCCGAACCGCTCACGGAGCTGAAGACGGACTGCGTGGATCCAAGGGATCAAGACATCAGGGACCTCACCCTTGCTGCGCAAGGGGAAGACTATGGTGTAATGCGTGTAGTCGTCAACAACCAGAAGAATGTAGCGCTCGCGGCCCTGTCCATTGACGCGGGCTGGGCCCCACACGTCCATGTGGAGAGTTTGCAGGGGAGCAGTCGTCGGGGGAAACGAGGAGGACTTAGGAGCAGCGCGCTGCCGCCCCTCGACGCAAGGAAGGCAGGGCGGAGCAGGCGAGGGCGGGAGGGGAGGCAGAGACCTGGGAAGACCAGAGACAAGGAGGCGGGAGTTCATGCCACGAAGGCGTGGCAGAGAGGGGTGACCAAGTCGGTTGTGCCACAAGAGAGTCTGGTGCGACAGGAGGCGACACGAGCAGGGGGGTGCTACCGGACCTGACGCGGACACCTGGGCAGACGCAGCTACCTGAGGAGGCTCGGTAGCCAAGGTGTACAGACTCGACCCAGGCCGACGGGTGAACGTGGCCAGGTCACGGCCCGTCCGTGTACACGTGCAGATCGACACACGCTGACCCCCAGGAGTGGTGGTAGTGACCATCGCATCCTGGAGGGCAGCGGTACTCACCAAGTTCGTGGAGAACGAGGGGAGGTGAAGACCTGACAGTGAGCCGGACGGAACCGTCGGACACGGGAGAACAGTGGAGGAACGGGCAAGAACTGGGCCCCCTGAGGGGTCAGCCTGTCTGACCGGTACAGGTGCAAAGAGAGGAGTGAGGGTGGTGCTGTTGCGAAAGAAACAGCGGGAAGGACCTGAGTCAAGCATAAAGGTGTGCAAGGCCTCAGCAGGCGCAGTACCATGGAGAGCAGACTCACTAGCACCTAGAGCAGTAGCCTCAATACCTGGGTCAGGCAGCACACACAGGTAACAGTCACCCTCAGCACTAACAGACAAGGCATACATAGCAGCAAGGATAGCATCATGGTCAAGATCAAAGATAGCAACACCAGACCTAAGCAGCTCTGCCCAACAGGGGCACTCGGCCTAATCATTAAACTCTGCGCGCCAAGCGTCGTCTAGGCGGGAGAAGCAGCGGTGCTGAGTGTGAGGCTTCCCGCATGTCTGACCAGCACGGTCACCCGTGCGAATGACATACGGGCAGCTAACACTACCCCCAGACGCCCCACGCTGAGAAAAACACTCACGAAGCTGCTGGGGAGAAGGGGTCTTGCTCCGACGCTGCTGCTACTGCCGCTGGCCACCGCTAGAACCTCCCCTCTGAACAGCTCCAACCCGACGCCACCACTCCCACTGCCGCCACTACCGCCACTCCCACTGCTGCCACCACCGCCGCCACCAAAGCCCCCACTCCCGCCACCACTCCCAACGTTGCCACCACCTCCGCTACCTCCACCACCTCCACTGCCGCCCCCACTACCACCCCCGCTGCCACCTCCACTACTCCTGCCACCCTTGCCCTTGCTGCTGCGGCGCTTCCCACTAGCAGAAGCAGCCCCGACATCCTCAGCACCAAGGACGTCAATAGCAGCAGTAGAGGCGTAGGAGGGGGCAAGGGGGGAGGGGGAACACCCCTCAAAGAAGGGCGTGCAAGGAGTGCCACAAGCGGCACCTACAGCGAATACACTAGTCTTAGCTGCAAAGAGGTGCTGCTCGAGCAGGTCAGCAGTGAGGTCTGTGGGGTCAAGTGCGAGAAAGTGGTCCCCGACAGCGCGAAGAGAGGGAGGTGGGTGACTATGAAGTAAAGAGTGATGTACATCGGGGGTGGGTTCTTGGCAAGGAACTCTGCTGGGAGGGCAGTGCGGTAGCGAGCGTCGCTAGTGCGAATGTGGGAAGCCAAGTCCTCTACTGTGGCAAAGGCGGACAGCTCGGGGAACAGGTAGGGCAGTAGGAGGCGGACTAGAGCAGCAGTGGCAGGGGAGGAGTAACGGGCGACTACAGTGTCGTACAGTGCTTTAGCAGTCTTGTGCTGTCCGAAGTGAGCGCATTCGGCTTACAACAAGTTGTTGCGAATGGCTAAGCGAGCAGCAGCGTCATAGGTAAGCCACGTTGAGCGAGTCGCACTGTCAGCTGTGGCGGGTGGGGCGAGAGAGGCTCCAGACGTGTGGTCAAACAACGAAACGCTGTCTCTAGAATCGCTCTGTAGGTACAGCTGTAAGTCGTCGAGCCACGTGTCGAACTGGATCGGACGGCCCTCATGATCGAACGTGAGTACACGGAGAGAAGCCATAGCGGGCAGAGCAGGGTGGCGTGCTACCAGCAGAGCAGCACGCAGGCAGAGCAGGGCGGCGCACGGCTAGGGTGGCCAGCAGTAGAGAGGGCAGGAGCCGGGCGGTGCAAGCAGCAGGGCGGGCATGCAAAGGAGTGGCGAGCGGGCTGCCAGAGGGCGGTGCGCAGGCTGCAAGGGGCGGCGAGCGGGCCGCAAGAGGCGGCAAGCAGGCTGCAAGGGGAGGCGCGTGGGCTGCAAGGGGCGGCGCACGGGCTGCAAAGGGCGGCGAGCGGGCCTAGGGGTGGCGGGCGGGCAGCAAGGGGTGGCGCGCGGGGCTGCAGGGGCGGCGCGCGGGCCGCAAGGAGCGCCGAGCGGGCCGCAAGGGGCGGCGCTCGGGGCTGCAGGGGCAGCGCGCGGGGCTGCAAGGGCGGCCCGCGGGCTGCAGGGGTGGCGCGCGGGGCTGCATGTCCGGCGCACGGGGCTGCTGGGGCGGCGCGCGGGGCTGCAGGGGCGGCGCGCGGGGCTGCAGGGGCGGCGCGCGGGCTGCAGGGGCAGCTCGCGGGCTGCTAAGGGCGGCGCGACGGGCTGCAGGGGGCGGTGCGTGGGCCAGCAGGGCGGCGCGCTGTTAGGGTAGGGCGGCAGGGCAGTGAGTGGGGCAGCTCTGTGGTTGGCCCTAAAAAAAACGGTCCTAGGGAAGGACCTGCTCTGAAACCATGTCAGAATCGTGAACGAGAATGAATGAACTATGAATGAGTTGGGTACAAGTACTAACCCTAATTGGGTTGTACCCCTTATGGGCTACCCCACTATAGCCTACACAAAGTAAGCACTAAAACATTTTACAACTGGGTCACGGTAGAAGAAACCGTGAGTGAGAGGTCCTGTTGCAGTTCCCCTTCAAACCTGTTGGTGATGCCATCGGTGGAGCCTATGTAGAGTAGGTCGTCTACATACACAATTAGTAGAATGTACTCGGCTTCCTTTGTGAGCCTGTACATGCCCTGGTCGTGTGGTAATTGCTGAAAGCCGATGCGGATTAGTCGGGTGTGTAGGTACTGCTACCATAGCCGCAGAGCTTGCTTGATGCCGTACAAGGATTTCACCAGCGGACAGACTTGATTAGGGTCTGTGTTGGATCCGTGTGGTTGCTCGACGAAGATTTCGGCGTCGACTGGAGCATAGAGGAACGCGTTAGCTACGTCGATTTGGCGGAGCTTCTTCTGATTCATGGCGGCTATTGCGAGGAGAATTCGCAAGGAGGTATGTCGGCTGACTGGCGCGAAAGTCTCGGTGAAGTCTCGCCCGTGCTCTTGATCGAAGCCACGCACGACCCATCGCGCTTTGAATTTGTCAATTGTCCCGTCAGCTTTCGTTTTTACGCGGAAGACCCTTTTTCCCGTGAGAATGGTTTTGTTGCGTGCCACTCCGATGGGTACTATCTTCCAGGTGTTTCTGTCTTCCAGCGCTTTTAACTCCCTGTCCATGGCTTCTCGCCATTTTTCCTTGTGCTCCCTCCCCATAGCCTGCTGAACCGTAGTAGGCTCTTGTGGCATTGGTGCGCCATGGACTGCGGTGACGAGCCCAAGAATCTGCAGCCCACTCTGTGACTAACGAGGGAGATTTGGGTCCTCGGTATAAACTGCTTCGTCTCCCGCTTCTGGATCAGGTAAGAAGTTGGGGCCTCTGCGTTATGAAACGTTCGTGTTGACCGGCTGGGGTGTAACGTAACCATTGTCGGCAAAGTCGTAGTAGACTTCGGCATTGATGCTTTCGCGAGGATTTTCATCGTCCATTGGAATAGGTACCGAGCAGTAGGGAAGAGTTCCGGCTTCCTCGGATGCTCCGTCCACGTTTTGCTGGTGTGGCGAAGGCTCAGTTGCTACGGAAGCCGCCCGTGAGGTCTCGTTCTACTGCCAAGTTGTCCAGGTACGTTTGGAGAGTAAGTCGCTCGTAGAAAATCACGTCACGTACTGCTAATTCTTCCTTCGAGTGGGCGTCAAAGATTTTCCACGCGTTGTAGTGTTTTTAGATGCCCAGGTGTAGTCCCCACTGTGCGCGTTGTGAGAATCGTCCAGCTCGTGCAGTGTGTGGTCAGTACTGTACCATGCAGCCAAAAACTCGTAGCATTTTTGTGTTGCCCAATTTTCCTGTCCACAGCAGATGCGGTGATGCGTTGTTCGGAAGCGAGGATGACGAAAGCAAGTTGTGCAACAGCACAGCGTGGTCCATCGCCTCAGGCCACTGATGGTTGGGTAGCCGCATGCCACGTAGCAGCTTGCGCATGGTGTTTTGGAGGGTCCTGTTCATTCTTTCTGCCACGCCTTGCTGCTGATGAGCGTAGGGAAGAGAAATGAGTCGCTTGATGCCTCTCTCCGCCAAGTATTCCTTGAACCGCTGTGACTGATATTCTCCTCCTCCGTCTGACTAAAATCTTTTCTGCTTCAATCCTGATTCTCTTTCTGCTATTGGGAGCCAATCGACGAATGCTTTGAAGGCCATGACGCGACTCGGAAGGTTGAGGTGCCAGATGTATCTGGTGGCGGCGTCGATGAACGTGATTACGTAGTTGTATGCTCCGTGTCCGCTTTCGCAGGTGTACAGTATGTCGCTGTAGACCTTCTCCAGTGGTGCGTATACTGGCGCGCTCGGGTTGTGGTGAGAGACGAACGGTTAATGGGGTAAGTCGTCTTCAGGGCAGGTAAAGCAGGTTCCGCGGACTCGTTGAAGTTCTCTACCATCGGATAAAAGTAGTGTCTTTATCGAGCACTCCTGCTATTATCGTGTTGTTCAGTGTCGTGTTGCTTGGATGACCTAACCTTTGATGCCATAGTGATTCGTCGGCGCGATGTCCAGGTGAACGTCTGTACAGATCGGAGTTGGTGTAAGAACTTGCGGTGATGTTGGTGCTTCTGTGAACTTCGCGTGGGGCGGGAGTCAGCTGTTGAGTGGGAGTCGGTGTGGTGTCGGTGATGGGAGTTGGTGCTAATGAAGAGCTGGCGATTGGTGCTGGTGCTGTTGTTGTTGCTTCTGCTTTTGTCGGTGTTGTTGCTGCTGCTGTTGTTTCTTTTGCTACCAATGTTGATGCTGCTGTTGTTGTCTCTGCTGTTGTTGTCTGTTGAATCACTGCTAATGCCCTTGTCCGTTCTGCTTCAGGTATGGTGTGCGAGTACCAGAAACCTCCGGGGCTAAAGTCTAGGTCGATATCTGGTGGGTGCGATCAGGTAGTGAAATTGACGATCGCGTCGCTGTCAGCTGTTCCTTGATCCGGAACAAAATCAAGAACGAAGACGTTGTTCTTCAGGACCGCTTTCCCGATGTAAAGTCCTCCCTTCCGGTTGTACAGCTTGAACTCCTGAGTGGTGCTGTCGGCTTCAAGGTGAATCCCTTTTGCCATGAGCTGGCTGACGCTGAGTAAGTTGTAGCCCAGTCCTTCTGTAATCAAAACCTTTGACATATGTAAAACGACGTTAGTCTCGCGGGACTGAAGTTGAACTACTCATTGTCGTCGTGTGTGCAGGTTCTGGTTGTTGGCGACGGTGATCACGATTTCCTGGTTAAGGTGTTGTTCCCGTTGAACGAAGCGATTTGACGAGCACATGTGTTGTCCGCAACAGCTGTCCAAAAACCAAGTATCTTGACCGGGCGGTTCGCTCTGTGCGATAGCTGCGTATGTCGGGTTTGGTTGCAGTGATTCCTGACGAGCTGTGCTTTCGTCGAGTAATTCTTCTGGTGAGTAGGTCGGTGGCGAATTGGTGATGCAGGAGTCCGTTCTTGTCATGCAGCTTATGATGTTTCTTGTTCCTCGTGCAGGTTGTGACGTTGTCGTTGAAGGTGGCGCCTGATTCGAAGGATGTTGCTGTGTGGAGGTCACTTGACTACTTGAAGGTCGAAGCTGACGTGGTGATGGTGTCGATTGCTGATGATTCGGGCAATGAATGCGAGAGTGTCCTGAAGTCTGGCAATGACAGATCAGTGGTACGTATATTTGTGCTTGGTAATCTTGTTGTCGGTTGTTGTTGTTGTTGCGCCGCTGAGTGTGAAAGGCGAATTCCTGTGCTGATCCTCTTTTTCCTTGTCGTTCTTCTTGCAGGTCCATGTCGTGTTGTTCGGCATGAATTTCGGTGCAGAGCTTTGCTTCAGAGATTCTTCCGTGGGCTCGAAGAATGGCTCGAGTGGAACGCCAGTGAGGACCGAGACCTGTGATGACGACAGTGACGAACGCTTCTTCAGATATTGATCCGCCGCATCGAAGGAGTCTATCGCGCATGCCGCGACAGCGACTGATATATGTCATTCCCTTTTCGCCGGGCTGCATTTGGACCATTGTTAATTGCGCCATGAGACGACTTTGATTAACGCTGTTTGATACAGGTTCTTCAGGTGGTTGTACGCGAGCTCGGCAGAGTTTCTGTATCCGCGAGAAGACTGGGTGTTATGTTGCTCGTTTGCCGTTATGTTTCGCAGAAGTATGGTGTACGCCATCATTGATTGGTACGTGTACTGCTGCTTGTCGTATTGTGTCTCGTGCGTTGGATATGGCAGGGAGCCGTCGAATAAGCCAAGGATTTGAGCGCCTTCCATCATCAGCTCGAATTCGAAGGACCAGGTATAGAAGTCCTTTCCGTCACATGGTGTTGATGTTTGCAGTTTCAGCACGTGTGCGAATTGTGACTGCAGCTGAAGTGCATCCAGTGTCTTCGTCTCTTGTCCAGGTGGGAGCTGATTCGGCATGAAGCTGTCAGAGCCGCGTTGAGGTACATACGGTGCGAAGGTAGGCTGTTGATTTCCGCGCGCAAAAGATGAGCCATCGAGACTCATGGGAGTGACTCTGTTGTTGTTGTCGCTGTTGGTTGACTGCGCAGGTGCCGCTTGTTGATGTTGCTCGTAGAAAGACATGAAGGAGGAGAATTTCTCCATCATGCTTGGGCCGATGCCGGTTGTTTGGTTCGCAGGAGTCTCAGTTGTCTCAGCAGCTGGTCTTTGAGTTGTGCCTCCTTCTGTCTGCAGTCCAGAGGCTGGCGGTAGAGTAGGAGTAGTACTGGGAGATCCAGTAGATGAGCTTCTTTCCTTCTGTGTTGCCATGTCTTCTGCTGTTGTAGGAATTTGAACAAAGTTGAGTTTTTTCTTGTAGGCTCTCATACCATGTTGGGCTGAAAAAGTCCTTCGGATCGTTTCAAGACTAAACTCTCAGAGTGGTGATGTATTTAGTGAAAGCGTAATAGTGGATTAATTGAACCACCTTGTACTAGTATGTGAGAACAAGATGAATTGATTATAGCAAAGAGATACAAGGTTTTATATGATTACAAGGAATACGAAGGGTTTAACTGTAACTGCTGTTGCGGTTCGATACAGCAACGACTCGGGTAACTGCTCAATAGCGAGTCAGTTATTTGTCCTTGCTGTCGCGCTGCCTTTGTCAAGTCAAAGGTCGCTGGCCTTTGACCTTCGCTTCAACCTCCTGCTGTTGTCGCCTTGTCAACCGCTTTGGTTGACTCGGTGTTGCTTCGCTGTGAGTATGGTTTCTCTTTTGTTTTAGTGCTCGATACTTCAGAAGCGTAAACTAAATGTTTCCAACAGAGTGGAGGTGTTTCCATACAAGCAAGCGGTACCATTTGTTTTTCTGATTCCGGTACATGCTCATCCCATCGCTCCCTGTAGGCAACTTGATTATCATTCATTGCCTCACCCCCGTGACAGTACTTTACAAGCAAGCACATCAGAACGAGCATCTAATCTAATCTTTAGGTACCGTATTACAGACTGTAGTAAAGCTTCTCGCCCTGCCCATTCACTGTACCAGGGTGAAGGTTGAGGCCAGGTAATCACCCGGAAAGGTAGCTCCCACCAAATCAGCCATGAATTTCTGCAGTCCCAGCACCTTGGGCTTGGTAGCAGTTTCGGCAGGGATATTCACGTCAATGGCCTTGACGCAAGTGTATACGCCTGGAATTGGGGTTCCAGAATAGTCCTCAAGTGCGATGCTGAAAGGGCATGCAAGTGGGAGAGGGTTTGATGTGTCCATGCCGACCTGACGCACCAGGGAGACTGCTGTGCTGGTGGTAACGCCCCTGGTGAACACCAGGTGCAATTCCAGGGTGACCTTGGTGTCGCTGCACAGCGGGGGAGGAGAGTGTGGGGGAGAAGAGAACGGGAGCAGGGAAGAGTAAAATCTGTGTTGAGAACGGTAGAGAACAGAGAGGAGGGAAATAGCAGAAGCTGTGTTGAGTGTGACGCCTCGGGTCTGGTGACAACTAGCTCTTTTTCGTTTTACCAGCGACAACGGGACACGTCCCAAATGTCACTAAGGTTCCTTGGAAGCCATAACCCACATATTTGCTGAATATGACAAAGCAGCTACACTCCTCTTGGCGCTGAACCGAATACCGCATACGCACCTCCGATGCAACATCCCAACAAAATACATCTTGCTTCCCCTCTCTTCCAACTTTTGGTCAACAAGCACCATGGAATCTGTTGACTGGAGAAGTGGTGAGAACTCTATGGTCTAAATGGTGTGCCTACATCTACGAACAAGAGTTGGCTCCCACCATCGATCCCTAGCTCTTTTTTTTTGCGAAGAAAAGCACTCCGTCTGCTAAGGGACAATGCAAAGGCGCATCCTCGGATGAAGTATGCGAAGTAACACAGCCTCCATCCGTTTGACCCAGCAGGCTTCTTCGTCATCCACCCCAACATCCACAAAAGCTGGCTGCTCCATAATACCTTGTGAAAGTAACGAACGAGAATGAATGAACTAGCAATGAGTTGGGTACAAGTACTAACCCTAATTGGGTTGTACCCCTTATGGGCTACCCCACTATAGCCTACACAAATGTAAAAGCTATAATGTTCTGACACACCCCCATAGGCAAAGTGGGGGAGAACAAGTGGTCACAAGACCAGTCAAGAAAAGCAAAGCAAGCTCAGGGTGGATCACAAAGTCACCACACAGTCCGAGCACAAGCAAAGGGCCACAAGGCCAGTTCACATGCAGAGTTACATATAAAAGAGAACAAACAATACAGTGATCATACCCTAGCAAGTGCAAGCATGCAGGTATATATATAGATCACAGTACAAGCAAAGTCACGTAGTAAGCAAGTGAGGCAAAGTAGGCACAAGGCCTAACACAGTAACAAAGCGCTGATGATCACCAGGCGGAAGTGCCTTGGTGAAGACATCAGCAGTGTTGGCCCGAGTGGCCACGTACGCAAGACGAAGCTGGCCACGCTGCTGTAACTCTCGAGCAAGGAAGTATCGCAGAGCGATGTGCTTCGTTCTGTGCTTCAGTCTGTGCTCCTGACACAAGGCAATCATGGCCATGTTGTCTACGTACAGAACTGGAGGCGAACAAGGCTGCTCTCCCAAGTCGGTCAGCAGGTAGGTGAGCCAACGTAGATCTCAGCCTCACAACTGGAGCTGAGAACCGAAGACGAGCGCGTAGACCGCCAGGAAACAGAGCCGGAACCGAGGCTGAAGGTGTAACCCTATGACGTCCGCTGCGTAGCTGAGTCGTCAACCCAAGAAGCGTCTGCGTGACCAGTGAGGACAACTGGACCCCGTCCTCCAAGCACGAGCCCCATGCCCGACGTACTGCACAAGTAACGCAGTACCCTCTTCGCAGCATCCCAGTGCACCTTTCGGTGCCTGCCGGGAGCCACGTAGCGAGCCAGGAGGCTGAGAGGGTACGCGAGGTCAGGTCGTGTGCACGTCATCAGGTACATGAGGCAATCCACAAGCTCTGGGTATGGACCACTCGGCTCTACCGACTCGTCCGAAGGTGGAGCTGAGAACGAGTGGCTGGTAGATAGAGGAGTGGGCTGTGGCGAGGAGAACTGGAAGCCGGAGCGCTGAAGGACCTAGTGCACCATGTGTGACAGAGTCAGGGTAATGGTGCGCCGAGCTCTGTCCCGGGTGATCTGCAAGCCAAGATAGCTGCGCAGTTCACCCAGGTCAGTGCAGGTGTGTCTCTTCTGCAGCTCCTACTTCACACGAGTCAGTGCCTCAGTGTCAGCAGTGGCAAAGACGAGGTCGTCGACGTACACGAGGACGTAGAACGGCGGCAGCGAGGTGTCGGTGGGTAGAAAGAGCGACGGGTCAGCAGTAGAGGGAGCAAACCCAAGAGCCGCAAGTGTAGTCCTCAGTGTGTCGTGCCACTCGCGAGGCACCTGGCGGAGACCGTAGACTGGCCGCCGAAGGCTCCGCTGAGTACCTGCAGGAAAAGACTCAGTGAAGCCAGGTGGGCGGCGCAGCCATATCTCCTCGTGCATGCTGCCCTGCAGGAACGCTGTGCTGAAGTCCAGAGAGTGCAACTCGAAGTCACGCTGAGCAGCGACGTGCAGCAACACCCAAAGAGTAGTCATCTTCAGGGTGGGGGAGAAGGTCTGGAAGTAGTCAACTCCCTGTCGCTGACTGAAGCCTCTAGCAATGTAATGCGCCTTGAAGGTAGGCGGAGAACCCGGCGGCCGCTTCACCCTGAAGATCCACATGCCATCGACTATGTTCGCCCCAGGTGGGGGAACCTCATCGATGTAGGTGCCTGTGGACTTCCAAGATGCCATCTCGGCATCCATGGCTGCCTGCCACTGAGAGGAGTAAGGACCCGTAATCGCCTCTGCGTAAGAGCGTGGGGTCGGGATGTCAGGAGCATCCGGGTCTCCCTCAGGGGCAAGCAGCATGGAAGCGAAACGAGGTACAGCAGTTGCAAGACACTCAAAGTCCTCCTGCCTGTCCTCAAGGACGTCCGTGCAAAGAGCACACTCACCCCCGACGGACGGAGGACTGGCAGACGCAGACTCAGCAACAAGAGCAGTGGCGTAGTCTAGACGACATGCAGCAGCAAAGTCAAGCAGCTCATCAACGAGAGCAGACACAGCAGCAGACTCAAAAGAAGGGTCAGTGACAGCAGTAGCGAGGAGACGAGAGACAGTGGGACTGGCAGTACGAGCGCGGTCAGACTCAGGGTCATGGACCGCAGGAAGAGAGGACTTAGGAGGAGCTGGCAGAGGAACACGTGGAGGAACAGAGGAAGGACGAAGGGTCATAGCGTGCGTGCGAGGGACAGGAGGAGGACGCGAACGAGGAATGCGACGAGCAGTGCGAACTGGTGAGACAGGACGAGACGCAGGCTCACAACGCTCTGTAAGACTGCCAGACTGCTCAGTGTAAGGAGAAGGAGCAGGCAGTGGAGAGGCCGGCTGTAGTGGCGGCTGCGACTTGTCAGGTGGGGGACATTGGAGGGGAGGAGTAAGGGCAGCAGAAGGCGGGGTACCAAGAACCTGCTGGAGCAGGGGAACGAAGTACGGTCGCGGCCGCACATCGCCACCAGGGTCAACAGCTCCAGCTCCGCTAACACCAGGGCCTCCAACCCCTGCGCCTCCTGCGCCAGGGCCACCAACTCCAGCTCCTCCAGCTCCAGCGCCACCAGCACCAGTAGTACAAGATTCCGAAAGGACTCCAGCTCCAGCACCCTCAACACCACTCGTCCCGGCAGCTCCAGTACCCCGGGTACGAGCATCTCCAGGACCAGTGGTCGCAGTACCTCCAATAACACCAGCTCTAGCAGCAACTCCAGTACCTCCAGCTCCAGCAGCGCCAGCACCTCCAGCTCCAGAAGCTCCACTCCGAAGGCGCGGACGCCGAACAAAACCACTCACGCAACTGCTGCGGAGACAGTGTCAGCGAAGCACCAACAGAACCTCGAGACGAAGCAGCACCCTGAGGCTCCGCACCTTCAGACTCCGCACCTCCAGACTCCGCACCCTCCGACGCAGCACCCCCAAGCTCAGCACCCCCAAGCTCAACACCCCCAGGCTTAGCACCCCCAGTCGCAACACCCCCAGGCTCAGCACCCCCAGTCGCAACACCCCCAGGCTCAGCACCCCCAGTCTCAACACCCCCAGGCTCAGAACCCCCAGTCTCAGAACCCTCAAACTCCGCACCCCCAGGCTCCGCACCCCCAGACGCAGCACCTTGAGCAGCACCTGAGTCGACAGCTACCTGAACAGGCGCAGGACCAAGGAGAGGGTCTACCTGAGACACACCTAAGGGAGCAGGACCCTGGGCCGGGAGGGGGTCTACCGGAGGGGGACCGGGAGCAAGGAAGAGCGGCGGGGGCGGGGGAGGGGCAGGGCGGTAGGGGAAGAGGTGGTAAAAGGGAACCGACTCGTCAAACGTGACGTCCTGAGAAGGGAAGACACAGCGCGAGGTGGGGTGGTAAAACTGCCAGCCAGGCGTGTCGGGGACAAAGCCAAGGAAGACGCAGGGGATAGCACGGGGGGAGAGCTTTTCCGCTGACGTATCGCGAACAAAGGCACGAGATCCCCAGACCCGGAACACCGACGCATCGCAAACCTCCCCCGTCCAACGTAGTGTGGGCGAGGTCTCTGGCAAGGAGACACGGGGCCAGAGGTTGAGCTGATGCGCAGCGTACCGGACCGCAAACGGCCACAGAAAATGGGGAGCAGCTGCATGGATCATGGAGGTACGAGCGACCTCCATGACTAAGCCAATGCGGCGCTCAGCAATCCCATTTTGCTGAGGGGAGTCTGGAAATGTGAACGACTGGAGAATGCCCTCCCCACGACAACAATCCCGCAAGAGGGTGGAGGAGAACTCACCACCTCTGTCAGAGTGCAGACGCAGGACAGGAAGGTCCTGGCCGAAACGCTCGCGGAGCTGGAGACGGACTGTGCGGATACAAGGGATCAAGACATCAACGACCTGACCCTTGCTGCGCAAGGGGAAGACCGTGGTGTACCGCGTATAGTCGTCAACTACCAGCAGAAAGTAGCGCTCGCGGCTCTGTCCACTGATGCGGGCTGGGCCCCACACGTCCATGTGGAGAGTCTGCTGGGGAGCAAACGTCGGGGGAAACGAGGAGGAGTGGGGAGCAGCGCGTTGCCGCCCTTCAACGCAAGGGAGGCAGGGCGGGGCAGGCGAGGGCGGCAGGGGAGGCAGAGACCTGGGGAGGCCAGAGACAAGAAGACGAGAGTGCATGCCACGAAGGCGAGGCAGGGAGGGGTCACCCAGACGGTGGTGCCACAGAAGAGTCTGGTTCGACAGGAGGCGACACGAGCAAGAGGCGGCTACCTGACCTGACGTGGACACCTGAGCAGACGCAGCTACCTGAGAAGGCTCGCTAATGAGTGTGTACAGACTCGACCCTGGCCGACGAGTGAACGTGGCCAGGTGACGCCCTGTCCGTGTGCATGTGCAGATCGACGCACGCTGACCCCCAGGAGTGGTGGTAGTGACCATCGCATCCTGGAGGGCAGCGGTACTCACCAAGTTCGTAGAGAACGAGGGGAGGTGAAGACCTGACAGTGAGCCGGACGGAACCGCCGGACACGGGAGGACAATGAAGGAACGGGCCACGACCGGTCCCCCGGAGGGGTCAGCCAGTCGGACCGGGACAGGTGCAGGAAGAGGAGTGAGGGTGGTGCTGTCATGAAAGAAACAGCGCGAGGCGCCAGAGTCCAACGTGAAAGTGTGCAAGGCCTCAGCAGGCGCAGTACCAGGGAGAGTACCAGACTCACTAGCACCTAGAGCAGCAGCAGCTATACCTGGGTCAGGCGGCACACACCGGTAACAGTCACCCTCAGCAGTAACAGACAAAGCATACATAGCAGAAAGAATAGCATCAAAGTCTAGGTCAAAAATAGGAATCCTAGACTTAAGCAGATCAGCCCAGCGAGAGAGCTCGACGTCGTCACCAAACTCAGCATGCCAAGCGTCGTCGAGGCGGGAGAAGCAGCGGTGCTGACTGTGGAGTCGCCCGCAAGTCTGACCAGCACAGTCACCCGTGCGAATGACATACGGGCAACTACCCCCAGACGCTCCACGCAGAAACCACTCACGAAGCTGCTGGGGAGACGGGGTCTCGCTCCGACGCTGCTGCTGCTGACGCTGGCCACCCCCAGAACCGACACGCCGAGCGCCAGTCCCACCGCTACCAGTCCCACCGCCTCCATTGCCGCCACTCCCACCGCTGCCTCCACCGCCGCCACCAGAGCCCCCACTCCCGCCAACAGACGCACTGCCGCCACCACCTCCACCGCTGCCCCCACCACCACTCCCGCTGCCACCTCCACCACCGCCGCTGCCACCTCCACCACCCCGGCCACCCTTGCCCTTGCTGCTGCGGCATTTCGCACTAGCAGAAGCAGTCCCGACGTCCTCAGCAACAGAGACGTCTGCAGCAGCAGCAGAGGCGTAGGAGGGGGCAAGGGGGGAGGGGGAACATCCCTCAAAGAAGGGCGGACGCAGAGTGCCACGAGCAGCACCTCCAGCAACTGCACTAGTCTCAGCTGCGAGGAGATGCTGCTCAAGGAGGTCAACAGTGAGGGAGGTGGGGTCAAGAGAGAGGAAGTGGTCCCTGACAGAGCGAAGAGAGTCAGGGAGGCGGGTGACTATAAAGTAGAAAGTGATGTACATCAGGGGGGGGGGGTTCCTGTCAAGGAACTCAGCAGGAACGGCAGCGCGGTAGCGAGCGTCACTAGCGCAAAGGTGGGAAACAAGGTCCTCGACTGTGGTAAAGGCGGACAGCTCGGGGAACAGGTAGGGCAAAAGAAGGCGGCCTAGAGCAGCAGTGGCAGGGGAGGAGTAGCAAGCGACTACAGCGTCGTACAGTGCCTGCGCTGTCCTGTGCTGTCCGAAGTGAGCGCATTCAACTAATAGCAGGTGGTTGTGAATGGCTAAGCGGGCAGCAGCGTCACGAGTAAGCCACAGTGAGCGAGTCGAACTGTCAGCTGTAGCGGGAGGGGCAGTAGCGGCGCCTGACGCTAGGTCAAACAGTGAGACACTTTCCTTAGAATCGCTCAGTAGGTACAGCTGCAGGTTGTCTAGCCACGTGTCAAACTGAACTGGTCTGCCCTCATGATCAAACGCGAGAACCCGAAGCGAAGCCATAGCTGTGCAGCACGCAGGATAGCAGTAGTAGCAGCAGTAGCAGCTGTAGCAGTAGCAGTAGTGACAGTACCGGGCCGTAGCAGTAGCTGTAGCAGTAGCGGGCAAGGTACGGGGCCGTGCGCAGGCTAGGTACAGGGCCGGGCGTTGGGCTAGGTACGGGGCCAGGCGTGGCTAGGGACCGGGCCGGGCGTTGTGCTAGGTACGGGGCCGGGCGCTGGGCTAGGTACGGGGCCGGGCGCGGGCTGGGTACGGGGCCGGGCGCTGGGCTAGGGACCGGGCCGGGCGCGGGCTAGGTATTGGGCCGGGCACTGGGCGAGAGACGGGGCCGGGCGCTGGGCTAGGGACGGGGCCGGGCGCGGGCTAGGTCCGGGGCCGAGCGGGGCTAGGGACCAGGCGGGGCACGGGCTAGGTACGGGGCCGGGCGCTGGGCGAGGGACGGGGCCGGGCGCGGGGCGAGGGGCGGGGCCGGGCGCGGGCTAGGGTCGGGGCCAGGCGCTGGGCTAGGGACGGGGCCGGGCGGGGCTAGGGACCGGGCCGGGCGCGGGCTAGGTACGGGGTCGGGTGCTGGGCGAGGGACGGGGCCGGGCACTGGGCGAGGGACGAGCCGGACGCGGGCTAGGTACGGGCCGGGCGCGGGCTAGGTACGGGGCCGGGCGCGGGCGAGAGACGGGGCCGGGCGCGGGCTAGGTACGGGCCGGTCGCGGGCTAGGTACGAGCCGGTCGCGGGCTAGGTACAGGCTGATCGCGGGCTAGGTACGGGCCGGGCGCGTACTTGTACCAACTTCCTGTTCAATCCATTCATTCTCGTTCAGTATTCTGACATGGTTTCAAAGCAGGTCCTGTTCTAGGACTGATTTTTTTAGGGCCCACCACAGAGCACTGCCCCACTATTCGCGCTGCCCTGCCGCCCTGCCCTGCCTGACGCGCCTGTTAGAATGTGAGCGAATGAATGACTGAACTAGAAAGCAGGTGGGTACATATGGGAAACCTAAAATTGTTGTACCCTGTAAGAACTACCCCACTACAGCCTAAACAGACTATAGCATATAAGTTTGACACACCCCCATAGGCAAAGTGGGGGAGAACAAGAGGTCACAAGACCAGTCAAGAAAGGCAAAGCAAGCTCAGGGTGGATCACAAAGTCACCACGCAGTCTGAGCACAAGAAAATGGCCACAAGGCCAGTTCACATACGGAGTTATATAAAGGAGAACAAACAATACAGTGAACACAACCTAGCAAGTGTAAGCATACAGGTATATGTATAAAGAGTACAGTACAAGCAGAGTCAAGAAGAAAGCAAGTGAGGCACAGTAGGTACAAGGCCTAACACAGTACAGAAACGCTGATGATCACAAGGCTGAAGTGCCTTGGTGAAAACATCAGCAGTGTTGGCCTGAGAGGCCACGTAAGCAAGACGAAGCTGTCCACGCTGCTGCAACTCTCGAGCAAGGAAGTAGCGCAGAGCAATGTGCTTCGTTCTGTGCTCCAGTCTGTGCTCCTGACACAAAGCCAGCATGGCCTTGTTGTCGACGTACAGAACTGGAGGAGAACGAGGCGCCTCTCCCAAGTCGGTCAGCAGGTAGGTGAGCCAGCGTAGCTCCTGTGCAGCCATGGCCCCAGCGTAGATCTCAGCCTCACAACTGGAGCTGAGAACAGAAGAAGAGCGGGTAGACCGCCAAGAGACAGAACTGGAGCCAAGATTGAAGGTGTAACCCTGTGACGACCGCTGCGTAGCCAAGTCGTCAACCCAGGAGGCGTCAGCGTGACCAGTGAGGACAAATCGAGCCCACGTAGGGAGTCAGACGCAGGGTCCGGACCGGCAGGAAGAGAGGACGCAGGAGGAGACGGCAGAGGGACACGCTGTGGAGCAGTGGAAGGACGCAGAGTCATAGAGTGAGTGCCAGGGACAGGAGGAGGACGCGGACGCGAAACACGACCAGCGCGAACAGTACCGAAAGGCGACGCAGAACGAGACTCAGGCGACACAGGACGCGACTCAGGCTCACGACGCTCCGTAAGACCTCTAGTCAGTCCAGAGTAAGGAGAAGGACCACGCAGTGGAGAGGCCTGCTGTAACTGCGACTGGGACTGGACAGGCGGTGGACTCAGGAAAGGAGGAGGAGGACTAGGAGAAGGCGGGGAACCAAGAACCTGCTGAAGGAGGGGAACGTAGTACGGCCGCGGCCGCGCAGCGGCTCGAGAAACAGCAGAGACAGAACCGGTACCCTCAGCCCCAGGGTCTCCAGTCCCAGCAGCACCTCCAGTCCCAGCAGCACCTCCAGCAGCTCCAGCAGCTCCAGCACCAGCAGCACCTCCAGCACGAGCAGCACCGCCAGCAGCTCCAGCAGCACCTCCAGCAGCTCCAGCAGCTCCAGCACCAGCAGCACCTCCAGCAGCTCTAGCAGCTCCAATACTAGCAGCACCTCCAGCAACAGCAACACCTCCAGCAGCTCCAGCATCACCTCCAGAAGCTCCAGCAGCACCAGCACCAGCAGCACCTCCAGCAGCTCCAGTAGCACCAGCACCAGCAGCACCTCGACAGCGACGAGAGTACCACTCACGAAGCTGCTGTGGAGAGAGGGGCTCCCGCCGCGACGGGACACCTAGAGCACCTCCATACTCAGCACGCGCAGGCTCAGCACCTCCAGACGCAGTACCCTCAGGCTCCACACGCCCAGGCTGAGCACCCCCAGTCCCCGCACCCCCAGTCCCCGCACCCGCAGGCTCAGCACCCCTAGCAGCACCTGAGTCGACAGCTACCTCGACCGGCTCGACAGGGTCTACCTGGGACACACCTGAGGGGGCAGGACCCTGGGGGGTGAGGGGGTCTACCACGGGAGTACCTGGTGCTAGGAAGAGCGGCGAGGGGGGGGAGAGAGGCAGTTCGGTAGGGAAAGAGACGGTAGTAAGACACCGACTCGTCAAACGTGACGTCCTGAGAGGACAGAACACGACGCGAGGTGGGGTGGTAGAACTGCCACCCGGGTGCGTCAGGGGGGAAGCCAAGGAAGACGCAGGGAACGGCATGGGAGGACAGCTTGTCCGCTGAAGTATCGCGGACAAAAGCTCGAGATCCCCAGACACGGAACGCGGACGCATCGCCAACCTTCCCCGTCCACCGCAGAGTAGGTGTGGTCTCTGGCAAGGAGACACGAGGGTGAAGGCTGATCTGATGCGCAGCGTACTGAACCGCGAACGGCCACAGAAAATGGGGAGCAGCCGCATGGATCATGGACGTATGAGCGACGTCCATGACCATGCCAATGCGGCGCTCAGCAATCCCATTTTGCTTTGGAGAGGCCGGAAGCGTGAACGTCTGGCGGATGCCCTCCGCACAACAGAAGGCCCTCAGGAGGTCGGAGGAAAACTCACCACCTCTGTCGGAGTGCAGACGCAGAACAGGAAGGTCCGAGCCGAAACTCGGCTGCAGGTCGTCAACCCACACGTCAAAGTCAACTGCACGCCCCTCAGCATCAAAGGTGAGAACAGTAGGGCTAGCCATAGCAGCACTAGGAGCAGTAGCAGCAATAGGAGCAGTAGCAGCAGTAGCAGGAGTAGCAGCAGTAGCGGGTGTAGCAGCAGTAGCAGCAGTAGCAGCAGAGGCAGTAGGGCAGTGCAGGGCAGTGCGGCTCAGTAGAGCGGCGCGGCTCAGTAGGGCGGCGCAGCTCGGCAGAGTGGCGCGGCTCAATGGGCGGCGCGGTTCGGCTGGGCGGCGCGGCTCGGCTGGGCGGCGCGGCTCGGCTGGGCGGCGCGGCTCGGCAACTGTCGTCGTGGCGCAGCAGGGCGGCGCGGGTGCTTACCAGGGGCGGGTGCAGGGCCGGGCCGTGACAGCAGGGGCCGCGACAGCTAGGGGCGCGACAGCAGGGGCCGCGTAAGCAGGGGCCGCGACAGAATGGGCCGCGCCAGTAGAGGCGGCGACGGCAGGGGCCGCGACAGCTTGGGGGGGGGCCGCGACAGCAGGGGGGGGGGGGGCGCGTCAGCAGGGGCCGCGTCAGTAGGGGTGGCGACGGCAGGGGGCCGCAACAGCAGGGGCCGCGACAGCAGGGGGCCGCGTCAGCAGTGGGGCCGCGTCAGTAGGGGCCGCGCCAACAGGGGGCCGCGTCAGCAGGGGGGGCCGCGTCAGCAGGGGGCCGCGTCTGCAGGGGCCGCGCCAGCAGGGGCCGCGTCAGCAGGGGGTCGCGTCAGCAGGGGCCGCGTCAGCAGGGGCCGCGACGGGCTAGGGCTGCGACAGCAGGTGGGGTCGCGCCGGCAGTAGGGGCCGCGACAGGCAGTAGGGGTCGCGACCAGCAGGGGCCGTGACGGGCGACAAAGGGGCCACGACGGGCAGGGCGCGATGCGCGCTTCGGGCAGGGCAGGAAAAAAAAAAGTTGTGGTGGGCCCTTAAAAAAAAACGTTCCCACTAGGGAACTTGCTCAGAATACCATGTTAGAATGTGAGCGAATGAATGACTGAACTAGAAAGCAGGTGGGTACATATGGGAAACCTAAAAGTGTTGTACCCTGTAAGAACTATCCCACTACAGCCTAAACAGACTATAGAATATAAGTTTGACAGCGCCGCCCTGCTGGCTGCCGCGCCGCCCTTAGCAGCCCGTGCGCCGCTCTTTGCAGCCCGCGCGCCGACATTTGCAGCCCGCGCGCCGCCCTTTGCAACCCGCGCGCCGCCCTACTGCTGCCCGCCCTGCCTTGCCCGCGCGCCGCCTTTTGCAGCCCGCGCGCCATCCTTTTGCAGCCCGCCGCGCCGCCCTTTGCAGCCCGCTCGCCGCCCCTTGCAGCCCGCGCGCCGCCCTTTGCACCCGCGCGCCGCCCTGCTGTGCGCAGCCCTGCTGGCCGGCGCTCTGCTGCCCGCACATCCCTGCTGCGCGCCGCCCTACTACTTGCGCCGCCCGGATGCTGTCTACCCTGCTACGCGTAGCCCTGCTGGCCGGCGCCCTCCTGCCCGCGCCGCCCTGCTGCTGCCCGCCCTACCCGCGCGCCGCCCTGCTGGCCGGCGCACCGCCCTGCCCTGCTTGTGCGCCGCCCTGCTGGCCGTCGCCCTGCCCTGCCATTTGCGCTGCCCTGCCCTGGCCGCGCGCCACTCTTCCCTAGCCGTGCGCCGCCCCGCCCTGACCTGCGCGCTTCCCTAATGCTCGCGCGCCGCCCTTCTTGCGTGCTGCCCTACTGGTCGCGTGCCACCCTGCTCTGCACGCTATGGCTTCTCAGTGTACTCACCTTCGATCATGAGGGTCGTCCGATCCAGTTCGATACGTGGCTCGACAACTCACAGCTGTACCTACTGAGCGATTCTAGAGTCAACGTTTCGATGTTTGACCACACGTCTGGAGCCTCTCTCGCCCCTCCCGCCACAGCTGACAGTGCGACTCCCTCACAGTGGCTTACCCGCGACACTGCTGCTCGCTTAGCTGTTCGCAACAACCTACCATTAGCCGAACGCGCTCACTTTGGCCAGCACAAGACTGCTAAAGCCCTGTACGATGCTGTAGTCGCTCGTTACTCTTCCCCTGCCAGTGCTGCTCTAGGCCGCCTTATACTGCCCTACCTGTTTCCCGAGTTGTCAGCCTTTGCCACAGTCGAGGATCTCGTTACCCACCTTTGCACTAGCGACGCTCACTACTGCGTTGCCATCCCAGCAGAGTTCCTTGACAGGAACCCGCCCCCGATGTACATCACTCTCTACTTCATAGTCACCCGCCTCCCTGACTCTCTTCGCGCTGTCAGGGACCACCTTCTCGCACTTGACCCCACAGACCTCACTGACGACCTGCTCGAGAAGCACCTCCTTGCAGCTGAGACTAGCGTAGTCGCTGTAGGTGCTGCTCGTGGCACTCCTCGCACACCCTTCTTTGAGGGGTGTTCCCCTTCCCCCCTTGCCCCCTCCTACACTTCTGCTGCTGCTGTTGACATCCTTGGTGCTGAGGATGTCAAGGCTGCTTCTGCTGTTAGTGGGAAGCGCCGCAGCAGCAAGGGCAAGGGTGGCAAGAGTGGTGACGATGGCAGCAGGGGTGGTGGTGGTGGCGGAAGTGGAGGCGGTGGAGGTGGCGGATGTGGTGGCAGCAGTGGGAGTGGTGGCGGGAGCGGGGGCTTCGGTGGCGGCGGTGGTGGCAGCGGTGGGGGTGGCGGTGGTGGCGGCAGTGGGAGTGGTGGCGGAGGCAGTGGTGGCGGTCGGGGTGGAGCTGTTCAGAGGGGAGGTTCTGGCGGTGGCCAGAGGCAGCAGCAGCAGCGTCGGAGCGAGACCCCTACGCCCCAGCAGCTTCGTGAGTAGTTTGCTCAGCGTGGGGCGTCTGGGGGTAGTGCTAGCTGCCCGTATGTCATTCGCACGGGTGACTGTACTGGTCAGACATGCGGGAAGCTTCACATTCAGCACCGCTGCTTCTCCCGCCTTGAACACGCTTGGCGCGCAGAGTTTGGCGACGAGGTTGAGCGCCCCCGCTGGCTAGAGCTGCTTAGGTCTGGTGTTGATATCTTTGCTCTTGACTATGATGCTATCCTTGCTGCCATATATGCCTTGTCTCTTAGTGCTGAGGGTGACTGTTACCTGTGTGTGCCGCCCGACCCAGGTATAGAGGCTGCTGCTCTAGGTGCTAGTGAGTCTGCTCTCTCTGGTACTGCGCCTGCTGAGTCCGTGCACACCTTTACGCTTGACTCAGGTGCTTCCCGCTGTTTCTTTTGCGACAGTACCACCCTCACTCCTCTCCCTGCATCTGTTTCGGTCAGGCTGGCTGACCCCTCTGGTGGCCCAGTTCTTGCCCGTTCCTCTACTGTTCTCCCATGTCCGGCGGTTCCGTCCGGCTCACTCTCAGGTCTTCACCTCCCCTCGTTCTCTACGAACTTGGTGAGTACCGCTCCCCTCCAGGATGCGATGGTCACTACCACCACTCCTGGGGGTCAGCGTGTGTCGATCTGCACGTGTAGACGGACGGGCCGTCACCTGGCCACGTTCACCCATCGGCCTGAGTCGAGTCTGTACACGCTGACTACCGAGCCTCCTCAGGTAGCTGCGTCTGCTCAAGTGTCCGCGTCAGGTCCAGTAGCGCCCCCCTGCTCGTGTTGCCTCCTGTCGCACCACCAACTTGGTCACCCCTCCCTGCCACGCCTTCGTGGCATGCACTCCCGCCTCCTTGTTTCTGGTCTTCCCATGTCTCTGCCTTCCTTCCCGCCCTCGCCTGCTCCACCCTGCCTTCCTTGCGTCGAGGGGCGGCAGCTCGCCGCTCCTCACTCCTCCTCGTTTCCCCCGACGTCAGCTTCCCTGCAGACTCTCCACATGGACGTGTGGGGCCCAGCTCACGTCATTGGACAGGGCCGCGAGCGCTACTTTCTGCTGGTTGTTGATGACTATACGCGTTACACCACGGTCTTCCCCTTGCGCAGCAAGGGTCGCGTCGTTGATGTCTTGATCCCTTGGATCCGCGCAGTCCGTCTCCAGCTCCGCGAGCGGTTCCGCGAGGACCTTCCTGTCCTACGTCTGCACTCTGATAGAGGTGGTGAGTTCTCCTCCGACCTCTTGCGGGACTTGTGTCATGGGGAGGGCATCCTCCAGTCGTTCACGCTTTCGGCCTCTCAGCAGCAAAATGGGGTTGCTGAGCACTGTATTGGCTTAGTCATGGAGGTGGCTTGTACCTCCATGATCCATGCGGTTGCTCCCCATTTTCTGTGGCCGTTTGCGGTCCGGTACGCTGAGCATCAGCTCAACCTCTGGCCCCATGTCTCCTTGCCGAAGACCTCGCCTACACTGCGTCGGACAGGGAAGGTTGGCGATGCGTCGGTGTTCCAGATCTGGGGCTCTCGTGCCTTTGTCTGCGATACTTCCGCGGACAAGCTGTCCTCCCGTGCCATTCCCTGCGTCTTCCTTGGCTTTCCCCCTGACGCGCCTAGCTGGCAGTTTTACCACCCCACCTCGCGCCGTGTCCTCCCCTCTCAGGACGTCATGTTTGATGAGTCAGTTCCCTTTTCGCTCCTGTTATCACCTGACATGGTAGCTCCCACTAGCGCAGCCATAAACTTTTGCAGGCCCAGAACCTTGGGCGTGGTGGCAGTTTCTGCAGGAATTTTAACGTCGATAGTCTTGGAGCAAGTGAACACGCCCTTGATTGCCGATGTGAACGGGCATTCGAGTGCAAGTGGGGCGGATTTGTCAGCGCCGACTTGGCCCACCAGGGAGACCTTTGAGTTGGTGTTCACGCCCTTGGTGAAGGCCAGGTGGATTTCGAGAGCGACCTTGGTGTCGCTGCATGCGGGAGGGGCAGAGAGGGGAGGCAGCAGAGGATACAACAGGTAGAGCAGATGAGGGGAGAGCACAAGATGTGCTGGTGTCAATGAATCAACGCCCTTGGTGAAGACTAGGTGGACCTCCAAGGTGACCTTGGTGTCGCTGCATGCGGGAGGGGCAGAGAGGGGAGGCAGCAGAGGATACAACAGGTAGAGCAGATGAGGGGAGAGCACAAGGTGTGTTGAGTGTGAGGTCTCTCTGATAAACACCAGGTGCACCTCCAGGGTGACCTTGGTGTCGTTGCAAGCCGGGGGAGCAGTGAGGAGGGGCAGAGAGGGGGGGCAGACATGGGGGGCAGAGAAAGGGGGCAGAGGGCAGAGAGGGGGGGCAGATAAAGGGGGCAGAAAGGGGGAGCAGAGAGGGGGGGCAGAGAGAGGGGACAGAGAGGGGGGGCAGAGATAGGGGGCAGAGAGAGGGGGCGGAGACGACACAAGGTGTGTTTGAGTGTGATGCCTCTCTGATAAACACCAGTTGCACCTCCAGGGTGACCTTGGTGTCATTGCAAGCCGGGTGGGCAGAGAAGAGGGGCAGAGAGAGGGGTCAGGAAGAGGGGACAGAGGGGGGGGACAGATAGGGGGGGCAGAGAGGACACAACACGTAAAGAAGATTAGGGGAAGAGCACAGCACAGGCCGCGTTGATAATATCGCCTCTGATCAACATCAGGTGCACCTCTTGGTGTCGCTGCATGCCGGGAAATTGCACAGACGGGTCAAGGGAGAAAGGACCGCAAGAGGTCCCACAGTTATCGATTTGTATTAAATATATATTCATATATAAAATTTCTGGAATCTTGTGACTATTCTTCCCCTAATCTTGTGACTAGTCTTCCCCTCCAACCTTCCCCACCATCCCTTTCAAACCCCTCATTGCAGCCTCGCCTGGCTTGCCTCTCGCTGTTACCACTCTCATCGCAATTGCTGTTACCACTCTCATCTCAATCGCTGTTACCACTCTCAATTGCTGTTACCACTCTCATCGCAATTGCTGTTACCACTCTCATCTCAATCGCTGTTACCACTCTCAATTGCTGTTACCACTCTCATCTCAATTGCTGTTACCACTCTCATAGCAATTGCTGTTACCACTCTCAATTGCTGTTACCACTCTCATCTCAATTGCTGTTACCACTCTCATCGCAATTGCTGTTACCACTCTCATAGCAATTGCTGTTACCACTCTCATAGAAATTTCTGTTACCACTCTCATAGCAATTGCTGTTACCACTCTCATTGCAATTGTTGTTCTCAAATTACGAACTCACGTGCTGGTGGCGATCCGAATCTTGGCTCCGCCTGCCACGGCGCCGGAGAACATGGCTTGGAACCGGCCGCGTGCCATGGATGGCAGCACTGGGAGGCCTGGCACGTGGGATGGGTGCGATGGGGGGCGCATGGGGGGGGCGGAATGGAATTGGAAGCAAGAGGAGGCGTGCATCAGGGGGATTGCAACGGGAGGGGTGCAATGCACAGAGTCCGCAGCAGCAGAGCATAACGCGTCCTGTCATCCTAACGAATGGATGGAGAGACACAGCTTGCGTTGCCGGATTCACTCAGGAGTCATGCGTCCGTACCAGTATCAAGAGATCCGGTTGTCGCCAGCGACCCCGACGCGGTCAGTGTGTCGCCGTTCACTCCCGCGTGCGTCACTGCGGCCCTGCCGCCAGTCAAGGCGCTCCCAATAGTCACCCAGTCCAGACTCCTAGTGAGATCCCACACTCCCGGGGCGACCAGCTTCCACTGACTGGCGTCGGATGCTAGAGACGTGCCTCCGAGTGAGACGTCCGTTGGCGGGTCGGCGCTTCCCGCCATGATCACGCGGAGGACACCCGGAAATGCAAGCGTGCTGCGGTGATTGGGGCGAGAGGGAACAGGCGTCTCAAAAATCATGAAGGGCCCCACTCACCCTGAATGCAGGTTACCGCGGGGTAACACACATAACCTCCCCTCGATCTGTCCTTCGAAGTTCTCTCAATTTCCTACCGTGCCACAAAGTCTGCTACAATGTTCCATCGACAACAGGCGAAAACATTTCTCGTCGAAACGAAAATTCGGCGTAAACACGGCATGTTTAGACGTGAGCAGCAACCGGGTGGAATGAGGAACGCGATAAGCATGCAACACGACATGATGCTGACGGCACGGGGAAAGCGGGGCTTACTTGGCAGGCTTTCGCACGATCACGGTCCCCTGCGATTCGAGCGACGTCACCGGAGCACTGTAGAAGGCTGCGAAGGGTCGGAGTGGGAGCGGGATTGCAAGCGGGTTAGCCATTGGAACAAGCGCTGGGCTCTAAAGACTAGCGCGACGTGAGGTGAACGTGGGATAGAGGTTCTGCGAGGTATCGGAAGGGGATTGGGAGAAGGAAAGCAACAGCTCATGTTTATGCGGCGAGTGAATGTTTGAAAAGCGCGCCACTGCTCATGCGTGTCGTTTAAATTTCGAAGGCGGTCGCTGCAGAACAATCAAAGTCTACACTCCGGATTGGTAGAGTCGGTATTTTTTTTAAGAGTTTCGAGGTTCTAAGCCTGAGCCGGACGCTGGGTCAAAGCGCTGACACTTATGGCCTTACATGATGGCGAGGAGGTTGCTGGAACAAACTTCTTGATATCCGCGTCCGCGACCTCGAACGCCGCTGACGTCATGGTGGCAGGCGCCGCGCAGAAGAGAACCACGAGGCCTGCAAAACCATGGCGATCAAAAGGGTCACGTGACGTGTCATATTGCGGCCGCATGATACCGGAAGTTACTGTTATAGTCACAATAGGCTTGAATGTGCCTAAAACGAAAGATAGAGAGCACAGACGGATTTCTGCACAGCGGCTTCAAACGTTGATAGCGTTCTGCTCACAGATGCAAATGACTTGATTCAAATTGGATCTGGAGCGTCTTCACGTCGTCTACAATTAACATTTTAGATTGCACGATTTGATGAAGAATTGACGACACAGCGTCGGTTTGAACGAACGGTACTATGGCAGCCACTATAGTCTTAGAACACAAGATAGGAAGAGTTACGAGTTGGGAATGACTCCCAGCTCCTACAAACCCCAAGAGCCGAGGTACAGTGATGTGGAACAGTGCCACACTGTCCCCAACCACGAAGGGTCTCGAAACTACCCTTCACTAGGGCCTACACCAAGTGAAATGTTACACTACACAAAGTAATGTAACTATCTTCAATATCTTGAGGTGTACCCTTTTGGCAAGCTTCGAAATCACTTGAGGCTTGACACCAAGGCTCAGGCTCTTCATCACAAACTCATCCTTGAGTTCTTGATGGGTCTGCTGCACACACCTGCGACACGCCGAACGTTCGACACAGGACAAAATAGAAACCGCGCACGACAAAATAGAAACCGCGCGCGAGACACAAACGACCGCGTAACACGCGTATAGCGATAACTCGCTATTGACTCGACACACACACTCGACATCATGACTCAACATTCACACACAATTATAAGCATGAAATATATATTATCCCATGCCCTCATACCATTCCATACACACACACATTCACGCACACGGACAACAAGCCGAGTGCAAACCGTAGGGTTGCACCAACAAACTCCCCCTCCGATTGTTGGCCTTAGGATATGTTGCTCTCTCAGTTCAGAGCCATCCCAGCCAGCTTGCAACACTTCCAATGCTGCTGCTCCACCAGCCTCTTGGTCATCATGTCAGCCGGCTGCCCCGTGGTCTTCACGTAGCGCAACTCAACTTCACCCGCGGTTACCATGCTCCTCGTCCAATGCCACTTCACCCTCATGTGCTTCGTGAGTCCATGCAACACAGGGTTCTTAGCAAGAGCAATGGCACCCTGGCTGTCACAGTACAGTGGGGTAGGTCCTTGCTGCTCCTCCCCCAATTCAGCCAACAAACGCCGCTGCCACACAATCTCCCGTACGGCACGGAAGAGTGCCATGTACTCGGACTCCACCGAGCTCAAAGCTTGGTCAACCTGCTTCTTGCTCTCCCAAGCAGTTGGGCCTCCACCAACACAGCATATGAAGCCTCCCACACTTGTCATGTCCTCTGGTTCTGATGCATATGAAGCATCCGAGTAGGCGGTGAGGAACAAACGCCCGGGTTCAACACCATCCGCGCCCTTTTGGCGCCTTTGTGCCGCCGCCGAGTATTGCAGCCCAACGGTCGGTGTTTGGCCAAGATACTTGGCCACCCTCATTCCAGCTGCTACCTGCTCCTCATTAGGGCATTGCACAACCCTAGCCAGCTGCCCGGTAGCAAACGCGATGTCCGGTCGGGTGTTTACCGCCGCATACATGAGGCTGCCCACCAACGAGTGAAATCGGCGCCTCTCCTCTTCACCAACGCTCTCCTCCTCTGGTCCCTTTACACACTTGAACCCAGAGGGAAAGGGTGTAGCCACATGGCCTTCACTCTGCCCAAAGTTGGCAGCCAATACCTCCAGGTACTTTCGTTGATGCACCCGCATGCACCGCTTCTCCACATCTCGTTCGATGTGGAGCCCAAGGTAGAAGCTCACATCACCAAGGGCCTTGCACTTGAACTTGTCTTGAAGCTTCAGCATCACCTCCTTCACAAGGTCAGAAGAGGGTGAGAAAATGAGGATGTCATCCACATAAACCACCATGAAACTCCTCTGCTCTCCCTCGCCAAGCATGAACAAGGAGTGATCGGCCGTTGAGGGAGTGAAGCCGATCCCCTCCAACACTTCGCGCAGCTTCATGTACCATTGCCTAGGGGCCTGCTTCAGCCCATAGAGGGCCTTCTTCAGCTTCCACACTCTGCCACTACCATCATCAAACCCCTCTGGCTGTGCCATAAAAATCTCCTCCTCAAGGATGCCGTTAAGGAATGCCGTTACGATGTCCATTTGCTTTACTACCCATCCTTTGATGGCGGCTCCCGCGAATAGGGTTCGCAGCGTCGTCGGCTTCACCACAGGGGCAAACAGCTCCTTGAAGTCCACCTTCTCCTTCTGCTGGTACCCCTTGGCTACAAGCCTAGACTTGTAGCGCTCGATCTTGCCGTCGGCATCCGACTTGATTTTGAATAGCCTCTTGGACGTAATCGCTGTACGCCCCTCCGGTAGCTCCACCAATTCAAACGTGTCATTCTCCTCGATGCTCTTCAGCTCACTCTCCATGGCCTTCTTCCACTCCTCAGCATCACTACTCTCCAAAGCCTCCTTGAGAGTTGCTGGTTCTCCCGGCATCTCCACCGGAGAGAAGAACGCGAAGGCACACTCCTCGTAGTCACTCTCCTCGTCGTCTCCGACCATCATTGCCGCTCCGGCCAGGGCTGTCTTGCCCTGCTTTCCCGGCGCATCATAGGTCAGCCTATTAGGGGGTTGAACTCTCCTCTTCCCCCTTCCTTCCTCCTCAGCTGCAGGGACTTGAAGGCCTTGACGTTGCTGCGGTGTGGCTCGAATCCGTGGAGCACTCGTAGTACGGGAAGGGAGTGACGGTGCACGCTCGCTCACTTGCTGCACCTCCTCCTCTTCTTCCTCTGCATCATTGGCCTCCTCTCCCCCATTCACAAGGGAGGATTGCCTTGTGGTTGTGCTGCCGCTGCTCAGCTCCAAAGGCAGCTCCACATGCTCCAAACCGGAACTCTTCACCTCCCCAAACCGCACGCCTATCTTCGCCTCATTCTCCGCCTTCCAATCCTTGTACATGAAGTTCTCCATGAACTTGCAGTCCCTGCTCACCAAGAACTTCTTGGTGAATGGGTCCCAAAGAAGCCATCCCTTGCTGTTTTGAGCCATGCCCAAGTGCACGGCCCACACCGCCTTGGCACCAAGCTTGTTGTGCCGAAGATGCTTAGGCACGAGCGCCATGCACATGCACCCGAACACCCGAAGCATATCCACCTTTGGCTTCCTTCCTAGCCACTCCACATAGGGCACCCATTTGTCTGCTCCCACATGAGTCAAGGCTCTGTTCTTGGCCACACACGCGCTCCGCACCGCATCAGGCCAGAAATAGTCGGGTAGCCCGGCTTCAATGAGCAACCCGCGTGCCGCCTCCGTGATTGTGCGGTTCGCTCGCTCGGCGATGCCGTTCATTGCAGGGGAGTATGGCATGGTGAGAGAGTGCCGAATACCATTCTTCTTCAGCCACAACCCAAACTCCTTGCTCAGGAACTCTCCCCCTCGATCGGTGCGGATTGACTTGACTAGACGGTCTTGTTGCCGCTCCACCATCGGAAACCAATCCGTCTTCAACGTTTCAGCCACGTCGCTCTTCTTGGCCAGCACGTACACCCAAGTCATGCGGGTGTAGACGTCGACAATGGTGAGAAAATACTCAGCTCCAGCAGCTCCAAGCTTCAGGGGGCCCACCACGTCCATCACCACCTCATCAAGCGGTGCCTTTGCCGTTGCCTCCGAACTAGGGAACGGAAACCGGGTGAACTTGGCTTGAATGCACGTCGGGCAGCCAAGCACCTCATCGGGCTCCCCCTTCACACGTATGCCAGCAACCATCTCATTCTTCACTAGCTGCTGCAAGATGGGCAGGGCCACATGCCCCATGCGCCGATGCAAGGTGAGCCAATCACACTCCCCCGTAGCCGAAGTTGGATTGGAGAATGCCGCGCTCGCAATAGCGCCCCACATACTCTCTCCGTAGTCCTCCTCCGCTGCTGCCTCTGGGTTCTCCTCACCCTTTTGCTGCTCCTTGGTTGCTGCACCACTCTCCTTAGGTTCACTGAACTTGCTGGTCCCTCCAGGTTTGCTCTTCTTGAGCTCATTCTCCTTAGCGCGACCGTTCGCGCCATCGTCGCTACCGACCGCTCCATCCTTGGTGCTGATGCTTGCTGCCACTTGCCTCTCCTTAGGCATAGGGACCACTGGGATCTGCCACATCTCATTGTAGACATCCCTGTCCTCATGAAGGTCTCAAAGAATTCGATCGCCAAGCCTTGCGGTGTAGGTCTTGGCTCCCTTCGAGTTCGTGTCCATGCCGGCCTTTGCCAACCGCCGCACGGAAATCAGGTTTGCAGCAAGGCTGGGCACCCAAAGCACGTTCTTGAGGCCCACCATTTTCCCATCAGCACCCTTGAACATGGCCTTGCCCATGCCTTTCACCTCTGCTCGCTGCCCCAAAGCCGATGTGACATGCTTCACCGGTGACGGCTCGAGTTCGGTGAGCAAGTCCGGGCGAGGTGTCATGCTATAGGTAGCGCCACTATCAATCACCCAATAGTCCAGGGGGTGTAGGGTCACCTTCCCCACAGCTGCTGGCTCCTCAAAGCCTTCATCCTTCTCTGGACCAGCCGGTACTTGCGTCGACACGAAGTAGAATAGACCCGGGTATCGATCGTCGCTCGGGTCCTTGTCGTTGTCTCCGCTCTTCATGTTTGCAGCTCCGCCACCGCGACCGCCACGGCCTCCACGGCCTCGTCCTCTCCCTCCTCCTGCTCCTCTACCCTCTTGGCCTTGAGCAGGGGTCCAACCATCAGGGAGTTTGTAGCAGTCTTGTGGCAATAGTGACACTCGCCGTCGAATCGGCCGCGACCGCGTCCGTAGCTCTTGTCGTCGCTGCCGTAACCGCCACTCCTGCGGCCTCCGCCGAAGTTGCTGCCACCAAACCTTCCTCCCCCTCGTCCTCTGCCTCTTCCTCGACCATATCCACGGCCGATGCTCGCTGCCCCAGCGCCATCCGCACTCGCCAACTCACGGCGGCGGAAATCCTCTTGAAGGATAGCTCGCTTCACGTCTTCAAGCGAGAGGCGGGGCAAGTCGCGATTAAGGTTGATGATGAGCGAGGACCATGACTCTGGGAGTAAGGCCAGCAACTTGGTCTTCTTTTGGAGCTCACTGTAGTTCAAATCAGCTCCCTCAAGCCGCGTCAACAAGTCGAAGAATTTCTGCACCCCTTCTTCAACCGCTTCGTCTTCTTCAATTCGTAGTGCCGCCATTTGCCGTTCCAACACCACCGCTACCGCCGCTGTTGCAGGAGCATGTACACCCTTGAGAGCAGCCCATGCCTTTGGTCCTTTCTCTGGTTCACGCTGGAATGGCTTGATGTGACGGATCTGACTGCTCCCCAACGCTTGCCCAAGTAAGAGATAGCCTTGTGCGCTCTTCCGCACCCACGGGCTCTTCTCCGGGTCATTCTCGGGGCACTTCTCCGTTCCTTCCATCACCTCCAGCAGGTCATAGTGGTCAAAGATGTTCTCCATCTTGAAGGACCATTCAGCAAAGTTGTCACCGTTGAACTTGTCAAGCCCAAACACCCTAGGCTCATCCCTAGGTGGGCCAAGACTTGGTTGCATGGGCGCCATGGCTGAATCACGGGGTTGGCCTTGAGCTTGAGCTTCTCCACTGCCACCAGCACCTCTGCCACCCCTTTCCTCAGGTCCAGACATTGTCGAAACTGCTCCAAGGGCTCTGATACCACTTGTTATAGTCACAATAGGCTTGAATGTGCCTAAAACGAAAGATAGAGAGCACAGACGGATTTCTGCACAGCGGCTTCAAACGTTGATAGCGTTCTGCTCACAGCTGCAAATGACTTGATTCAAATTGGATCTGGAGCGTCTTCACGTCGTCTACAATTAACATTTTAGATTGCACGATTTGATGAAGAATTGACGACACAGCATCAGTTTGAACGAACGGTACTATGGCAGCCACTATAGTCTTAGAACACAAGATAGGAAGAGTTACGAGTTGGGAATGAATCCCAGCTCCTACAAACCCCAAGAGCCGAGGTACAGTGATGTGGAACAGTGCCACACTGTCCCCAACCACGAAGGGTCTCGAAACTACCCTTCACTAGGGCCTACACCAAGTGAAATGTTACACTACACAAAGTAATGTAACTATCTTCAATATCTTGAGGTGTACCCTTTTGGCAAGCTTCGAAATCACTTGAGGCTTGACACCAAGGCTCAGGCTCTTCATCACAAACTCATCCTTGAGTTCTTGATGGGTCTGCTGCACGCACCTGCGACACGCCGAACGTTCGACACAGGACAAAATAGAAACCGCGCACGACAAAATAGAAACCGCGCGCGAGACACAAACGACCGCGTAACACGCGTCTAGCGATAACTCGCTATTGACTCGACACACACACACTCGACATCATGACTCAACATTCACACACAATTATAAGCATGAAATATATATTATCCCATGCCCTCATACCATTCCATACACACACACATTCACGCACACGGACAACAAGCCGAGTGCAAACCGTAGGGTTGCACCAACAGTTACGAGTAATTATGTCCCTGTTGGAATATGAGCGGCTGTTGTAAGCAAATGACTAATCAATTCGATTGGGCTGTCAAGGTCTGCGCTTCGGGGATTCTTACATGGCAGGCACATGAGGCTGGATATGAGCCATTGCGAAAGACCGAGGGGGGCCATAACAATGCGCTTCAAGTCGTATGCCGCGAGGTGGCGGTGAAGGTTGCAGGAAGTAGAAACTGGTAGTGAACGAGATTTAGTAAAAGTGCAGGGGGGTTTTCTTGCAGGTTGCCGAGAGGTGGAATGTGAGGTGTGAAGTGAATGCTATGAAAAGACGATTGAGTTATGAGTTAAAGCTCGCGTCTCATATTTCTGCCATCCAACCAAGTGTTAAACGGTTGGAATCCGGTAACAGCAGAGTTTGTCGCAAAGCACACCAAAGCAAGGGGTGGATTGGGAAAGTTGGCTGTCGCACACTTCCCCGTGCACACCAAGTGTTAACAACTCTCGAAAATATGAGACTCTGAACTCAACGTTGACAGAACCCGGGACCAAACCTGTCCCCCTTGGCTCGTTTTCCACCCAAACCAACCCACCCTGGTTTGTTTTGGCCTCGACTGTTTGGGAGTTCGCTGTGTTTTTTTCACCCACTCGTCAAATAATTCGTCATTCGTTACCCAATCACAGACGGGAAAACCCAACCAAGTGTTAAAAGGTTGGAAATCTGAGACGCGAGCTTTAAGTACTGTCCTCAGTGTGGGTGGGTATGGAGGTGGTGGTGATTTAGCCTGGTTAAATAATATGCAGAGGATTTCAGAGGATTCATTTACGTTGCAGAGGGTTTATGGTGGTTAGATACAAAAGGAGAGTGGTGCGATGGGATTGGATGCGGTTCCTGAGATAACAAGCACTGCATTATTGAATGTCCGGAGCGCGCTCTTTGAAGATTTCGACATGCTTGGGTGGCGGACTCCATTATTGAATGTCCGGAGCGCGCTCTTTGAAGATTTCGACGTGCTTGGGTGGCGATGTCGCGAATGTAAATAATAGAGATCAACAGTTCTGGTTCGATTGTGGTCACGGAAGTCAAAATATTCGGACTCACTCAAATTATTGTCAGCTCTGCCTCGCCATCGTTGGGCAACAATGATGCAGTTTCCGTTCGTTTTGCGTGGCAGAAACATATGAGTGCGAACATCCTTGCCATCCTGCGTTACCACCTGCGCTATTCCACTTGCGAACATCTCCTTCAGAGTTCGTAGAACTGTTCATACTCCACGAAGCTCACGAACAGCTCCCTCCCCCAACCATGATCTCTTCTGGTTGACACGTGCCAACAAGCGGTTGACAGAGCCTGACTACTTTGTTAGATGAGGATCAGACTTCTTGGTGCCCTGATTTCCGTCGGGTTGATTGTTCTTCCCCTCCCCTCCTCAGTCAAACTGTTCTTTCCCTCCTCAGTTCTTAGCTTTCACCATTCTGAACACGTCAGAGCCTAGCTGATTTCCGATCAACTAGGTTCCACTAGAGCTGCTAAGACGCGAACGTCTCTTGTCGATTGGTTAGAAGGAGAGCTTCTTCGTTCCTTGAATCACGGAACGAAGAATGGCTCTTTTTTTCTTTTCTTTTTTTAATGGAACGGGAACAGGTGCATTATTGTTGGACCCCTGGCCGAATGGCTGACGAGCTTAGTCAGCGAGTTACGCCAACATTGCATTATTATGCAACCCCAGCCCGGGCTCCGCGCTTTCCTCACACAGAGAAGCTCAGCGCGCCGCGCTCGCTTCCACCCTTCGGCTCAAGCCTTCGCATCCTCGGATCGTTTATTATCACCACCAGAGCCACATCACTTCCCCACCATCAGCCATTTCTTCCCTAATCATCTCCTTAAGAGCTCCTGCTTCTCTTGAGACCACAGACCCATTTGGAACGGCGTGTTTCTTTCACATCAGTTGTATCGCTGTTTAGGGTTTCTCATTGATAACTTTAGAAACACCGCGATGGCTCTCCCCCGTGTTCTCACGTGCCTCCTCATGATTGTTGGTACGTTCCTGTTACTCTTCCTAACCGAAATCTATCCATCTGTCACTAAGTCGTGTGTTATCTGGTAAGGTCGGCGGCCATCTTCTCACGTGCCTCCTCATCATCGCCGATACGAGTTCTCATAAACCCATGCCTCCTTCCTCAATCAGTGAACTGATATACACGCTTCATATGATTTATTCCTTCCCGATGCTATACATTTATAACTACGTCGTATGTAGCTTCTTAAGATCTGACTACCTCGCTTTGCTCGTGTGGTTTGCTGCAGGCGTGCTGGTCTCCTCGGCGCTTCCCGGAGCAGAGGCGATAAGCGAGGCGGACAAGCAGCGCGCCGTGAAGGCGGGCCTCGCGTTCGTCAAGGCCGTCCTCGCCATGCTCTTCCCGCCGCCCACGCCTGCCGCCAGTCAGTGCCTCCCTCACCCTCCTCTATACGCCTATCTTGGAGCTTCGCTCTGTATTCTGCTCTCTCAACGTGAAATCTCTTCGCTGGAAAGGCCTGAATCTGACACATCGTAATCTGTGTCGTTTTGAGATCTTTGTCGAGAGTTCTGTGACGCATCGCAATCTGTGTGACTCTTCCTCGCACCGTCCCTCGTCATCCTCTCGCCTCCTTCGTTTCCCCTTATCGCGTTTTTCCCCGCCAATGCAGAGTTCTACAAAGCGGACTTTTCGGATACGAACGTGGCAGGGACGTTCAGCATCGCAGTCCCCTCCAAGTAAGAAATTCCCCAAAGCCGGGATCCCCAGTCTGGAGTCGCTTCGCAGTCAAATTCAGAGTTGCAGGTTTCGTGGTCGAATCTGGGGGTGGGCGTGACACAGGCAGACGCCTGATGTGAGCACAGCAGACGCCTTGTCGCAAGCAGCGCTGTGGTTACGCAAGCACTGATCTGTGTGTGCGAGCAGGCGCGACAAAGGGGCGATGTATTTTCCTTGGGATTCCCATGCGTAGAAAGATCTTCCTTGCCCTCCCTGCACCCCCCTATCCCCTCCTGCCGCCCTAGTTTCTCCCGTCCTCATTGGTTCGTTCCCCGTTTCCCCCAATCTCTTCTTCCACCCTGGCAGGTCCATGACCAAGCCGACTCAGTTCCGCCTGACCACCGCAGGTTCGGCCAATCCGCCGATGGAAGTGACTCTGAACGCGAAAACTCCGGTCGTTTTGGGTGCACTCGGAAAGAACATGCAGTGCTCGCAAGTTGCGCCGAGCGTGTGGGACTGCTTCGGCCAGACCAAAATGACCCAAGCTGACATCAACAATATCGGATTCACAGCTGGCGTGGGGGTTCGCGTTGACTCGCATGACTTGAGTCTCACCTACCCCGATGCACGCAACCAGGCTCTGGATGCCACTTCGAAGCTCGCGAAAGCGCCGTCAAATTCGAAAATGGCGCAAGCGTTCGGTACGTTGCTTGGCCCGTGGTTACGCCATTACTCTGTTTGAGAATCTTTCGCTGTAGAGAGGACAGGTCCTCTGTACTCCTGACTGACAGACCCCATATTGCCCAGCTCAACTCGTTGCTCGTGTGAAAACGAGTGACTAACGAACCCTTCTATACTTGATTCTGCTGCAGGTAACAACGATTTGCTGCTTGGGGTTCCTGCCGGAAGGTTCCAGGCAATGATCACCGGGGACGAGATCAAAGGAGGCGCAATGTTTGCCGTCTCCAATCTGTAAGTCCCTCCTGTAACGCTACTTAGGTCCTCACAACCCGATCCCCCCTTTAAAACGCTAGTCCGAATTTCAGTAAAAGGCATCAATACCCATTCCCTAGGGTTTCACCATCGACCCATCACACGGAGCTCAACCCCTCTGTCCCCTCCCCCTTCTCCCTCCCTCTTCCCTCCCACCTCCCTCCAACCCACCTCCCCTACAGGAACCGCAAGTGCACCATCGCCTACAGCATCGTGCTCGTCTCCCCACAAGCCCTCATGCCAGAAGCAACCATCTCCGTCGTCGACCCGACCACCCAGGAATCAATCATCATCCCCGTCGGCTGCAAGTGGGCCCAGCCCAGGCCCGGCGTGCACGTATGCGAGGCCAAGGGCGATTTCCCCACCACCATAGACACCGTTTTCTCAACAACCTCTCTTGCGCCAGCGGCCGCGGCTCGGAGTGCGGCTGCCAGCATGAGCGCAGCAGCCCTGCCAGGGTCGGCGGTGGACCTGGTGTTCAAGGTGACGGTGGCATCGGGCATGCTGCCAGAGTCTGATGGCGCGCTGCGCTACTCGCTGTGAAAGGCACACCCATCAACGGTTTACTAACTCCTTATGGCAATCAATAGGCTCCTCACAGGGTGGTGCATCGCGGGGGTACATTTGAGGTGGCCCAGAAATCTGTCTTCTCTGTCTCTCACAGGGTGGTGGAGATCATACTCGCTGTTAGCACTCGCACAAAGCTGTGTCAGTGGCAGTGAATAAGTGTTGGGCGCTTCTGCCCCCTCCCCTCTGGAAGAGGCCTGCACTGCCATATTTTCCTGCTCTTTTACTCTCTCCCTCCCTCCTTCCTACTTCTGTCTCACTCTCCCTCTCCCCCTCTCCTTTGAACGCCCCCACTTGCTGCTTTTGTGCTCCTGCACTGTTGCTACAAAGGATGTGGCATCAGTGTTGGCTAGATTTTGGCTATGTGCGTTCCCAATGTTGTAAAAAGCCATCTACGACATCTACTGTACCGCTAGTAGTCCGGCAGGGAAAAAAAAAACACACTAGAACCCTCTGTGTCTAGTAAATTTACCCTCTGTATCTAGAATACTATGCTGGTTCGTGTAGGGCACCAATGACTTGGGAACGATACAGACACGATGTCGGAAGCAGTAATCAGGATGGCGAGCACTTGTGATGGGAATTATGAGCACTGTATCTGTTATATCTTTAGAACATTGGTCTATTTGAATTGAAGCACATTACAGATGAGATGTACAGATATGTAGTCAGAAATAGAGCTGTTTCGAAATTGGTCTGATGTACGCGATATGACGGTGCCGCCCAGCTTTTTTTCGAGATCTGTCAATGCCTTCCCTCCCCATTCGAAATTCCGCCTGTCACTTTGCAAGTTTTAGCAGACTAGTGGGCTGATCCCAAAAAGGGCAAATGCCACTAGACCCGACTGGATTCACCGTACGAGACTTCGTTCTGACGAAGACGTATTTCGTCGGATTGCTGTTGTTTCATGCGGAGCGTGTGTCTCACGAAGCGTCGTCAAATATTCCGCATTCAATATGATTTTTATGAAATTCCTGTTAGCCGCATTGCTGCTGATCGCACCGCTCCAGTCCAATGCTGACGGAACAGAATCAATTAGGACAGATTCCGTCCATGCTGACGGAACCTTGACGGAGGAGCACATTGCATCAGTCATGATGGACTGGCTGGTGGAACGAGGAGTCACGGGGCTGACTCCAGATTCCCCCTTACAGGTACGGTGTAATACATATAGTTCCCCGAATATATTTTTACAGTACTCTGCCCGTTCGTACATCCCTTCGTTCTTTCTCTTTATCAACGACACGCCTTCCTCTTTCCTCCCAATCTCGCAACGTCACCTTCCCGTGTCCCACATCATCAGATCGTGGTGGGGAAGCCACGTGGAAACCGCGGGTTATCGCGTACAAGGTGAGACCAACCCCTTGCTCGCACGCGCCCTGTTTCCAACCCCTCATGTCGTCGGGCCGTGCTCTCTTCGTAGTAACCGCTCGCAATCTGATCGAATCTTTGCTGTTACCAACTACTTGGATTCTCAAGCTACTCGTCGCCGTAGTAGCACCAGCTCGCGACCTGGCCAATGTCAAGCCTCGCTTTTCCCTCCCCTACCCGACTTCATCTCCCCCAACCAACCCATCACTCTCGTTCACCCCTACCCCCCACTCCCATCCTTCCACACACGCACACCCCTTGCCCCACCCCCTCAACAGGCGTGGTCGCTTTGTCATAGCAGCCCCTCTTGTAGTAAGTCGATTTTTGAGTCTGAATCAAAAATCGATTTTGTCATAGGAGCCCCTCTTCCAAGCCCACCTCCTCATCTCCCTACCCCGCTCCCATCCTTCCACCCACACAGCCACCCCTTCGCCCCACCCTTTCCCTCAGGCGAGGTCTCTCCGGCACAGCAGCACGGAACCTGCTCCAAGGCGAGCCCCCTCCTCTAACCCCCCTTGTTCCCAAGCGTGGTCCGTCAGTCCGTACTCGCTGCGTGTGATTCTGTTCAAGTCTCAAGGCCAACCTCTCTTTCTCCGCCCCTTGCCCCACATCATCTCTCCCAGGCGAGGCCTCTCCGTTGTAGCAAGCAACGCGCGATCTAGTCCAAGGTGAAACGCTCTTCTCCCTCCCCTCTTTCCATTCACCCACCCACGTACCCACCCCTTGTCCCACCCACCCATTGCCCCACCCCTTGCCCCACCCCCCTCCCCCCAGACGCGGTCTTTCCGTGGTAGCAGCGCGCGATCTAGTCGAAGGGGAAACGCTCTTCTCCCTGCCCCCCTCCGCCTTCATCTCCCCGGAGCAGCCCATCACTCTCCCCCACCCCTACCCGCTCACGCCCGACGTCTCGCCTCTCTCCGGCTGGACGGCCTTCTCCATCCTAGCCGCCTGGATTCTGAGGGAGAAGCGCAAGGTGGAGAGCGGTGAGGGGTCGCAGTGGGGCGTGTATGTGCAGTCGCTGCCTGAATACGTGCCGCTGCCGGTGTTTTTTCCGGATGAGCTGATACAGGAGTTTGAAGAGCAGAGCATGATCGACCATGTAAGTGAGTGGGTGGGTGGGTGGGTGGGTGGGTGGGTGGGTGGGTGAGTGAGTGAGTCACTGGGCAAATGCGTTGGTGGCATTTGAGTTGGCTCAAAACGAGGTGCTTTTGTACCCTTGACTCATACTTCCAGAGCAGGGCTCATAAGTCCAGACCATGATCGACCTTGTGTATTTAAGTGGGTTCAGCTCAGGTGCGTCTCGTAAGAGCTGCTGCCCTCCACCCTTTCCCCACCTACTTTCCCCTCTCCCTTTCCCCTCCAGGCTTTCTCCTACCGGGAGACGTTCAAGTCGGAGTACGAGCGGTGTGACAAGGCGGCTATCAGCAATGCAAGTGAGGAGGAGTTCATGTGGGCTGTGGCTGTCGTGTCCTCTCGTGCCTTCAGCAAAACAGCCAGCAGCATTGGAGGCAACAACACTGGAAACAGCAGCAACTGCAGCTACGGTAACAGCAGCGAAGATAACAGCAGCGACAGCAACAGTAATAGCAGCGATGACAGCGGGAGCAGCAGCAGCAGTGCCAAGAGCTGCAGCAGCGGTGGCGACAGCAGAAGCAGCGGGTCCAGCGAGCCACAGTATGTGACGGCGCTGTTCCCCTTGGCAGAGCTGTTCGACCACCAAGCCACCAACACCATGGGCTGGCAGGTGGGTCGGCTTTTGAGTCCGATGCAGAGCTTTTTTTGCTATTTCCCCTTCTTCTGTTTCTCTTTTTCTGTTTCCATCGCTCTTCTCACCATCAACACTCCCTTTGCCCTCCCTTTGCACACTCTTTCCACTCGCTCGCACTCGCAGACGGACGAGCAGACCAACACCATCGTCGTCCGGAGCTACGCCGCCCTGCCAGCCGGCAGCCAGCTGTACAACAGCTACGGGACAAAAAGCACCGACATGTTCCTGCAGGCGTACGGCTTCGTGCCGTCCGACAACCCGCACGACTCGTTCCCCCTCACTTCCTCTGAGGCCGATCTCGCAGAAATTTACTACAAGCACTATGCGAATGTGACTGTAAAGGAGGGGAGAAAGGGCATGTTTGACCTTTGGGCGGAGTACCTTTTAAGGAGGACGAGCGAGGATGTGAGGGCAGCAAAAGAGAAGGTGGAGGAGGAGGTGGGGGTGATTGGCGGGCCCAAAGCAGATGTGTTTGAGGAGGGCAGCGCGCATGCGGTGTGGGCAGGAGGCCAGGTGGACCCGCGCATGCTCCTCTTCCTCGCGTCGCTCTGGCACGTGTTTGGCTACGGGGAAGGTGCGTTGTGCATATGTTGGATAGTGGGGGCGGATATGGGAAAGGTGGGCTTTAACAGGGACGGCTTGCATTTGCATACATAGAAGGTATCGTTGTATTCTTTGTGGCATGATTTACAACCTTGCTTGGTTTCTCTTGGAGTGTTTAACCTGCTCTTGTCCACCAGACAATGATCACATGCCTTTTTTCTTTCTTGAGCATTTCCTTTACTCTCCTTTCCCCAACCCTCATTTTTATCACCAACCACTATCAGAGCCCAATTATTCAGGCTTGGCCCAAGCCTCAGTGTGGTTCGGCTGGCATATCTACAGTGGAACGTGTGCTGACATGGCCCAATCCATAGGCTTGACGGACCATGAGCTCACGAGCCTCCTCGCCGGAGCTGATCTGGTTCGGGATGAGGTTCGGCAGGCCCTGGCGATCTGGTCCACACCTATCAACGAGGATCGGCGACGCCTGAAGCAGCTTGAGAAATGCTGGTGGGTGGATGGGAAGATCGAAAAGGAAGATGGAGAGGAAGGAGAGGAAGTGGGAGAAGGTGAGGAAGGGGAAGAGGAGGTGTGCACAAAGGAGGTGGTTCAAACGCTCATGGAACGGGAGCTGGTGCTACAGTACCGTATTGCCAAGAAGAAGTTGCTGCAAAATGTGTATGATCGGCTCGAGGAGGGGTGCTCCTCTCTCCTGCAGTCACAGTCACCCGAATCAGATTCTGTAGAGGCGCCTTCAGAAAAGTCGAACGGAATGTTACCAGAGCTGACTGTGCCCGCTCCACCTTTGCCTGCAGAGCAGCATGAGGAGCTCTAGTTAGAAATATTCATACCGTGTTTCGCTATTACGTTTCGTTGCTGGTTCATGCACTAGGTTAGAAGGGTGTGGAAGGAAATAACTCGTGGTGCTACATCTCAGCACAACATAGTTCTCAAGAGTGGTTAGCAACGGAATGATTAAAATAGAAACGAACGGGGTACAAATAAGCAACCCTAGAAACTGTACCCCTTACAGTGCAACTCACTACAGCCTATCATATCAATGTTCAACATTTGACACACCCCCATAGGCTAAGTGAGGGGCATCAAAGCAAGCAAGGTGAACAAACGGTCACAAGACCAGTCAAACCAAGAACCAAGACAAGCTCAGGGTGGATCTCAAGGACACCACACAAATTCCGAGCGCAAGCAAGCGGCCACAAGGCCAGTTCAAGAGTTCACTAGCATATAAATATAAAGCACAACAAGCAGAGGAAGCAACAGGACTACAGCAACCTAGGGCCTACCTCAACAAGCCCCAACTGCACACAGAACCTGTGGTGGTCACCAAGCGCCAAGGCCTTGGTGAAGACGTCTGCAGTGTTGGCCTCTGAGGCCACAAAGTCCAGGCGTGCCTGGCCGCGTCGCTGCAGCTCTCGCAGGAGAAAGTACCTCACGTCAATATGCTTCACTCTGCTCTCCAGTCGAGGCTCTCGACACAGGAGGATCATGGCCTTGTTGTCAGCGTACAAGGTCGGTGCAGAGCGAGGCCGCTCACCAAGGTCGGCGAGCAAGAAGGTCAACCAGCGAAGCTCCTGTGCCGCCATGGCACCAGCGTAGATCTCCGCCTCTGCACTGGAAGTAGCCACAGACGACGACCGTGTAGACCTCCACGACACAGCACCAGCTCCCAGACTGAAGCAGTAACCCTGAGTCGAACGCTGAGTCTCCACGTCGTCAGCGTAGGAAGAGTCGCAGTGACCAGTCAACGCCACTGGCTGAGTCCCTCCAAGCACAAGCCCCATGCCTGATGTAGTCGCCAGGTACTTCGCTACCCTCACAGCAGCTGTCCAGTGGACAGGGCGGTGTCTCCCAGTCGCAACAAAGCGAGAAAGGATGCTGAGGGGAAAGGCGAGGTCCGGTCGAGTACAAGTCATCAGGTACATGAGGCAGCCCACCAGCTCTGCGTAGGGTCCACTGGACTCAAAGGGCTCGTCAGGAAAGGGGCCCGTGAGTCTGTGGTCAACAGCAAGAGGAGTGGGCTGAGTGGTGGAGAATTGGAAGTCGAACCGCCGAAGGACCTGCTGCACCATGTGTGACTGCGTCAGTGTGATGGTGCGAGCGGCTCTGTCCCGGGTGATCTGCAAGCCAAGGTAACGCTGCAGCTCACCCAGGTCAGTGCACTTGTGTCTCTTCTGCAGTTCGGACTTCACCTGAGCCAGGGCTGCCCTGTCTGCTGTAGCAAACACCAAGTCGTCGACGTAGACAAGGATAAAGAAAGGGGTAGAACCCGCTCGAACAAACAGCGACGGGTCAGCGGAGGACGGGCTGAACCCAAGGTCACGAAGCGTGGAGCGAAGAGTGTCGTGCCACTCACGGGGCGACTGGCGGAGACCGTAGACTGGTCGCCTCAGGCTCCACTGGGTCCCAGGTGGGAAGGTGTCAGTGAAACCAGGAGGACGGCGCAGCCAGATCTCCTCGTGCAGTCGGCCCTGGAGGAACGCAGTGGAGAAGTCGAGGGAGTGCAGCTCGTAGTCTTGCTGCGCTGCTATGTGGAGTAACACCCGAAGAGTAGTCATCTTCGGGGTCGGGGCGAAGGTCTGGAAGAAGTCAACTCCCTCACGCTGACTGAAGCCCCTAGCCACGTAGCGCGCCTTGAACACCGGCGGTGCTCCAGGCGGCCGCTTCACCTTGAAGAGCCACATGCCATCGACTACGTTCGCCCTGGGAGGGGGAACTGCGTCGACGTAGGTGCCTGTGGATCTCCAAGACGCCAACTCTGAGTCCATAGCCGCTTTCCACTGAGAGGCCCACGCCCCTGACACTGCCTCGAGGTAAGTGCGAGGAGTCGGTATGTCAAGGGCGTCGGGGTCTCCCTCAGGGGAGAGCAGCATGGCACACACAGAGGGAGAAGCGGCTGCCCAGTACTCCAGCTCAGACTCTCTGTCCTCTAGGACGTCACAGCCAAGGGCAAACCCACCCCCGACGGACAGAGGACGGTAGGGAGGAGCTGGCACCACACGGGTGGCGTAGTCAAGGCGGCTGGCGGCAGCAAACTCAGCGACAGCGGCAGTAAGAGCGGAGGCAGACGACGGAGGGAAACGAGAGTCGGTGACAAGAGTGGCGAGGACACGTGCGGCAACAGGACGAACAGTGCGGTAGTAGTCAGTGATAGGAGTGGGGAGGGCTGGGAGAGAGGACGGAGGAGGAGACGGGAGAACGGACACAGGAGAAGGAGAACGACGACGAGACGTACAAAGGAGGGCAGTGTGGAGGTCAGTAACAGGGGACGAGTGACGAGCACGCGGAGGACAACGAGTGACCAAGTCGCGACGGACCGAAGGAGGAGGAGACTGGGGAGGAGGAGAAGACCAGACCGCCGGACGGTCGTCAGGAGGAGGCAACGGAGGAACAAACACAGGAGGAGACTGGGAGCGGACAGGAGGAGAGGAGGAAAAACCAAGGGCCCGCAGGCCACTCACAGGTGGGAACAACCGCCGCTCCAGAGGAAGCTGCGGTGGCGGCTGCGGCTGCTGCTGCTGCGGCGGCGGCTGCGGCTGCGGCTGCTGCTGCTGCGGCTGCTGCTGCGGCTGCTGCTGCTGCTGCTGCTGCTGCTGCTGCTGCTGCTGCTGCTGCTGCTGCTGCTGCTGCTGCTGCTGCTGCTGCTGCTGCTGCTGCTGCTCCAGAAGGTCCAGCACCCACAGCTCCTGCCGCTCCCTCTCCAACCGCTCCTGCTCCTCACGCTCGCGCCGGCGGGCAGCCTGGAGTCGTGTGTCGTGGCGGTGGGGAGGCGGAGTGGACTCCGCAGAACCAGGGTCAGACTCCTCAGACTCAGCACCCCCAGAACCAGCACCTCCAGTGCCAGGACCTCCAACTCCAGCACCCCCAGAACTAGCACCGCCAGTGCCAGCACCTCCAGCTCCTGCACCCCCAGAACTAGCACCACCGGTGCCAGCACCTCCAGCTCCAGCACCCCTAGAGCTAGCGCCACCTGCGCCAGCACCTCCAGCTCCAGCACCCCCAGAGCTAGCGCCACCTGCGCCAGCACCTCCAGCTCTAGCACCCCACGACCGAGTACCGCCAGTGCCTGCACCTCCAGCTCCAACACCAACCGAGCCCACAGTAACCTGTCGCGGAAGTGCCGAAGGCTGCTGAGGGGACTGTGAGGAGGACTGCGGGGAGGGAGACGCTACCTGACGCGCGACCGAGGGTAGAGGGGTAGCGTGGGACACACCAGACGGGGCAGGACCAGGGGGGGGCGGGGGTACCGGAGGAGCGGGAGCAGGAGGAGGAGAGGGTGCGAGGAAAAGAGGGGGAGGGGGTACCGGGAGACCTCGACAGGGGTACCGGGTGTAGTAGGACACGGACTCGTCAAACCGGACGTCACGGGAGTCTAGGAACTGGTGGAGGGGAGGGTGGTAAAAGAACCAGTCGGCAGAGTCCACTGGGAAACCAAGGAAGACACAGGGGACGGCGCGTGCCGAGAGCTTGTCCGCGGAGGTGTCGCGAACAAGTGCAAGGCAGCCCCAGACTCGAAAGGCCGACCCGACACCAGGGGAACCAGTCCAAAGACTGGTCGGTGAAACCTCGGGCCGCGAGACACGCGACTGGAGGTTCAGCTGGTGTGCGGCGTAGCGAACCGCGTGGGGCCACAGAAAATGGGGCGCACGGGCATGGATCATGGACGTGCGGGCGATGTCCATGACCAAGCCTATGCGGCGCTCAGCAACCCCATTCTGCTGTGGGGACTCTGGCAGCGTCCAGGACTGGGTGATGCCCTGTTCGCCGCAGAATCCGCCGAGAATGCCGGAGCGAAACTCGCCCCCACGGTCGGAGTGGAGACAACTGACTCGACGACCACGAGTGCCCTCAGTGGCTAGAAGCCACCTGATCAGCGTAGCAGTCACCTCGGACTTCTTCGCAAGAGGGAACACTGTGGTGTACCTGGAGAAGTCGTCGACGACCACCAGAAAGTAACGCTCCCTCCCAGGTCCCTGCGTCGGGGCAGGGCCCCAGACGTCCAAGTGGAGAGTCTCGAAGGGAGCGGTGGCCGGACGAAGGGAGGAGGAGTGGGGAGTGGCGCGTAAGCGACTGGCGACGCACGGAGAGCAAGGAGGGGCAAGCGAGAGAGGGAGCGACGGGAAGGTGCGTGGGAGACCTGAGACAAGTCCCTGACTGAGCATGCCACGTAGGCGAGGGATCGACGGGTGGCCAAGGCGGTGGTGCCACAGGACGGTGCGGTGGGTGAGAGAGCGACAGGAGCAAGACGCAGCGACTGGACTGGACACAGCTACCGGACCGGACACTACTACCTGGCTAGACACAGCAACTGGACTGGGGACCTGGGCCGGAGGGGACGCAACGACCTGAGGGGAGGACTCGACCGGGGAGCGCTCGGTGTGGAGAACGTAGAGACCGGAGCGAGGCTCCCTGGTGAACGTGGCCAGAACAGCACCTGTGGTAGCGTCTGTACAGACTGCAGTCTGCCCACCCCCCACGAAGGTAACCGTGATCCCCCTGTCCTGGAGGTATCCAACACCCACCAAGTTCCGAGTGAACGAGGGGATGTGGAGGCCGCGCAGGACACCAGAGGGGACCACAGGGCACGGGAGGGTGGTGGAGCTACGCGCAACGGCTGGTCCAGAGGTAGGATCAGCCAGAGCCACCGACACAGGTGTGAGGAGTGGTGTAAGGGTCGTGTGGTCGCGGAAGAAGCACTGAGACGCGCCCGAGTCCAGCGTGAACGACAGAGAGGCCTCAGCCGGAGGGTCACCAGACCCAGTCGCTACACAAGAACCTAGAGCAGCAACACAAGCACCTAAGCTAGACAGGCACAAGGCTACACTAGCAGGAGGCAAGCAAGCTAAACTACGAACACGCGAGCACACAGATCCATCAGCACTAAAGTCAGCATCAACATACAAAGCATGCTGACGCGCATCGCCCATGGACAGATCAAAAACATCAATCTTACGGGCTAACAGACGAGACCAGCGAGGCGTGACCGCCAGAGGGCCCCAACGAGCCCGGTAGAGGTCGTCGAGGCGGCGGAAGCACCGCGCGGCAGAGTGGTCGTCGCGACCACAGAGACAGGGGCTGCCCGGCCCGGTGAGGCACCAGTGGGTGCAGGGGCCAGCGTCACGGCGAGGGGGGCGAGGGGCCCAGCTGGAAGAGCTGCTGCTGCGGCCGGTGCTCCCAGGGCCTCCTAGACCCCACTGCGGCGGGGGACCCCAGTGCTGCTGCGGACCCCACTGCAGCGGGGGCCCCTACTGCTGGAACTGCTGCTGTGCCTGCTGCTGCTGCTGTCCCAGCTGCTGCTGCTGTCCCTGCTGTGGCTGGTGCTGCTGTGGCTGCTGCTGCTGGGGGGCAACGCCCCCACCGGTCGGGCCACCACCTGTGGGTGGGCCTGTCTGTCCTGTGCCTCCTCCAAGGCCCCCTCCCCCTGGTGCACCACCGCCGCCGCCGCCGCCGCCTCCGCCACCACCGCCGCTCCCACCTCCACCGCCACCTCCACCGCCGCCTCCACCGCCCCCACCTCTCCCCTTCCCGCCCTTCTTGCCACTCTTGCCCCGTTTCTGCCAGTCTGCGGCAGAAACGGCAGCAGTGTCCTCAGAGACCGACACAGCAGCCGAGGCGCGGGTAGCGGTGAAAGTGGGAAGCTGAGGGGCGGCACACCCCGCAAAGAGACGGGGGGCCACCGCATCAGTGGCGGAGGCAACGGTGAGGAGACTACTCTCGATGGTCCCTAGAGCAGTCACCAGGAGGTCGATAGTGAGCTCAGTGGGGTGCTTCTGACGAAGCGCGTCGCGGGCAGTGGCAAGGCGGTCAGGGAGGCGGGTGACTAACCAGTGAACAGTGAGCCACATGGGGGGGGGAGCAACTAGAAGCTGTGCGTCGGTACAGGCAGCGCGGAAACCGGCGTCAAGCGAGCGGAGGTGAGTCACTAGGTCGGAAACAGTCGCAAACGAGCCTAGGTCGGGAAACACAAACGGCATGAGGAGGCGACTGAGGGAGGCAGAGGAGGGGGTGGAGTAGCGAGCAACAATAGCCTCCCAAACCCCCTGTGCAGTCTCCACCTGGTCAAAGTGGGCGGCCTCAGTCGGGGGGAGAAGCTCCGACAGAGTGAGAGCGGCGGCTGCGTCACGCGAGAGCCACACGTCCCTGGCCAGGACCCGACGGTCGTAGTCCGCCTGGGCCGTAGGGGTCGGCTCCGGGGCGGTCGGCAGGGCGGCGGGGGACGGAGGGGCCGGTAGGACACCAGACGCGTGAGCCCACAGAGTGGTGCCGTCCTGTTGCTGGCTCGTGAGGAAGCGCGTGGTCTGGCGCTGCCAGGTGCCGAACTCTATCGGGCGTCCCTCCGCGTCGAAACGGAGGCGACGCGACTCCATAACGGATGTCATGCTAGAGGCGGCTGGAGCACGGCGGAGGCTGAGCTAAGAACGAGGAGGAAACCTACGGAGCACCAGGAGGGAGAACGGCGGAGTGAGAGGCTAGGAGCACTGAGTGACCTAGGCTAGGCGTGAAACGGAGGATCTCCAGCTACAACGGCTAGGGGCGCGATACTAGTGGCTAAACGGCTCGAACCTAGGCGGGCGGCGAGAGAGAGCGGCTGCCAGCCGCTAGGTGATAGACCAGTGTCAGTAGAGCTGGGGAGAGCCCCGCGCACAAGGCGGTGGCGGGGCTAGGGTGCGTGCCAAGGGTGGGTAACAGGAAGAGAGGGGCGGGGGGGGAGTTTGCGACGGTGGAAATGGGCGGGGAGGGCGGTTTTGACGGTGGGAATGGGCGGGTAGGGCGGTTTTGACGGTGGGAATGGGCGGGTAGGGCGGTTTTGACGGTGGGAATGGGCGGGAGGGCGGTTTTGACGGTGGGAATGGGCGGGAGGGCGGTTTTGACGGTGGGAATGGGCGGGGAGGGCGGTTTGACGGTGGGAATACGGGCTAGGTCGAAGGCTGGGGCGACGGGCTAGGGTGTACGGGCCGCGCGTGGGCAACGGGCAGGGCGCACGGGCGCCGCGACGGGCTGGGGCAGAGCCTACGGGCGTCGCGACGGGCTGGGGCAGAGCCTACGGGCGTCGCGACGGGCTGGGGCAGAGCCTACGGGCTTCGCGACGGGCTGGGGCAGAGCCTACGGGCGTCGCGACGGGCTGGGGCAGAGCCTACGGGCGTCGCGACGGGCTGGGGCAGAGCCTACGGGCGTCGCGACGGGCTGGGGCAGAGCCTACGGGCGTCGCGACGGGCTGGGGCAGAGCCTACGGGCGTCGCGACGGGCTGGGGCAGAGCCTACGGGCGTCGCGCGGGCTAGGGGCAGGGCGCGGGCTAGGCGCGGAGGGTGGAGTGGCGCGGTTTAGGCGCGGAGGCACAAAGGGTGCGGAGGTGCGAGCTAAGCGCGGAGGGCGCGGAGGGCGCGGAGGGCGCGGAGGGCGCGAGCTAGGCGCGGAGGGCGCGGAGGGTGAACACTAGGCTAGGAACGGGCTAGGAACGGTCCTGCTTGTGATACCATCTCAAGAGTGGTTAGCAACGGAATGATTAAAATAGAAACGAACAGGGTACAAATAAGCAACCCTAGAAACTGTACCCCTTACAGTGCAACTCACTACAGCCTATCATATCAATGTTCAACATTTGACAATAGTTACCACCTACATGCACGCACAGGTTGTGCGGGAAAGAAATAGATTCCGATTCATCCTCTACATCAGGGCCTATTTTATCAGTGTAAATCACACCGTTACCCTGATTCGAAGGGTGAATTTTAGGGGTCACGCTGATGCCTCTGGGTAAAAAAATTGGAGAATAGAATTACCCTGATTCTCGCCCAGGTCGACACCACCAAAACCAGGTCGATTCGACACACCAACCAAACTTCCGCTCTCTTGCACCCAAACCAATTGCTTCGTGCCACTTGTACACTACCACCAGCCCAAACCAAATAACTTCGCCAACCTACATTTCCCCCCACCTCGATGTCTTCTTGCAGCCCACCCGCGACATTTCTCTCGCCTGGAAAAAAACAGGAATTGTGTCATAGTTTGCTGCCAGCACATCATCAACAACCTAGAGTACAATCAGGGTAAAAAAACAACTTACACTGTTGACTCTGGGTAATGTTTTAAAACACACAGGTTACACTGCTGGTTAAGGATAACCTCAAAACTTAGGCTGAGAATCAGGGTTTCTGAAAACGCTACACTACTAAACATGATAACCTCAAATGCTGCTGCGTTTTCGAATGGTCGCAACCTCCAGCGAGCTGAGCTGACCAATGGAACATTGCTAATGTAAGATCAGTTTTAACCTTCCAAATCAACCATATGTAGAGCTGGAATAACGCTTTAGTGATGTGAAGGTTTGTTTTTGCTGAATTGCGTGCAAACTTGTGTCGAGTTTTCGTATTGGGTGTAAGTCAGGTGAGAGTTTTGGCAATTTGGATGCTTTGGTCCTAACCGCAAGGTTAGAGGTACAGACACATACGACAATTACGACAACCTGCACGTCCACAAGCTGCAACTTGGCCTTGATTGCACTGTACACAAGAGACAGAACACGACAGGACCAAGAACAGGCAGAGTCTGTCGGCTCGGTGACTCGGTCCCACTCCCACAACCCACCCACCCGATGAACAAAAGCACGTGTAGATCACCAAATTTCGATTCTTTATATGTTACAGGTTTCAAAGCAAGTTATCAAAGTCATGCAAGAGATAACATTTCATCCTCAGATGTATCTACTGTCCAAGTACTGCTTCTCCTCCACGATATTCTCCCTAAATGCAGTATCTATATGATATCCTATGGCAGCCTGCCCTCCACTTCGGATGTCCCCTTTATGCTGAAACAAGGAAGGTTGGTGCACATATGCTTGACGACTGTTTTTTGTCAAATACCTAAGGATGAGCAAATCCATCAGTGCAACAAACCAATTCTCCTCCACATAGGAAACGATGGGAGCAGCTGCAGTTGAGTTGAAGAGCAGGGCTTGCGCACAGCATGGAACCAGGTACTTGTCGCCGTGCATTATTGGCCAGAAATAAGAAGCTGGATGGTAGAGAGACAGTAGGTCCCAATCCTGCTTGTCTTTGAGATCTTTGGATATGAATCTGTCAATCCCGAGGTCCCACATTCTGACGGGGAGAGTGTCGTCTTGTAACAGTAGGATGTGACGTGGCTTTGTAGCCATGCATTCCCTCATGACGTGGACAAAATCCAGCGCCAGCTTGGCATGCAACTGCCTCATCTGCCTGTGAAAATGAAACGAGGAATGATTGAACTGAGCAGCATGAGAAGTACAAGTACCAAACCCTAAAGTGTTGTACCCCATATAAGCTACCCCACTACAGCCTACACAGACTAAAGTGTATGAGTTTGACACACCCCCATAGGCAAAGTGGGGGAGAGCAAGGGGTCACAAGACCAGTCAAGCAAAGCAAGGCAAAGCAAGCTCAGGGTGGATCACAACGTCACCACACATTCTGAGCACAAGTTCAAGGCCACAAGGCCAGTTCACATGCAAGATTACATATATATAAGGCTAAACAAGCAAGAGCAGGTATATATATATGTAACAGTACAAACAAGGTCAAGAAGTGAGCAAGTGAGGCAAGGTAGGCACAAGGCCCAACTGAGTACAGAAGCGCTGATGATCACAAGGCGCGAGTGCCTTGGTGAAGATATCAGCAGTGTTGGCCTGAGAGGCCACGTACGCAAGTCGCAGCTGACCACGCTGCTGTAGCTCACGAGCTAAGAAGTAGCGAAGAGCAATGTGCTTCGTTCTGTGCTCCAGTCTCTGCTCCCGACACAAGGCCAGCATGGCCTTGTTGTCTACGTACAGCACTGGAGGAAACGAGGCGGCTCTCCGAGGTCAGTCAGCAGGTAGGTGAGTCAGCGAAGCTCCTGTGCAGCCATGGCCCCTGCGTAGATCTCAGCCTCACAACTGGAGCCGAGAACAGAAGACGAGCGGGTAGCCCGCCACGAAACAGAGCCGGAACCAAGGCTGAAGGTGTAACCCTGTGACGACCGCTGCGTAGCCTGGTCGTCAGCCCAAGAAGCGTCTGCGTGCCCAGTGAGGACCACTGGACTCTGCCCTCCAAGCACACGCCCCATGCCCGACGTACTGCACAAGTAGCGCAACACCCTCTTCGCTGCAGCCATGTGCTCCGGTCTGTGTCTCCCAGGAGCAACATAGCGTGCGAGAATGCTAAGAGGGTATGCAAGGTCAGGTCGTGTGCAGGTCATCAGGTACATGAGGCAGCCAACAAGCTCTGGGTACGGGCCACTCGACTCTACGGACTCATCCGAAGGCAGAGCTGAGAGCGAGTGGCGAGTAGGCAGAGGAGTGGCCTGAGGCGAGGAGTACGTGAAGCCGAAGCGCTGAAGGACCTGCTGCACCATGTGTGACTGAGTCAGGGTAATGGTGCGCTGTGCTCTGTCACGGGTGATCTGCAAGCCAAGGTAGCTGCGCAGTTCACCCAGGTCTGTGCACGTGTGTCTCTTCTGCAGCTCGGACTTCACGTGGGCGAGTCCAGCAGTGTCAGCTGTGGCAAAGACCAAGTCGTCGACGTACACGAGGATGTAGAACGGCGGCAAAGAAGTGTCGGTGCGCAGAAACAGCGACGGGTCGGCAGTAGAGGGAGCAAACCCAACAGCCGCAAGTGTAGTCCTCAGTGTGTCGTGCCACTCACGCGGTGCCTGGCGGAGACCGTAGACTGGCCGCCGGAGGCTCCACTGGGTGCCAGGAGGAAAAGTCCCAGTGAAGCCAAGTGGGCGGCGCAGCCAGATCTCCTCGTGCAGGCTGCCCTGCAAGAAAGCAGTGCTGAAGTCAAGAGAGTGCAGCTCGTAGTCACGGTGAGCAGCTATGTGCAGCAGTACCCGAAGAGTGGTCATCTTCGGGGTGGGAGAGAAGGTCTGAAAGTAGTCAACTCCCTGCCGCTGACTGAAGCCACGAGCCACGTAACGCGCCTTGAAGACAGGCGGAGAACCCGGCGGCCGCTTCACCCTGAAAATCCACATGCCACTGATGATGTTCGCCCCAGGCGGGGGAACCTCGTCAACGTAGGTGCCAGTGGACTTCCAGGAAGCCATCTCTGCGTCCATAGCTGCCTGCCACTGAGAGGAGTAGGGACCCTCTATCGCCTCCGCGTAAGAGCGCGGAGTCGGGATGTCAAGTGCATCCGGGTCTCCCTCAGGGGTAAGCAGTACGGACACGAGATGAGGTGAAGCAGCAGCCAAACACTGGAACTCCTCCTGCCTGTCCTCAAGGACGTCCGTGCCAAGGGCACACTCACCCCCGACGGACGGAGGACAGACAGACTCAGACTCAGCAACAAGACTAGCAGCATAGTCTACACGACAGCGAGCAGCAAAGTCGACGAGCTCAGCAACTAGGGCAGACGCAGCAGTGGACTCAAAGGAAGGGTCAGTGACAACAGTAGCAAGGAGACGCGTGACAGTCGGACTGGCAGCACGAAGAGAGTCCGACTCCGGGTCGGCAAGAGCAGGAAGAGAGGACTCAGGAGGAGAAGGCAAAGGGGCACGCAGAGGAGCAGTGGACGGACGCAGAGACATCCGGTGCGTGCCAGGGACAGGAGGAGGACGCTGACGCGAACCACGACCACTAGCGCGAGCAGCACGGACAGGCGACACAGGGCGAGACGCAGGCGCACGACGCTCAGCAAGACCTCCAGTAGGACCAGTGTAGGGAGAAGGAGCAGGCAGTAGGGAGGCCGGCTGTAACTGTAACTGCGACGGGACAGGCTGTGGACACTCTAAGGGAGGAGGAGGACCAGTAGAAGGCGGGAGACCAAGAACCTGCTCAAGGAGCGGAACGAAGTACGGCCGAGGCCGCGCAGCGACTCCAGACACAGCAGGGATAGCACCAGTACCCCCAGTGGCAGCACCAGAGCCAACAGCACCGCCAGCTCCAGCACCCCCAGCAGCTCCACTAGCTCCAGGACCTCCAGCAGCACCAGTAGCACCCCCTGCAGGACCGCCTCCAGTACCGCCAGCAGTACCCTCAGCGCCAACACCCTCAGCAGCTCCAGCTCCAGTCGGACCACGAAAAGACGCAATGGCCCCAGCTCCAGTAGTACCCGCAGGCCCAGCAGCTCCAGTACTCCCAGTACGAGCACCTCCGGGACCCGTGGTACCAGCACCCTCAGCAGCCGAAGAACCTCCAGCTCCAGCAGCACGCCTCCAGCGCCGGGAAAACCACTCACGCACCTCCTGTGGAGAGAGTGGCTCCCGTCGAGACAGAGCACCCGGAGAACCTCCAGGCCCAGCACCGCCAGACGCCACACGAGTAGGCCCAGCTCCCGCAGGCTCCGCAACTCCAGGCTGAGCACCCCCAGGCTCAGCACCCCCAGTCGTAGCACCCCCAGGCTCAGCACCCCCAGACTCAGCACCCCCAGGCGCAGCACCCCCAGGCGTAGTACCCCTAGGAACAGCACCCCCAGGCTCAGCACCCCCAGGCGTAGCACCCACACGCTCAGCACCCCCGGAGTCAGCACCCCCAGGCTCAGCACCCCCAGCAGCACCAGAGTCACCAGCTACCTCAGCAAGCTCGACTGCGTCTACCTGGGACACACCTGAAGGGGCAGGACCCTGAGGGGGAAGGGGGTCTACCGGGGGGGGACCTGGCACGAGGAAGAGCGGTGGCGGGGGGAGGGACGGAGTGCGGTAGGGGAAGAGGCGGTAGTAGGGCACCGACTCGTCAAACGTGACGTCCTGGAGGACAGAACACGGCGAGAGGTGGGGTGGTAGAACTGCCACCCTGGCGCGTCAGGGGGGAAGCCAAGGAAGACGCAAGGGGCAGCACGACGGGACAGCTTGTCCGCAGACAAGTCGCGGACAAACGCCCGAGATCCCCAGACACGGAACGCAGACGCATCGCCAACCTTCCCCGTCCACAGCAAAGCTGGGGAGGCCTCCAGCATGGAGACCCTGGGCTGAAGGTTGATCTGATGCGCCGCGTACCGAACCGCAAACGGCCACAGAAAATGGGGGGCAGCCGCATGCATCATGGACGTACGGGCGACGTCCATGACCATGCCAATGCGGCGCTCAGCAATCCCATTTTGCTGTGGAGAGTCCGGAAGCGTGAAGGTCTGGCGGATGCCTCGTGCACGACAGTAGGCTCGCAGAAGGCCAGAGGAGAACTCCCCGCCTCTGTCAGAGTGCAGACGCAGAACAGGAAAGTCCAAGCCGAAACTCTTCCTGAGCTGGAGACGAGCTGCGCGGATCCAGTCGATCAACACCTCAGTGACATCACCCTTGCTGCGCAAGGGGAAGACTGTGGTGTAACGCGAGTAGTCGTCAACCACCAGCAGGAAGTAGCGCTCGTGACCCTGTCCACGGACGCGGGCTGGGCCCCACACGTCCATGTGAAGCGTCTGCAGCGGGGCCTCTGTCGGAGGAAACTGGGAGGAGTGAGGGGCAGCACGCTACCGCCCCTCGACACGGGGGACGCAGGTAGGGGCAGGCCCCGGAGGAAGGGGAGGGAGGGACCGGGGAAGACCAGAGACAAGGACACGAGAGGCCATGCCTCGGAGACGAGGCAGGGAGGGGTGACCAAGGCGGTGGTGCCAGAGGAGAGTCTCGTGAGACAGGAGGCGACACGAGCAGGGGGCAGACTCAGGACCAGACCTGGACGCTGCAGCAAACACCTGACCCGACGCAGCTGCCTGACCAGACGCAGTGACTGGAGGAGACTCAGTGGTCAGTGTGTACAGGCTCGACCCCAGCCGACGTGTAAACGTGGCCAAGTGTCGGCCCGTCCGAGCGTCCGTGCAGTGGGTCACTCGCTGGCTCGCAGGAGTGAACTGGTGAACCCCCGCATCCTGTAGGTCAGCACCACTCACCAAGTTCGTAGAGAACGAGGGGAGGTAAAGACCAGACAGGGTGCCAGAGGGGGCCGCCGGACACGGGAGGGCAGTGGAGAAGTGTGCAAGGACAGGACCCCCAGAGGGGTCTGCCAGAGAGACTGCAACAGGCCGACTGAGCGGCGTGAGTGTGGTGCGGTCTCGAAAGAAGGAGCGGGAAGCCCCTGAGTCAAGGGTAAAGGTGTGGGAGGCCGTAGCCGACGCAGTACCTGAGAGAGCAGACTCACCAGCACCTGAGGAAGCAGACTCACTGGCACCTAGAGCAGCAGCCTCACCAGTACCTAGAGCAGCAGCCTCACCAGTACCTAGAGCAGCAGTACCAATGCCCGGGTCGGGCGGAAAACACCGGTAACAGTCACCCTCATCACTAATAGTCACAGCATACATGGCAGCAAGAATAGCATCATAATCAAGATCAAAGATAGGAACCCCCGCCCTAGACAGCTCGCCCCAGCGAGGGATCTCAGTGGCCTCAGGGAACTGGTGATGCCAAGCGTCCGTCAGGCGGCCAAAGCAGCGCTGGGTGGAGTGCGAACCCCCGCACGGCTCACCCGCGCGGTCGCCGGTGCGCAGGACGTAGGTACACGGACCAGCACCCCCACCTCGCTGACGTGCAGCGTACCACTCACGAAGCTGCTGAGGGGGAGGGATCTCACGGGTGCGCTGCTGCTGCTGCTGCTGCTGGCGCGGACCACCACCGGAGCCGACCCTCTGCGCAGCGCCACCCCGACCAGCTCCACCTCCTCCGCCGCTACCTCCTCCACCGCCGCCACCTCCGCCACCTCCGCTCCCACCGCCACCGCCGCCGCCGCCTCCACTGCCGCCACTGACGCCCCCACCCCCACCACCACCCCCACCGCCACCCCCACCCCCTCCACCGCCTCCACCGCCGCCGCCACCGCCCTCGCTAGCTCCTCCAGCTCCCTTGCCCCCCTTGCCCTTGCCAATGCGGCGTCTCCCGCTAGGGGCAGACGCCGCACCGATCGACTCAAGACCAACGAGGTCGGCCGCAGCAGCAGAGGCAACAGAGGGCAAGAGGGGAGAGGGGGAGCACCCCTCAAAGACAGGGGCACGAGGGTCACCACGAGAGGCTCCTATAGCGACTATGCTCTTCTCTGCCGCTAGGAGGCGCTCCTCGAGGAGATCAACGGTGAGGGTGGTGGGGCAAACAGAGAGAAAGTTGTCTCTGACCGGGCGAAGGGTGTCAGGGAGCAAGGTGACTATGTAGTAGAGGGTGATGTACATAGGGGGGGGGTTCTTGGCGCGAACTCAGCGGGAAGGGCAGCGCGGTAGCGAATGTCACTAGTGCAAAGGTGCGTAATGAGGTCAGCGACTGTGGGAAAAGCTGCGAGGTCAGGGAAGAGGTACGGCAGGATGAGGCGGCTAAGTGCAGCAGTGGCAGGGGAAGAGTAGCGTGCAACTACAGCGTCGTACAAGGTCCTAGCACTCTTGTACTGGCTAAAGTGTGCACGCTCAGAGGTAGGCAAGTGGCGACGCACAGCAAGACGTGCAGCAGCATCGCGTGTGGCCCACTGTGAGCGAACAGTGGCGTCAGCATCAGCAGCAGGGGTAGGAGAGGCACCAGAAGTGAGGTCAAAGAGGGAGAGACCGTCTGCCCTATCGCACTGTAGGAAAAGCTGCAGGTCATCTACCCAGACGTCAAAGTCAATGGCCCGACCCTCAGCGTCAAAAGCGAGGACACTGGGGGTAGCCATGACAGCAGTAGACTAGCAGCGCGAGCAGTAGGCTAAGGGCAGTGCAGTGGTAGAGGTGCTGCTCTTACCGGGCAGGCGAGAAGGACCGAGGCTCGCCGGCAGGAACAGGGCCGCGACGGCAGTGACCGGGTGTAGCGGACAGGGAGGCTCGGACGGCTCGGCGGCTCGGCGGCACGGCAGCAACAGCAGCTCGGCGGCTCGGGCGGCTCGGGCGGCTCGGCGGCTCGGGCGGCTCGGGCGGCTCGGCGGCTCGGGCGGCTCGGGCGGCTCGGGCGGCTCGGCGGTTCGGGCGGCTCGGGCGGGTCGGCGGGAGCGGCGGCTCGGTTGCTGCAGGGACAGTGGCAGCTGCTGCTGCAGGGACGACGGCGGCGACTGCTGCTGCAGAGACTGCGGCGGCCGCTGCTGAAGGGACGACGGCGGCGGCCGCTGCTCCAGGGAAGGCGGCGGCCGCTGCTGTAGTGGGCGACGGCGGGCCGCAAAAAGGGGGGGGGCGTAAGGGGCCGCGTGAGGGGCCGTAAGGGGCCGCTAAGGGCGGCGCGAGGGGCCGCAAGGGCGGCGGCGGGGCCGAGGAGCGGCGCGAGGGGCCGCAAGGGCGGCGCGCGGGGCCGACGAGAGGCGTGAGGGGCCGCAAGGGCGGCGCGCGGGGCCGACGAGAGGCGCGCGAGGGGCCGCAAGGGCGGCGCGCGGGGTCGACGGGCGGCACGAGGGGCCGTAAGGGTGGCGCGCGGGGCCGTAAGGGCGGCTCAAGGGGCCGCTAAGGGCGGCGCGACGGTAGGGAGGGCACTCGGGGCGCGACTCGGGCAGGGGCGAAGCGCGCTCCGGGCAGGAAAAAAAATATCGAGGTGGGCCCTAGAGAGCGTTCCCACTAGGGAACCTGCTCTGAAACCATGTGAAAATGAAACGAGGAATGATTGAACTGAGCAGCATGAGAAGTACAAGTACCAAACCCTAAAGTGTTGTACCCCATATAAGCTACCCCACTACAGCCTACACAGACTATAGTGTATGAGTTTGACACTGCCACCCGTCCTTCTCCACATGCTGGGGTGGCACAGTCCTAAGCAGCTGATCTGGATCGTTCAGAAGGTCACAAGACGCTTGATTGGCTGTGATGACATGGACAAGGATGCTGAGATTGGCGGAAGCTTCGCGGATGGAGCGTGAGTGCGGCTCAACCAGGTAATTCATGGACGAGGAAGAATGAATGGCTTCAAGGAGAGATCTGGCATAGTCACTGGTAACATTGGCTTCTTGTGCGTATGTACTCACTATGTGATCCAGTATTCTGAATTATTTTTCGCTCCAGCCTTGCCGAATCAACCTCCTGAAGTACGACCTTCCTTCCGCGGCACTGCTACTGTCGGTCCCGTCAATGCTCTCATCCACGTTACTACTAGCTGCCGCCAAATGGAAGTTTATCAGCTTTGCACCTGGCACTGTACACGACGATTTTCACTTCCCCCTCTTTCAAATGCCCCTTCGCTCTCTGCTCGTCCAGCGCCTTCAAAAGCTCTACCACACGATCAGCAGAGCGTGCTGCTTCGTCCACCGTGCGATCATCATCCGACGGTTGAGATTCTGAGCTTTGAGGCGGCGTATCGCGGCGAGGGACCCGTGGGGAGGACGGGATGGCGATGCACAAGCCGCCGTCGCGAGCCATGTCGCTTCCGTAGCCGGCGGAAGCAGCTTTGCCGAATCTGACGGCGTCAGTAAAGCCGCTGATGTCGGTCTGTCCGTTTCCCTCAATGCCTACATTGACGGTTCTTGCTTCTCCGAACCACGCGAAGGAAACCGCGGAATCGGCGATGCCGCCATTGCGGAGATGAAAGCTTGATTTGCCGAGCAAAGTTGGCGGAGGGGAGAAAATGCAAACCATCGCCGTGCGTCCAATCATCATTACGACGAATAACACACACGTTATTCCAATAAAAGCTTCTGTCAGAACATTATAGCTTTTACATTTGTGTAGGCTATAGTGGGGTAGCCCATAAGGGGTACAACCCAATTAGGGTTAGTACTTGTACCCAACTCTTTCATAGTTCATTCATTCTCGTTTATTACTTTCAACATGGTTTCAGAGCAGGTCCCTCGCTAGGACCGCCTTTCTTTCCTTGGGCCCACCACCTGCTGCCCTGCGAGTAGCCCCTTGGCCCGTCGCGCCCCTTAGGCCCGTCGCGCCCCTTAGGCCCCGGCCCCTTGGCCCGTCGTGCCCCTTAGGCCCGTCGCGCCCCTTAGGTCCGTCGCGCCCCTTCGGCCCCGGCCCCTTGGCCTGTCGCGCCCCTTAGGCCCCGGCCCCTTGGCCCGTCGCGCCCCTTAGGCCCCGGCCCCTTGGCCCGTCGCGCCCCTTAGGCCCCGGCCCCTTGGCCCGTCGTGCCCCTTAGGCCCGTCGCGCCCCTTAGGCCCCGGCTGTGAGAATAGTACGAGGAATGAGGAGCCATAGCTAGGGTTTAGCTAGCTAGGTAAGAGAAAATAGGCAAAGGAGGGATTGCACTAGCAAGCAGGTGGATACATATAGGAAACCCTAAGGGGCCGTACTCACTATAGAGTGTTACAATCTGAAACGAACGAGTGATTGAACTAGGAAGCAGGTGGGTACAAGTAGCAAACCTAAAAGTGTTGTACCCTATAAGAACTACCCCACTACAGCCTAAACAGACTATAGCGTATAAGTTTGACACACCCCCATAGGCAAAGTGGGGGAGAACAAGAGGTCACAAGACCAGTCAAGAAAGGCAAAGCAAGCTCAGGGTGGATCACAAAGTCACCACGCAGTCTGAGCACAAGCAAATGGTCACAAGGCCAGTTCACATGCAGAGTTATATAAAGGAAAACAAACAATAGAGTGAACACAACCTAGCAAGTGTAAGCATGCAGGTATATGTATATAGAGTACAGTACAAGCAGAGTCAAGAAGTAAGCGAGGCACAGTAGGTACAAGGCCTAGAACAGTACAGAAACGCTGATGATCACAAGGCTGAAGTGCCTTGGTGAACACATCAGCAGTGTTGGCCTATGAGGCCACGTAAGCGAGACGAAGCTGGCCACGCTGCTACAGCTCTCGAGCAAGGAAGTAGCGCAGAGCAATGTGTTTCGTTCTGTGCTCCATTCTGTGCTCTTGACACAAGGCCAGCATGGCCTTGTTGTCGACGTACAGAACTCGAGGAGAACGAGGCGCCTCTCCCAAGTCAGTCAGCAGGTAGGTGAGCCAGCGTAACTCCTGTGCAGCCATGGCCCCAGCGTAGATCTCAACCTCACAACTGGAGCTGAGAACAGAAGAAGAGCGGGTAGACCGCCAAGAAACAGAACCGGAACCAAGGCTGAAGGTGTAACCCTGTGACGACCGCTGCGTAGCCAAGTCGTCAACCCAGGAAGCGTCTGCGTGACCAGTGAGGACAACTCGAGCCCGTCCTCCAAGCACGAGCCCCATGCCCGACGTACTGCACAGGTAGCGCAACACCCTCTTTGCAGCATCCCAATGCACCTTTCGGTGTCGACCGGGAGCCACGTAGCGAGCCAGAAGGCTGAGAGGGTATGCAAGGTCAGGTCGTGTGCAAGACCTACGGGGCAAACGCGCCCCCCACGATGGCGTTCCTAAAGCTGTTGGCCACAGCAGCAGCTAGGAACCGCTTCAGGGCCAACCCTTTGGCGAAATCCGCCAAGAAGATGGCCTGCCACTTCAGCCAGCGCTGGTCAGTGGCCCTCCAGCGCTCCCAGGCGAACGCCGTGCACACCAAGGCCAGGGCGGGGATCGAGGCGGCGCACCCCCAGATGGCAGCGGACCCATGGCCGCTGCACCTAGGGGACATCCTCCACACGCTGGAGGGGTAGAGGGTCACTCAGGGGGGAGGAGGGTCAGAGGGATGGGTTAATGGGTCAGAGGGTCTAAGGGACTCACGAGTCAAACTGTATGTCTGTACCCCCGCTGAATTAATACAAAGGACCATTTGAGAGAGAGAGAGAGAGAGAGAAAAAAAAAAAACTAACCTGCCCATCGGGCAGCACAAACTCATTCCGCTCGTCCGCAGCCCGGGCAGCTGCGAAACTATTTTCATCCAAAGCCACCTCACAAGCGTCCTCCTTCAGTCTCTCCAACGTAGCAGCATCCAATGAAAGACTGCCACGTGACAGTGCATCCCCCTCCCCTCCCCCTCCCGCGCCTGCTCCTCCCCCACTCTGCCTCTCCTCCAATACTAGCCGTTGGATTCGCTCTGAAAGATCGCAGCCGCCGATTGGCCAGCGGCGAGCAGAGGAGGGGACCAACGCTCCTTCCTGCACGACCGAAAAATCTGGAGAGGCGGGGGAGGGCGGGGGGAGCAGGACAAGAAAGGATGGAACAATTGGGTGGGGAGGGATAAGGAAAGAAAAGTAGATAAAAAGTATTGGTTAGTCTCGTGTGGACAAGTGGCTGAAAAAGGGTGACAAGTGTGAGCAGGGTATGAAGAAATGTCGGAGAAAGGTGAGGGCGAAGAAAGGAGAACAAGAAAAGAAAGTGGGGAGAAGTGAGGAGGAAGTACCGAGCAGTAAGAGAGCTGTCCCGAAGCATAGCGCATTCCAAGGCAGTCATCCTCGTGATAAGGCAGTCATAAAGCAATCATCCCCGTTAGAAGGTAATCATCCCCTCTATAAGACAGTGAACCATTATAAGGCGTCTCCTCTGACCTGTCTTGGCATGGCCCAGGTTGACACAACAGCCAGAGGGGCGGCCGAGAGCATAGTGAGTTTTACAGGAGATATCCCCGTTATAACGCGTCGCCCACTGACCTGTTTTTCCATAGCCCAGGTCGACACAGCAGCCGGAAAGTAGGCTGAGAGCATAGAGTGCCAGCACTGGCTGCTCTGCTGCAAGAAACTCGTTCTACGCCAGTCATCCCCGTTATAAGGCCATTTTCCCCCGTTATAAGGCATCCCCTCTGACCTGTCTTGCCGTGGCCCAGGTCGACACAGCAGCCGGAGAGGCGGCCGAGAGCATAGAGCGCCAGCACTGGCTGCTCCGCTGCAAAGAAACCCGAACAGCTGAACGACTCAAAGAGGATCTGCGCTGCTTGCTCCCTGTCGGCCTGGGGAGAGGAGGTAGGGGGGCAAGATGAGGAGTAAAAAGGGAGACGAGAGGGACAACGAAGGACAACAGGGCAGAGGGAGGGACGTTTGCGGCAGGTGAAGGAATAAACATCTCACTCGGACGTGTGATGTGATGTGACCTGCATGTGGGGTAAGAAAGAAGACTCCTCCTGAGGGGAGACGCATCCCGGACTGAGTTTTGAGATGCCTCAAAACTCCATCCCATCCACACACAAGCGTGACTCACTCGGGGGGTGAGAATGGGCTCGCACAGCAGCACGGCCCCTTCCATCCAAACCCAGACCAGGCCTTGCCAGGCTGGCCAGTGCCGCTAGACTAGAGCCTGTACTAACCCGAACGCTGCTACTCACTCGGGGGGTGAGGATGGGCTCGCACAGCAGCACGGCCCCTTCACCGCCCTCCTCCCACCCCATCTGTTCGTACAGCATGTACCGCCATGCATCCTCCATCACCCCCCAGTCCACCACCCGCCCCCGCTCCACGCCCCCCACCACGCGCCCTGCTGCTGCCCCGGATTCGATAGTGCTCGCCCCGTTACTGGCTGGGCGCTCTCCTGGTGCTTCCACGAAGCGATTTGGGATGATCTGGAGTATGGATACATATGGATACACAAGGGCATACAGAGGTACAGAGAGACATACAGAGGCATACAGAGGCATACGGAGGCATACAGAGGCATACAGAGGCATACAGAGGCATACGGAGGCATATGGAGGCATATGGAGGCATATGGAGGCATACAGATAGATTCGGAGGGATTTGGAGGCATACAGAGGCACACAGGGGCACACAGGGGCACACAGGAGGGTCAGCTTCAACCTTGAGGCCTAGAACATCCACCCCGGCACGTTCCGACCCACCAGTTCACCATGAAATTCAACATCAAGTCGGTCTCGATTTGTGAACGTCCATTACTTGCAATCCATGCCCGTGCGATCCAGTTGTTTCAGTCTCAATCTTCAAGACATACTCACCACAGGGGGTTCGGCGTCAGGGTTGGCGTAGCCAGCCTTGAACGTCTTTGAACAGAAATCCTCAAGATGCACTCACCGCACTGGGGCGGCATCAGGATTGGCGACATCAGTGTCAAATAGTCCATTCTGACATGTAAAAACTACCAAGACACACTCACCACAGGGGAGTCCGCATCAGGGTTGGCGTAACCAGCCTTGAACGTGCCTGACCCGCAATCCCTGCCCGTTTGAGCCATTTGTTTCGACCTCAATCCTCAAATGAACTCACCACAGGGGGGTCCGCATCGGGATTAGCGTAGCCAGCCTTAAACGTGCCTGACCCGCAATCCATGACAACGGGATCCATCGCTCTCAATTTCCTGACAATCCAAAGCTCGTCCTGGGTTGAATGACGCCAGTCCCCCGTCAGATCACGTCAGTAACACGTCAGATGACGTCAGGCCCCCCCGATCCCGTCAACGTTGCCCTAGTTCAGTTGGTGACGTGTCTACCAAAGGTTTCCTGGCCGTTCTGGTCGTTCAGGTCGCATTCCAAGGCAGCTCCGGTGCTGCTGAAGCGGGTGTTGAGCGAAATGCTGAAGGACAATGATTTTCCCGATAGCTGAATCAGGTTGCCGTTCAGTGATACTAAGGCGAATACTCCGCTGACCCTGAATAGAGCTAATGAATCGAGGGTTCCGGTTTTAGAGATGCCTTATCCGCAAGGGACTAACTCTACTTGCCGCCGCAAATCCTGACACGAGTTACGCTACAAAAGCACAAGCTCCGAAGCTGACTACACCTTCTACAGCTCCGAAGGCGTAATTTGAAGTATTGACACTTCGTGACTGTTCGGATGGGAATCATCAAGTCCGAGCCAGATGAGTACAGGGTCCTTGGGGCACCACACGGACTCTCCATGTACACAGACGAACGAATTTCCAGGAACTCGCGAATCGGTAAAACTCGCCTGTGGTAACCTGTTCTTGAACGACTGCATTTCCTGGATGCGAAACCAGCGAACCTGAGGAATTCTGGTTAACCCCGTGAACGAGAAGCTTTCGGTGCCTCAGGAAGACTGGATGTGGCGCCAGAGTTCGCAACTTTTTCGGAAGCAGAACGAGAGGAAATGACGGAATGCCCTGGTTTCAAGTTTCCGATTCCTTTGGGCAGTGGCTTTGACGCCGCCTTGCTTCTCCGCTCGCGTCCGATTCCTTGGGGCAGCTGATTTCGACATTTCCAGTTTCCTGTGACCAGGAAAATTCTGACGATTACCTGGTTTTAGTTTAGGGGTCAGTGGAAAAAATAAACCCCTCTCGGATGGCTGGCCATTTGGGAGGCATCAACCCTAAACACCTTGCCTCATGGTGTTTAGGGTTGATGCCTCCCAAATGGCATGCCCTCCATGAGGGGTAAATTTTTTTTTGTCCCGAGCTTCTCGTAATTGACGCGACAATTCAATTTATGCTATCCCGATAAATAAGCACAATATTAGTCTCTGGACTCGAAAAGGGGCAATAGCGTAAATAACTGACCGAAGGTATCGGACTCGAGCGCAAAGCAAGGCGGTGTCAAAACCACTGCCGAAAGGAATCGGAAACCCGAAACCAGGGCGATCCGTCATTCCCTCGCAGAACGAATTACAATCGTGACCTGTTATCCACCTCCGCGCGAATTGAGAAAAACAAAACGAGGCATTCTTCCCGTTTTCATGTTTTGACGCGGTTACCCTATGAACCTTCCTGAATTATATGAGCTGTGAAGATTTGGACACGCCCTTACTCCTCATCCCTTCACCCCTTGTGACATTCGCTATGATTTCTTGAAATTCTCTACCTTCTCTCACTCATTCTGGCAGCCGTTGCTTCTTCACGTCGATCTATTTCCTTCTCAGCAATACGCTGTCCGGTCTCCCTCAAAGCCCAGCTCACCTATTCTCCTATTTTTGTTAGCTTCCACTGGCCCATCGCCGCGATGTTTCTCACGAGGTAACGGCTCTGTTTCATGGCGCTGGCATGGATTCAAGCTGGCTTGCAGATTAATTTCGAGTTAGAATCCTGATCTGGGTCGATTTCGATCCATACTCGCGTATCTCTCTTTGTCGCAGGATCCGGCTTTTAGATATTGCGATCGAAGGTGATTGTTACTTCGCGGACTATTGCGAACATGAGTGACGACAATTGCCTGCTTCGCAGTTCCCGTGCTTGCGATATACGATTTTCCGATTTTCCCTAGCGTGTCGTAGTTCGCGCGGACGCATCTGTCTGAAGCTTGTGCGACAGTAGCACGACTGATGCACGACAATCGCCTGCATCGCAGGTCGTAGCTGGTGCGGACGCATCTGTATGAAGCATGAACAACGACATGACTCTATGAACAACGCATCTGATGTGTTTTTCTGTTGAAACTACACGCGTGACGCAATATGAGTTATTTGAGCCAGATTCATGCCAGTTATGCGACCTTAAGCTCGAGCCATCATCCAGACCTCGAATTTGGCTCGAATTCCCCTTTCAGAATCTGATCCGAAATCGCTTAGTCCTTCCGACGTTACTACTTACCTATTGTTTTTTATAATTATGATGGTAGTTATGAAGAGTTGAGTGATCAGACAACGATGGATTTCATAGACTCGGAGGTGATCGGGCCTCAAAAGACACATCGTTCTGAAAGGGCCACCCTGAGTTGATAACGCGCACGCTTACGTGTACTAACACCCGTACGCGTACTCAACTGCGTACGAATCCGATGTAACGGCTGGCAGGAGCGAGTACGATCGGGGGGTGAGCACGTTCTCGCCCGAGGGGCGGCTGTTCCAAGTGGAGTACGCCATCGAAGCCATCAAGGTACGCGCCACACTAGTTCTCTTTGGAATAGAATCTCTTGATGTTGCGTCAGAAGCGACGCAGCAAGGGCGATACCATGTCGCCCGAGGGGCGGCTGTTCCAAGTGGAGTACGCGATCGAGGCCATCAAGGTACGCTCACACTTGTGCTTTCCAGAATCAAGATTCTGTATGCTTATTGAGAACAGATCCGGCACCTTATTGTTGTCACCTCTAGTTTAGTTTTGAGTCGACTCAAAACTCGACTATGCTTATTGAGAACAGATCCGGCACCTTATTATTGTCACCTCATGCGTGTCGTGCCATCTTATCTAGTGTCACATGTCAGCATATGATTGTCATATGATTGTCATATGATTGTCATATGATTGTCATATGTTTGTCATATGTTTGTCATATGTTTGTTGTGCCATATTGCCTTGCATAAATGCAGCTGGGGTCAACAGCAGTAGGCATTCAGACCAAGGAGGGAGTGGTGTTGGCAGTGGAGAAGAGAATAACGTCGCCGCTGCTGGTATGAATTTCTCTTGTTTCATGTGATTTGAATAAAAAACAAGCACCGATACTCGTTCTCACCGAGGAGGGAGTGGTGTTGGCAGTGGAGAAGAGAATAACGTCGCCGTTGCTGGTATGGCTTTCTCTTCTTTCATGTGATCTGAATTGAAAACAAGCACCGATCCTCGTTTACACCAAGGAGGGAGTGGTGCTGGCAGTGGAGAAGAGAATAACGTCGCCGCTCCTGGTATGGTTGTTGGCAAGGCATGTCGCTGCTTGCATGGCATTGTCAAAGCACCAACAATGTTATCTCAATCACTAGCCGTGGGCATTCAGACCAAGGAGGGAGCGGTGCTGGCTGGCGGTGGCGAAGAGAATAACCTTGTCGCTCCTGGTATGACTCACCGACACGATTGTTGTTGATCCACTATGCTTCTTTCTTCATACAGTTGAACTTAGATCCAAGCACCAATACTCATTCAGACCAACCAAGCGGGGCGTGATGCTGGCAGTGGAAAAAGGAATAACCTTGTCGCTCCTGGTATGTCTCCCCTTTAATGCGATTGGAATGGAGATCAAGTCCCAACACTTTTCCTTTCATGCTACTGAAAGGAAATTTAAGCCACAATGAGGGTGTGGTTCTGGCAGTTGATAAGAGAATAGCCATCCCTCTGTTGTTATGGCTAGCTCCGTTCGTGCAATTGAAAATGAATCTAGGAACGAACAGTCGGCTTTTAATTTCCTGTATTCACCTATCAAGCACCAATTTTCCTCGTTATAAGCACCAACACGCATTGCAGGTACTGTGCAGCAAGTTCGAGTGGTGCGACATCGATCATTTAGAGGGAGGGATGGGGGAGGAAGGGAGTGATGTTGAGAGAGAGTGGTGGGAAAGGGAGTGGGGGTAGCAGTGGAGTGGTCTCACCTCCCATGTGTGCTGTTCTCACTCACTTGCATGCATGTGCTGTGGTGGTGTGCGATGGTGTACGGTGCTGTGCGGTGGGGCTATGTAGGAGCCTCGTAGTGCGGAGACGACCACGGAGATGAATTCACACATTGATCGAATTCACTGCCCATCTGTTCTCACTGCCTATCTGCCCTCCCTTGTGTGCGTGTGCTGTTCGGTGCTGTGTGGTGCTGTGTGGTGTTGTGTGTTGCTGTGTGGCTCTCTGTGGTGCTATGCGGTGCTGTGCGGTGGGACCATACAGGAGCCGCGCAGTGTGGAGAAGATAATGGAGGTGGATTCACACATCGGAGCAGCCATGAGTGGTCTCACAGCGGATGCACGCACTCTCATTCACCACGGCCGCATTCAGACTCAGGTATGTGCTGCATTCGGACTCCTCGTAAGGAACACATAGGGGCTGGCGTGAGTGGGTAGGATCACTGCTGATCCACCACAGCCACATCCAGACCAGACTCAGATGTGCAGCGTTTTCTGGCTCGTTTCAGCACCAACGTTTTTTATTCAGGTGGTTTTGGGAGCACCTTTAGAAAGTTACGCTGGTGCTGAAATGAGCTGTCGCACACTGCAAATGAGCTGCACACTGCAAATGAGCTGCACACTGCAAATGAGCTGCACACTGTAAATGAGCTGCACACTGCAAATGAGCTGCACACTGCAAATGAGCTGCACACTGCAAATGAGCTGCACACTGCAAATGCGCTGCACACTGCAAATGAGCTGCACACTGCAAATGCGCTGCACACTGCAAATGAGCTGCACACTGCAAATGAGCTGCACACTGCAAATGAGCTGCACACTGCAAATGAGCTGCACACTGCAAATGAGCTGCACACTGCAAATGCGCTGCACACTGCAAATGAGCTGCACACTGCAAATGAGCTGCACACTGCAAATGAGCTGCACACTGCAAATGAGCTGCACACTGCAAATGCGCTGCACACTGCAAATGAGCTGCACACTGCAAATGAGCTGCACACTGCAAATGAGCTGCACACTGCAAATGAGCTGCACACTGCAAATGAGCTGCACACTGCAAATGAGCTGCACACTGCAAATGAGCTGCACACTGCAAATGAGCTGCACACTGCAAATGAGCTGCACACTGCAAATGAGCTGCACACTGCAAATGCGCTGCACACTGCAAATGAGCTGCACACTGCAAATGAGCTGCACACTGCAAATGAGCTGCACACTGCAAATGAGCTGCACACTGCAAATGAGCTGCACACTGCAAATGTGCTGCACACTGCAAATGCGCTGCACACTGCAAATGAGCTGCACACTGCAAATGAGCTGCACACTGCAAATGCGCTGCACACTGCAAATGAGCTGCACACTGCAAATGAGCTGCACACTGTAAATGAGCTGCACACTGCAAATGAGCTGCACACTGCAAATGAGCTGCACACTGCAAATGCGCTGCACACTGCAAATGAGCTGCACACTGCAAATGAGCTGCACACTGCAAATGAGCTGCACACTGCAAATGCGCTGCACACTGCAAATGAGCTGCACACTGCAAATGCGCTGCACACTGCAAATGCGCTGCACACTGCAAATGAGCTGCACACTGCAAATGAGCTGCACACTGCAAATGAGCTGCACACTGCAAATGAGCTGCACACTGCAAATGAGCTGCACACTGCAAATGAGCTGCACACTGCAAATGCGCTGCACACTGCAAATGAGCTGCACACTGCAAATGCGCTGCACACTGCAAATGAGCTGCACACTGCAAATGAGCTGCACACTGCAAATGAGCTGCACACTGCAAATGAGCTGCACACTGCAAATGAGCTGCACACTGCAAATGAGCTGCACACTGCAAATGCGCTGCACACTGCAAATGAGCTGCACACTGCAAATGAGCTGCACACTGCAAATGAGCTGCACACTGTAAATGAGCTGCACACTGCAAATGAGCTGCACACTGCAAATGAGCTGCACACTGCAAATGCGCTGCACACTGCAAATGAGCTGCACACTGCAAATGAGCTGCACACTGCAAATGAGCTGCACACTGCAAATGCGCTGCACACTGCAAATGAGCTGCACACTGCAAATGCGCTGCACACTGCAAATGCGCTGCACACTGCAAATGAGCTGCACACTGCAAATGAGCTGCACACTGCAAATGAGCTGCACACTGCAAATGAGCTGCACACTGCAAATGAGCTGCACACTGCAAATGAGCTGCACACTGCAAATGCGCTGCACACTGCAAATGAGCTGCACACTGCAAATGCGCTGCACACTGCAAATGAGCTGCACACTGCAAATGAGCTGCACACTGCAAATGAGCTGCACACTGCAAATGAGCTGCACACTGCAAATGAGCTGCACACTGCAAATGAGCTGCACACTGCAAATGCGCTGCACACTGCAAATGAGCTGCACACTGCAAATGAGCTGCACACTGCAAATGAGCTGCACACTGCAAATGAGCTGCACACTGCAAATGAGCTGCACACTGCAAATGAGCTGCACACTGCAAATGCGCTGCACACTGCAAATGCGCTGCACACTGCAAATGCGCTGCACACTGCAAATGAGCTGCACACTGCAAATGAGCTGCACACTGCAAATGAGCTGCACACTGCAAATGAGCTGCACACTGCAAATGAGCTGCACACTGCAAATGAGCTGCACACTGCAAATGAGCTGCACACTGCAAATGCGCTGCACACTGCAAATGCGCTGCACACTGCAAATGAGCTGCACACTGCAAATGAGCTGCACACTGCAAATGAGCTGCACACTGCAAATGAGCTGCACACTGCAATTGCGCTGCACACTGCAAATGAGCTGCACACTGCAAATGCGCTGCACACTGCAAATGAGCTGCACACTGCAAATGAGCTGCACACTGCAAATGAGCTGCACACTGCAAATGAGCTGCACACTGCAAATGTGCTGCACACTGCAAATGCGCTGCACACTGCAAATGAGCTGCACACTGCAAATGCGCTGCACACTGCAAATGCGCTGCACACTGCAAATGAGCTGCACACTGCAAATGAGCTGCACACTGCAAATGAGCTGCACACTGCAAATGAGCTGCACACTGCAAATGTGCTGCACACTGCAAATGCGCTGCACACTGCAAATGAGCTGCACACTGCAAATGCGCTGCACACTGCAAATGCGCTGCACACTGCAAATGAGCTGCACACTGCAAATGAGCTGCACACTGTAAATGAGCTGCACACTGCAAATGAGCTGCACACTGCAAATGAGCTGCACACTGCAAATGCGCTGCACACTGCAAATGAGCTGCACACTGCAAATGAGCTGCACACTGCAAATGAGCTGCACACTGCAAATGAGCTGCACACTGCAAATGAGCTGCACACTGCAAATGCGCTGCACACTGCAAATGAGCTGCACACTGCAAATGAGCTGCACACTGCAAATGAGCTGCACACTGCAAATGAGCTGCACACTGCAAATGAGCTGCACACTGCAAATGAGCTGCACACTGCAAATGAGCTGCACACTGCAAATGAGCTGCACACTGCAAATGCGCTGCACACTCGCACTCATTTTCTTTACTCTTGAGAATTCTCAGGAGTTACCTTGCTCGCGTATAAACGCAGGTGGATTGTCACATACTTGTTTGCCTGCTGAACCTGCCAGCGCCCCTTTTGAACGCCCTTCACCTTTTGTAACCACGATTCACCCCTCTCCACCCCGCATCACACCCCCATACCGCCCCCAGTCGCACCGCTTCTCGTACAACGAGCCCATGCTGGTGGAGTCGTGCACTCAAGCTCTCTGCGACTTGTCTCTCAAGTTTGGAGAGGGGGGTGACGACAGCATGGTGAGTTGGTGACGTCAGCGTGGTGAGTTGGTGGCGACAGCATGGTGAGGTGGTGACGTCAGCATGGTGAGTTGGTGACAACAGCATGGTGAGGTGGTGACGTCAGCATGGTGAGTTGGTGACAACAGCATGGTGAGGTGGTGACGTCAGCATGGTGAGGTGGTGACGACAGCATGGTGAGTTGGTGCTGGTGGGAGATGGGGACAACGGCAACATGGATAGTCAGGGGCAAAGCCGGTCGTGTCTTGAGTCGACTCAAAACACGACACGATAGTCAGGGGCAGAGCCGATCGTGTGTGGACATTTGGTTCTTTCACTCATCCAATCCTAGAGACGGAGATACCTCTGATATGCTTCTTTGGTATAGAATAGAATAACAAACGGTTCTACTGTAGTTTGCTTATCTATAAGTTGGCCTTCACCTAACGCCTCCTCTTCCTCACTGTATTTTTAGAAATCTCTCAACAACCTTTTCTGTGTTTGCCTAACGTATCCTCTTACTTACTGTAATTCTAGCAATCTCTCAACAACCTTGTCTGTGCTTCCCTAACCCTCCCTCCCTCCTGCTCGTCCCTTGATGGGTGCATCAGAGCCGTCCATTTGGAGTGGCTCTGCTAGTCGCTGGAGTCGACAAATACGGCCCGTGCCTGTAAGTAGGGTGCCATGCCATGACATGCCATGCCATGCCATGCCATGCCATGTACATGTACATGTAATCTGCCCATGTTGAAGGGTTTTTTTTAGAATTCTCAAAAAGTCGCTGGAGTCGACAAATACGGCCCTTGCCTGTAAGTAGGGTGCCATGCCTGCCATGTACATGTAATTTGCCCATGTGCATGTGCATGTCATGTTCTTGTAGTAAATATGCCTTTACATGTCATGTGGTGGGCAGGAAGTCACAAATACAATCCTTCATTGTGCGTAGCGTGCCCCCATGCATGCATGCATGTGCCCGCGCACCATACATGTGCCTGTACGCGTCATGTGCACATGTGCATCGATGCATGTCACCTGTACGCATTGTGCCTACATGGATGCATGTGCCCGTTTGCATGGATAGCACATGAGCTGACTTTTGAGTCGACTCATGTCACCTGTATGCATTGTTGTGCCTACATGGATGCATGTGCCGGTTTGCATGGATAGCACGTGAGTGTGCTCTTGTGGATGGATGTGTGCTCCGACATGCCCATGCAGTGCACATTGATAAGCTGCCAATGTACATGCTTTTATTATCCAACATGCTTTTATCAGTCATGCCTTGCAGATTCTTCGACATGTCCATGCAGTGCACATATAAGCCGCTGCCATTCATTGGGCTGCCATTGCTACACCTCCCCACCCCCTGCACTCTTGCACACTCCAGGTACCACACGGACCCGTCAGGCACGTTCGTGCGTTACGATGCCAAGGCCATTGGGGAATGCCAAGGCCATTGGGGAATGCCAAGGCCATTGGGGAATGCCAAGGCCATTGGGGAATGCCAAGGCCATTGGGGGAGAATCACTCCCCACCCAACATGATCTTCCCCTCCTCCCTTTCTCCCCCCCCTCCCCCTGCGCCCCCACTCTTGCACACTCCAGGTACCACACGGACCCGTCAGGCACATTCGTGCGCTACGATGCCAAGGCCATTGGGGCTGGCACTGAGGGCGCTCAGGCGAACCTGCAGGACAGCTACAACAAAGTGCGTGCGCGTGTGTGTGTGCGTTTGTGTATGTGTATGTGTGTGCCAGCTGTGAGCCTCTATTCGTTCTGTTACCGTGTTGTAGCAATAAGGGCCAAGGCCGACCCACGAGTGCTTCAATGCCCTTTGTACATTTCCGTACAGATTGCAACCGCTGTTGATGTGTAAGCCGTGTTACATTGTAACCATCTAGCCGTGCAACTGTTTGGCCGTGCGACCATGTCACCATATAACCATGTGTGACCATGTCACTCTCGAACCATGTCATGTGTGCGGCAGGACATGAGCCTGGAGGAGGCAGAGACACTTGCACTGTCTACTCTCAAGCAAGTCATGGAGGAGAAGGTAGGGCGGGCACGGGAGGAAAAATAAAGGGTAGGCAAGTGGGGGAGGAACGGGTAGGGGGGGCACGGGAGGGAGAAGGCAGGATGAGAAGCTAGGGGAGGAGCAATGAGAAGCTAGGGAAGGAGCAGGAGGGCATGTAAGCATGTGTGGGGCAGGACATGAGCTTGGAGGAGGCAGAGACGCTTGCACTGTCTACTCTCAAGCAAGTCATGGAGGAGAAGGTATGGAGGGCATGGGGGAAGGAGAAGGCAGGTAGGGCACGGAAGTGAGGAGAAGGGAGGGAGGGGAAGGGAGAAAGGAGGTATTGGTTTGGTAGTAGGTTGATGCATGGATGGGATAACGTTTTTTGTTATTGAAGGTCCATAGGTATTGCGATTGATTGCAGGGATGGTAGGATGCAAGCAATATACGATGCTCACTCGCACAGCATGTGGTAAAGTTTAGCAAGCGATATTCTGATGCATGATTTTCACTCGTGCATGCAATTGATATGTGCCCCACACCCGCCACACTCTTCCCCCCACACCCCCCCACTTATGTTCAGTTCATTCTTGCATGCCCGGGCATGACCATTGTCCTGCACTTTTGTTTGTTTGCTTGTCTTGTTTTGTTTTGTTTTGTTTTGTTTTGTTTTGTTTTGTTTTGTTTTGTTTTTTTGCTCATTTTTTAACCTCGTCCCTTCTCTCTCCTTCCACTTGGTTTCATCTGCAGGTGTCAGCAACTAATGTGGACATAGCTAAAGTTGCACCTACGTATCACTTATACACCAAGGAAGAGGTTGAGCAAGTTATTGCACGAGCTGCATAACCGTTTCAATCATGTAGTGTATTTCAGTATTCTTTATGGAGCAGTGCATGTGCATTGCTGTGTGTGCAATATATAGTAATATCAACAGACTATGAGTTAAGAATGAAATTGCCATTTGTAAATGCGTGCTTACAAGCGGATCAAGGTGTGACCCAGGTGAACTTCTAAGCATTACGATGCAATGCAACTAACTCCACTTGCGGTACTATCCATACGACGCTCGAGAAAGTCTACGGTACATTGTCGCACATGTTCGTCAAAGAAATTTCGACCTTTATTCAGATTTCCACAAAGCGAAATGTGCGAAAGCGAACACAAATACAGGTTACAAATATAATGACGCTACAGTAATATTATGCAACACGGCTTCAAGCCTATGACTCTCCCTAGGGAAAATATGTCAATGGTAACTTACATGGGGAACTATAACGCGTACGGTAACGATTTCAACGCGTTTGGTAACTCGCTTAACGCGTTTGGTAACTCGCTTAACGCGTATGGTAACTATACACTAGCAGCCCATCACGCGAATGGTAACTAGAAGAAACCCTCGCCCAAAATGACCCTGATTCTGGTTTTTCCCGCTCGCGTCAGACTAAATTGACGAATCTTGAAGCAGAAATCTCTGACAGACTCTCCGAAATTCTGACACAATTTTCCGAAATTCTGACACACTATCCGAAATCCTGACACACTTTCCGTGTCAAACATTAATCACATAGCCTGTTTAGGCTGTAATGGGGTAGGCACTACGGGGTACAGTTTCCTAAAGTTTCATATTTGTACCCAACTCATTTTCTAGTCAATCATCCATTCCTCAATTCTCACATGGTATAGAGCTAGTTCGATTTTTCCTAAGGGCCCACCACTGAATCTTTTTTTACCTGCCCGGCGCGCGCGTCGCGCCTGCCCTTCGAGGCCCCTTCGCGGCCAGTAGCGGCCCCTTCACGGCCCGTAGTGGCCCCTTCGCGGCCCGTAGTGGCCCCTTCACGGCCCGTAGTGGCCCCCTTTCCGGCCCGTAACGGCCCGTAGTGGCCCCCTTTCCGGCCCGTAACGGCCCGTAGTGGCCCCCTTTCCGGCCCGTAACGGCCCCTTCGCGGCCCCAAGCTGCCGCATCGCGCCCCGTCGCCTGGCGCCCTGTCGCGTCGCGCCCCGCCGCGTCGCGCCCCGTCGCCCCGGCTCTGCCCCGGCCCCGTCGCGGCCCTGCCCCGGCCCCCGTCGCTTGTCGCGGCCCGGCCCCGGCCCTTCCCCGGCCCCGTCACGGCCCCGTCCCGGACGTGCCCCGACCCCGGCCCTGCCCCGGTGCTGCCCCGACCCAGTCGCGGCCCGGCCCTGGCCCTTCCCGGCCCCGTCGTGGCCCCGTCCCGGACCTGCCCCGACCCCGGCCCTGCCCCGACCCTGTCGCGGCTCTGTCCCGGCCCCGTCGCGGCCTCGCCCCGGCTCTGTCCCGGACCTGCCCCGGCTCTGCCCCGGCCCTGCCCCGGCTCTGCCCCTGCCCTGCACCTGCACTGTCGCGGCCCTGCCCCGGCCCGGCCCCGGATCTTTTGCGGCCCGGCCCCGGCCCTACCCCGGACCTGTCGCGGTCCTGCCCCGACCCTCCCCTGGCCCTTCCCCGGCCTCGCCCCTGGTAAGAGCAAAGCCGAGCCGAGCCGCGCTGCCGAGCCGCGCTGCCGAGCCGCGCTGCCGAGCCGCGCCGCGCTGCCGAGCCGCCCTGCCGAGCCGCGCTGCCGAGCCGCGCCGCCCTGCCGAGCCGCCCTGCCGAGCCGCGCTACACTGCCTTCCTGCTGCTAGCCTGCTGCTGCTCCTGTCATGGCTAGTCCCAGTGTTCTTACCTTTGATGCTGAGGGTCGAGCAGTTGACTTTGAGGTCTGGCTAGATAATCTGCAGCTTTTCCTACAGTGCGATAGCAAGGATGGTCTCTCGCTGTTCGATCTCACGTCTGGCGCCTCTACTGCCCCTGCTGCTGATGCTGACAGTACTGTTCGCTCACAGTGGCTCACGCGTGATGCTGCTGCCCGCCTTGCTGTGCGTAGTCACCTACCGTCTACTGAGCGCGCGCACTTTAGTCAGTACAAGAGTGCTAAGACTCTGTACGACGCTGTAGTTGCACGCTACTCTTCCCCTGCCACTGCTGCGCTTAGCCGCCTCATGCTGCCGTACCTGTTCCCTGACCTCGCCGCTTTTGCCACAGTCATTGACCTCATTACGCACCTCCGCACTAGTGACACTCGCTACCGCGCTGCGCTTCCTGCTGAGTTCTGCGCCAAGAACCCCCCCCCATGTACATCACCCTCTACTACCTAGTCACCCGGCTCCCTGACACCCTTCGCTCGGTCAGGGACCACTTCCTCTCTCTTTGCCCTACCACACTCGCCGTTGACCTCCTCGAGGAGCGCCTCCTTGCAGCAGAGACTAGTATTACCGCTGTAGGAGCCTCTCGTGGTGACCCCCGTACCCCTTTCTTTGAGGGGTGCTCCCCCGTTCCTCTTTTGCCCTCCGTTGCCTCTGCTGCTGCTGTCGACCTTGTTGGCACCGAGTTGGTCAGCGCTGCGTCTGCTCCTAGCGAGAGGCGCCGCAACGGCAAGGGCAAGCGGGGCAAGGGCGCTGGAGGAGGTGGCAGGGGAGGCGGTAGTGGCGGTGGAGGCGGAGGAGGGGGTGGGGGTGGGGGTGGTGGCAGAGGTGGGGGCTTCAGTGGCAGCGGTGGAGGTGGAGGCGGCGGTGGCGGTGGCGGTTGGGGTGGAGGCGGGGGAGGCGGCAGCGGCGGAGGTGGAGCTGGTCGAGGCGGTGCTGTACAGCGGGGACCCCAGCACCAGCCCCGCTCTCGTGAGACCCCGTCGCCCCAGCAGCTTCGTGAGTGGTACGCAGGGCGCCAGGGGTCTGGGGGTGCTGGTCCCTGTGCCTACGTCCTGCGCACCGGTGACCGCACTGGAGAGCAGTGTGGCGGTCTGCACGCCACCCAGCGCTGCTTTGGCCGCCTGACTGACGCCTGGCGTACCCAGTTCCCTGACGCCACTGAGATCCCTCGCTGGGGTGATCTGCTCAGATCGGGTGTAGCTATCTTTGATCTTGACTTTGATGCTATTCTTGCTGCCATGTATGATGTGTCTATTAGTGCTGAGGGTGACTGTTACGTGGGTGTTCCGCCTGACCCGGGCATTGAGGCTGCCGCTCTAGGTGCTAGTGAGTCTGCTGCTCCAGGTGCTAGTGAGTCTGCTGCTCCATGTACCGAGTCGGCTCAGGTTTTCCACACCTTCACCCTCGACTCGGGTGCTTCCCGCTCCTTCTTTCGAGACCGCACCACCCTTACGCTGCTCAGTCGGCCGGTTGCGGTCTCCCTGGCAGACCCCTCTGGGGGTCCTGTCCTTGCTCGCTACTCCACTGTCCTCCCGTGTCCGGCGGCCCCGTCAGGCTCCCTGTCTGGTCTCTACCTCCCCTCGTTCCCCACGAACTTGGTGAGTGGTGCTGACCTTCAGGATGCCGGGGTTGACCAGTTCACTCCTGCGAGTCAGCGAGTGACCCACTGCACGTGTGCTCAGACGGGCCGCCACTAGGCCACGTTTACCCGTCGACCGGGGTCGAGCCTGTACACACTGACCACAGAGTCTCCTCTGGTTGCTGCGTCTAGTCAGGTAGCTGCGTCGAATCAGGTGTTTGCTGCAGAGTCTCGGTCAGGTCCTGCATCCGCCCCCTGCTCGTGTCGCCTCCTGTCCCACCAGACCCTCCTCTGGCACCACCGCCTTGGTCACCCCTCCTTGCCTCGTCTTCGAGGCATGGCCTCCCGTGTCCTTGTCTCTGGTCTCCCCCGGTCCCTTCCTCCCCTGCCCCCAGGGCCTGCCCCTACCTGCGTTCCCTGCGTCGAGGGGCGGCAGCGCGCCGCTCCTCACTCCTCCGAGTTTCCTCCGACAGAGGCTCCGCTGCAGACACTCCACATGGACGTGTGGGGCCCAGCCCGCGTCCGTGGACAGGGTCACGAGCGTTACTTCCTGCTGGTGGTTGACGACTACTCGCGTTACACCACAGTCTTCCCCTTGCGTCGCAAGGATGAGGTCACTGAGGTGTTGATCGACTGGATCCGCGTTGCTCGTCTCCAGCTCAGAGAGCGTTTCGGCTCGGACTTTCCTGTTCTGCGTCTGCTCTCCGACAGAGGTGGAGAGTTTTCCTCCGACCTTCTGCGAGCCTTCTGTCGTGCGGAGGGCATCCGCCAGACGTTCACGCTTCCGGCCTCTCCACAGCAAAATGGGATTGCTGAGCGCCGCATTGGCATGGTCATGGATGTCGCTCGTACGTCCATGATCCATGCGGCTGCTCCCCATTTTCTGTGGCTGTTCGCGGTTCAGTACGCGGCGCATCAGATCAACCTTCAGCCCCGGGTCTCCCTGCCGGAGACCTCCCCAACTCTGCGGTGGACGGGGAAGGTTGGTGATGCGTCTGTGTTCCGTGTCTGGGGATCTCGAGCTTTCGTTCGAGACTTGTCTGCGGACAAGCTGTCCTCCCGTGCTGTTCCTTGCGTTTTCCTCGGCTTTCCCCCTGACGCGCCTGGTTGGCAGTTTTACCACCCCACCTCGCGTCGTGTTCTGTCCTCTCAGGACGTCACGTATGACGAGTCAGTTCCGTACTACCGTCTCTTCCCCTACCGCACTGCCCCCCTCCCCCCCCCCGCCGCTCTTCCTCACGCCCGTCCCCCCCCCGGTAGACCCCCTCCCACCTCAGGGTCCTGCCCCCTCAGGTGTGTCCCAGGTAGATGCAGTCGAGCCTGTCGAGGTAGTTGTTGACTCTGGTACGCCTGGGGGTGCTGAGCCTGAGGGTGTTGTGCCTGGGGGTGCTGGGTCTGGGGGTGCTGAGCCTGAGTGTGCAGGGCCTGCGGGTGCTGGGTCTGGGGGTGCTGAGTCTGGGGGTGCTGAGCCTGAGTGTGCGGAGCCTGGGGGTGCTGAGCCTGGGGTTGCTGAGACTGGGGGTGCGGTACCAGCCCGTGCTGGACCTGGCGGTTCTTCGGGTGCTCTGTCCCGGAGGGAGCTCCCCTCTCCACAGGAGCTGCGCGAGTGGTTTGCTCGGCGCTGGAGCCGTGCTGCTGGAGCTGGAGGTGCTGCTCATGCTGGAGGTTCTACTTCTACTGGGGGTGCTGGAGCCACGGGTCCCGGAGGTGCTCGTACTGGAGGTACTGGAGCTGCTGGGCCTGGTGGTGCTACTGGTGCTGTGGCTACTGGTGGAGCTGGAGCTAGCGGTGCTGCTGGAGCCGGTGCTGCTGCGTCTACTGGTGGTCCTGCTGGAGCTGGAGCTGCTGGAGGTACTGGAGCTGGAGGTGCTGCTGGAGCCGGTGCTCCTGTGGGTGCTGGAGTTGGCGCTCATGGAGCTGCTGGAGGTGCTACTGGTGCTGGTGGTGCTGCTGGAGTTGGAGCTGACGCTGAGGGTGCTGGTGTTGTTCCTGCTGGTTCTGGGGGCGCTGCGCGGCCACGGCCGTACTTCGTTCCGCTCCTTGAGCAGGTTCTTGGTCTTCCACCTTCTTCTGGTCCTGCTCCTTCCTTAGAGTGTCCACCGCCTGTCCAGTCCGAGTCGCAGTTACAGCTGGCCTCCCCTCTCCCTGCTCCTTCTCCCTACGCTAGTCCTACTGGAGGTCTTGCTGAGCGTCGTGAGCCTGAGTCGCGTCCTGCGTCACCTGTTCGTACTGCTCGCACTAGTCGTCGTGTTCCACGTCAGCGTCCTCCTGCGGTCCCGGGCATGCATCAGATGGCACTGCGTCCTTCCACTGCACCACAGCGTGTCCCTTTGCCGTCTCCTCCAGATTCCTCTCTTCCTGCTCTTGCTGACCCGGAGTCTGACTCCCTTCGTGCTGCCAGTCCTACTGTCACGCGTTTCTTAGCCACTGCTGTCACTGACCCTTCCTTTGAGTCCGCTGCTGCGTCTGCCTTAGTTGCCGAGCTTGTCGACTTCGCTGCTCACTGTCGTCTAGACTACGCCGCTAGTCTTGTTGCTGAGTCTGCGTCTGTCTGTCCTCCGTCCGTCGGGGGTGAGTGTGCTCTTAGCACGGACGTCCTTGAGGACAGGCAGGAGGAGTTCCAGTGTTTTGCTGCTGCATTACCTCATCTCGTGTCCATGCTGCTTGCCCCTGAGGGAGACCCGGATGCACCAGACATCCCGACCCCGCGCTCTTACGCAGAGGCGATAGAGGGTCCCTACTCCTCTCAGTGGCAGGCAGCCATGGATGCAGAGATGGCTTCATGGAAGTCCACAGGCACCTACGTCGACGAGGTTCCCCCGCCTGGGGCGAACATCGTCAGTGGCATGTGGATTTTCAGGGTGAAGCGGCCGCCGGGTTCTCCACCTGTCTTCAAGGCGCGGTACGTGGCTCGAGGCTTCAGTCAGCGGCAGGGAGTTGACTACTTTCAGACCTTCTCCCCGACCCCGAAGATGACCACTCTTCGGGTTCTGCTGCACGTTGCTGCTCAGCGTGACTACGAGCTTCACTCCCTTGACTTCAGCACTGCTTTCCTACAGGGCAGTCTGCACGAGGAGATCTGGCTGCGCCGCCCACCTGGCTTCACTGGGTCGTTTCCTCCTGGTACCCAGTGGAGTCTCCGGCGGCCAGTCTACGGTCTCCGCCAGGCGCCCCGTGAGTGGCACGACACACTGAGGACTACGCTTGCGGCTCTTGGGTTTGCTCCTTCTACTGCTGACCCGTCGCTGTTTCTTCGCACCGACACCTTGCTGCCGCCGTTCTACATCCTCGTGTACGTCGACGACTTGGTCTTTGCTACAGCTGACACTGCTGGACTTGCCCACGTGAAGTCCGAGCTGCAGAAGAGACACACGTGCACAGACCTGGGTGAACTGCGCAGCTACCTTGGCTTGCAGATCACTCGGGACAGAGCACGGCGCACCATTACCCTGACTCAGTCACACATGGTGCAGCAGGTCCTTCAGCGCTTCGACTTCACGTACTCCTCGCCTCAGACCACTCCTCTGTCTACTCGCCACTCGCTCTCAGCTCTGCCTTCGGATGAGTCCGTAGAGCCGAGTGGCCCGTACCCAGAGCTTGTTGGCTGCCTCATGTACCTGATGACCTGCACTCGACCTGACCTGGCATACCCTCTTAGCATCTTGGTGTGAAGAAACAGAGGAATGGATGAACTAGAAATGAGGTGGGTACAAATAGACAACACAAAAGTGTTGTACCCTCTAGGGACTATCCCACTACAGCCTAAACAGACTATAGCATATATAAGTTTGACACTTGGCACGCTATGTTGCTCCTGGGAGACACCGACCTGAGCACATGGCTGCCGCGAAGAGGGTGTTGCGCTACCTGTGCAGTACGTCGGGCTTGGGGCTCGTGCTTGGAGGGCGGAGTCCAGTGGTCCTCACTGGTCACGCAGACGCGTCTTGGGTTGACAACCTGGCTACTCAGCGGTCGTCACAGGGTTACACCTTCAGCCTTGGTTCCGGTTCTGTTTCGTGGCGGTCTACCCGCTCGTCTTCTGTTCTCAGCTCCAGCTGTGAGGCTGAGATCTACGCAGGAGCCATGGCTGCACAGGAGTTACGCTGGCTTACCTACCTGCTGACTGACCTGGGAGAGCCGCCTCGTTCTCCTCCAGTTCTGTACGTAGACAACAAGGCCATGTTGGCCTTGTGTTGGGAGCACAGACTGGAGCCCAGAACGAAGCACATTGCTCTTCGCTACTTCCTTGCTCGTGAGCTGCAGCAGCGTGGTCAGCTGCGCCTTGCTTACGTGGCCTCTCAGGCCAACACTGCTGATATCTTCACCAAGGCACTTCAGCCTTGTGATCATCAGCGTTTCTGTACTATGCTAGGTCTTGTGCCTACTTGGCCTCACTTGCTTACCTCTTGACTTCACTTGTACTGTGATCTATATATACCTGCTTGTTTACCTTTTATATATGATCCTGCATGTGAACTGGCCTTGTGGCCTTTGAACCTGTGCTCGGAATGTGTGGTGACGTTGTGATCCACCCTGAGCTTGCTTTGCTTTGCTTTGCTTGACTGGTCTTGTGACCCCTTGTTGTCCCCCACTTTGCCTATGGGGGTGTGTCAAACATTAATCACATAGCCTCTTTAGGCTGTAGTGGGGTAGACACTATGGGGTACAGTTTCCTAGGGTTTCATATTTGTACCCAACTCATTTCCTAGTCAATCATCCATTCCTCAATTCTCACATTCCGATTTTCAAGCTAATTGCAAAACGTAAGTGTTGTGAAAACAACTGTTAATACAAAACTGATATTCTGGTGCTCTTTCCGCAAACTGTTTGTACTTCATTCTATCGTGCAGCCGGGGCAAACGAAATCTATAACCCTTTCAGATGGCAAATGAATTTGAGGGCATCAACCCTAAGCTCATTGCGACAAGGCGTTTATGGTTCTTTTTTTTCAAATAAAACATGTAATTCTCAACAGCTGTATTTTTTCCCACATGCAAAAATTCTCCAACGTTGCAGTTATTACAAAAAGTAAATCCCCGAGATTCTTTCGGGAAATGTTTTTTATCATTTTGCAAGTTCGCAATGATGCTATCAAAAATATGATTTTCACCGTCTTTGTACTAGCTACATATATATATAAAACGCCTCGGAAACTTTTCGGTCCATGGTAATATAACAAAGGAGGTCCTTCAAAGTCGCGGCGGGACTTGTTCAAAAAATATAAAACTGTGCGTAAACGCTTTCACAATTGATAAAATCCTTTTTGTCAGGATCATTTCGGCGGGAGTTTCATGTAGTTACCATTCGCGTGATGAACTGCTAGTGTATAGTTACCATACGCGTTAAGCGAGTTACCAAACGTGTTATGTGAGTTACCAAACGCGTTAGCGGAGTTACCAAACGTGTTGAAATCGTTACCGTACGCGTTATAGTGCCCCATGTAAGTTACCATTGAAATATTTTCCCCTCTCCCTAGCACTGCGCAGAGGAACTTTGACGGCGAAGTGAGCCTCTATACGTGTTAGCACTTCTGGTTGTACGCAATAGTATCGTCCTCGACTCGCGGACAGCAATGGCTGCCGTGTCGCTATATCCTGCTTTGACTCCGACGCTTACGCCATTCAATCCACGGGTGATGTCGACGTCTCATTGTGCTGCTCAGCCTCGGGAACCCCATGCCTGGAGGTTCAGCCGATCCAGTAGCCTCGTCGAGCGTAGTTGTTAGAAGTGAGGAGAAATTGGTCGATTAGGTTGGGGGGGGGGGGGGGGGTACAAGATTGTCGAGAAAAAGGGTTGTACCCTCTAAGGATAACCCCTACATAGCCTAGACAAGCTAGAAACATATAATGTTTTGACACACCCCCATACGTGAAGGAGGGGATAGCCAAACTAAACAGTGGTCACAAGACCAGTCAAGCAAGAGAACAAAGCAAAGCAAAGCTCAGGGTGGATCTCAAGGACACCACACAATCTGAGCACAAGCAAGCGGCCACAGGGCCAGCTCACATGCAGAGTTATAATAGCAAGGCAGTACACTGATTACAACCTAGCAAGAGTGAACAAGCAGGTATCAAGATGTATATCAGTATACAACAAGTGCAAGTCAAGCAACCAGCAGGTGAGGCAGAGTGGGCACAAGCCCAAGAGCAGTGCAGAAACGCTGATGATCACCAGACCCAAGGGCCTTGGTGAAGACATCAGCAGTGTTGGCCCACGAGGCCACGTAGGAAAGGCGGAGATGACGACGCTGCTGCATCTCACGTGCAAGAAAGTAGCGAAGAGCAATGTGCTTCGTTCTGTGCTCCAGACTCTGCTCGTGACACAAGGCAAGCATTGCCTTGTTGTCGACGTACAGAACTGGAGGAGAACGAGGCCGCTCCCCCAAGTCGGTCAGCAGATAGGTCAGCCAGCGTAGCTCCTGTGCAGCCATGGCCCCAACGTAGATCTCGGCCTCACAGCTTGAACCAAGCACAGAAGAAGAACGAGTGGACCTCTACGAGACAGAACCAGAGCCAAGACTGAAGGTGTAACCTTGTGACGAATGCTGAGTCGCCTGGTCGTCGGCCCAAGAAGCATCGGAGTGTCCTGTGAGTACCACTGAACTCCGTCCTCCAAGCACGAGCCCCATGCCCGATGTACTGCACAAGTAACGCAGTACCCTCTTCGCAGCATCCCAGTGCACCTTTCGGTGTCGACCGGGAGCCACGTAGCGAGTTAGAAGGCTGATGGGTACGCGAGGTCAGGTCGCGTGCAAGTCATCAGGTACATGAGGCAACCCACAAGCTCTGGGTACGGACCACTCGGCTCTACGGACTCGTCCGAAGGTGGAGCTGAGAGCGAGTGGCCGATAGACAAAGGAGTGGGCTGTGGCGAGGAGAACTGGAAGCCGAAGCGCTGAAGGACCTGGTGGACCATGTGTGACTGATTCAGTGTGATGGTGCGCCGTGCTCTATCCCGGGTGATCTGCAGGCCAAGATCGCTCCGCAGCTCACCCAGGTCAGTGCAGGTGTGTCTCTCCTGCAGCTCCGCCTTCACTAGGGCCAGCTCCTCCGTGTCAGCAGTAGCAAAAACGTCGACGTACATGAGAACGTAGAACGGCGGCAGGGTAGTGTCAGTGCGCAGAAACAGCGACGGGTCAGCAGTCGAAGGAGCAAACCCAAGAGCCGCAAGTATCGTCCTCAGTGTGTCGTGCCACTCGCAAGGTGCCTGACGCAGGCCGTAAACTGGTCGCCGTAGGCTCCACTGGGTACCCTTAGGAAACGACCCAGTGAAGCCAGGTGGACGGCGCAGCCAGATGGCCTCGTCAAGGCTACCCTGCAAGAAAGCTGTGGAGAAGTCGAGGGAGTGCAGCTCGTAGTCATGCTGAGCTGCAACGTGTAGCAACACCCGAAGAGTGGTCATCTTCGGGGTAGGGAAGAAGGTCTAAAAGAAGTCGACCCCCTCACGCTGACTGAAGCCTCGAGTGACGTAACGTGCCTTGAAGGCAGGCGGAGAACCCGGCGACCGCTTCACCCTGAAAATGCACATGCCACTGACGATGTTCGCCCCATGTGGGGGAACCTCGTCGACGTAGGTGCCTGTGGACTTCCAGGAAGCCATCTCTGCATCCATGGCTGTCTGCCACTGAGAGGAGTACTCACCCGAGATCGCCTCTCTGTAACAGCGCGGGGTGGGGATGTCAAGTGCATCCGGGTCTCCCTCAGGGGCAAGCAGCATGGTCGCGAGATGAGGTGCAGCGGCTGCAAGACACTCCAGCTCCTCCTGCCTGTCCTCAAGAACGTCACACCCAAGGGCAACCTCACCCTCGACGGACGGAGGACAGGCAGGGCCAGGGTCAGAAACGAGACCCGCAAGGTAGTCTAGGCAGTACACAGCAGCAAAGTCAACTAGCTCAACGACTAAGGCACACGCAGGACGAGACGAGAGCGTAGGGTCCGTCACAACCATAGCAAGAAAGTGAGTAACAGTCGGACTGGACGCACGAGCAAGGTCAGACAGAGGGTCAGCACCAGCGGGAAGAGAAGACTCAGGAGGTGACGGCAGGACAACGCGCTGTGGAACAGAGGAAGGACAGAGTGTCATATCGTGAGTGCCTGGGACAGCCGGAGCACGAGAACGACGAACACGAGGAACACGAGCACGGACAAAAGCTCTAGTCTCAGGCTCTCGACGCTCAGGAGTGGAAGCACGAGTCTCATGCTCTCGACGCACAGTCAGTGACTCTGTCACAGCAGTGTAAGGAGTAGGAGCAGGCAGTGGGGAGTGAGGCAGGAGCTGTGGGAACCGTAACGGAGGAGTAGTACCAACGACTGGGAACTCAGTAGGAGCTGGCGGAAGATCGAGAAGGTGGCAAAGCGCACCAGCAGGTCCAGTACCTCCAGTACCAACAGGACCTCCAGCACTAGCAGCTCCAGTACCTCTAGCACCAGTAGTACCTCCAGCACCTCCAGCACTTCTAGGACCATTAGGACTAGTACCTCCAGTACCTCTAGCAGTAGTAGCACCTCGAGTACCTCCAGCACCAGCAGTACCTCCAGCACCTTCAGCACCTCCAGCACCAGCAGCTCCAGCAGGTCCAGTACCTCCAGCACCAGTGGCACCTCTAGTACCTCCAGCACCAGCAGCACCTCCAGCACCTCCAGCAGCACCTCTAGCACCTCCGGCTCTAGCAGGACCTCCAGGACCAGCAGCTCCAGCACCTCCAGGACTAGCAGCTCCAGTACCTTCAGCAGGACTGGTCCCTCCACCGCCACCAGGACTCGCAGCATCCTCAGAGTCAGCACCCCCAGTCTCAGAACCCCCAAAACCAGCACCCCCAGTCGCAGCACCCCCAGAACCCTCACCCTCTGCCTCAGCACCCCAAGGCTCAGCACCAGCAGTCTCAGCTCCAGAGTCCACAACAGCAGGCTGCGGAGGCGGCGAAGACAGCCTAGGGGGAAAACCATTGGGGGGTCTCCAAGCGTGGAGAGCGGCGAGTGGCCGCCGTGTCGTCAGCGGCAGGGTCACCCCCCTCACCTGGGCCAGAGGAGTCAGAAGAGATCTCCAAAGGCTCAACCAAGGGGGGTGGTTCTACCTGAGACACACCTGAGGGAGCAGGACCCTGTGGGGGGAGGGGGTCTACCGGGAGGGGGACTGGTACCAAGAAAAGAGGCGCTAGGGGGACCGGGTGAGACGCGTGCGGGTGTAGCCTGTAGTAACAGACAGACTCGTCAAAGGTGACGTCCTGGGAGGAGAAGACTCGACACGAGCGCGGGTGGTAAAACTGCCACGGCGGGGCGTCGGTGGGGAAGCCAAGGAAGACGCAGCGGAGAGTGCGAGAGGAGGGCTTGTTCGCTTTGGCATCGCGAACAAGGGAGAGCGCGCCCCAGACCCGAAACACCGACGCATCGCCAACCTTCCCCGTCCACCGGAGTGTGGGCGAGGTCTCTGGCTCAGAGACACGGGGCCAAAGATTGAGCTGATGCGCAGCGTATCGGACCGCAAATGGCCACAGAAAATGGGGAGCAGCCGCATGGATCATGGAGGTACGAGCAACCTCCATGATCAAGCCAATGCGACGCTCAGCAATCCCATTTTGCTAAGGAGAGGCTGAAAGCATGAACAACTGGACGATGCCCTCATCTCGACAGAACTCTGCAAGGAGGTCAGAAGAGAACTCACCGCCCGTGTCAGAGTGCAGACGCAGGACTGGCAAGTCTCGACGAAACCGATCGCGCAGCTGGCAACGAGTAGCACGGATCCAGGGGATCAAAACACCGCTGACATCCGCCTTGCAACGCAAGGGGAAGACAGTGGTGTAGCGTGTGTAGTCGTCAACAACCAACAGGAAGTAGCGCTCCTGGTCCGTTCCACCAACGGGGGCCGGGCCCCAAACGTCCATGTGGAGAGTCTGCAGAGGAGCAGTGGTCGGAGGAAACTCGGAGGAGTGAGGAGCGGCACACTTCCGCCCCTTGACGCAGGGAAGGCAGGGCGGTGCAGGCGAGCGCGGGAGGGAGGGCAGGGACCTGGGAAGCCCAGAGACAAGGAGACGGGAGTGCATGCTGCAGAGACGCGGCAGTGAGGGGTGACCGAGGCGGTGGTGCCAGAGGAGAGTCTGGTGGGAGAGTACCCGACATGAGCAAGACGCTGCAAGCTGACCAGACGCAGACACCTGACTCGACGCAGTCACCTGACCTGGCTGAGCCACCTGTTCAGACGCAGTGGTCAGTGTGTACATACTACACCCAGGCCGTCGAGTGAACGTAGCTAGGTGACGGCCAATCCAGGAGCACGTACAGATCGCCACACGCTGCCCTCCTGGAGTAAATGTGTCAACCCATACATCTTGAAGAGCGGCGTTGCTCACCAAGTTCGTGGAGAACGTGGGGAGGTGGAGACCTGACAGGGAACTGGAGGGGACTGCTGGACACGGAAGGACAGTGGAGGCTCGTGCGACTACTGGGCCCCCAGTGGGGTCGGCCAATGAGACTGGTACCGGCGCAGCTAGTGGTATGAGTGTGGTGCATTCACGAAAGAAACAACGAGACGCGCCTGAGTCAAGTGTGAAAGTGTGAAGGGCCTTAGCGGAGGCAGCAGACTCACTAGCACCTAGTGCTGCAGCAGACTCACTAGCACCTAGAGCAGCAGCAGCGACACTAGCATCACCAGGTACACACGAGTAACACGCACCCTCATCACTAAGCTCAGTCACATACATAGCATAGATAGCTTTGTTGATCTGAACAAAGTCAAGAGCATACACATCGACTCCCATCCCCTGCAGTTTCAGCCAGTTGGGGACAATCACCTCATCCCCGTACTCATCCACCCAGGCATCCTCAAGACGGCCGAAGCAGCGGTACTCGGTGTGCAGCTTCCCGCACGGCTGCCCCTTTTGCTTCCCAGTGCGCCTGACATACGGGCAGCGACCAGAGCCCCCAGGGGAAACACGTTGGGCAACCAACTCACGAAGTTGCTGAGGGGTGGGGTTGTCCGGGAGGCGCGGCAGCTGCTGTACATGGCCACCAAGGCCACGAGCTGATCCGCCACGGCCTCCACCCTTGCCAGCTCCACCCCGACCACCTCCACCACCCCCGCCGCCTCCACGACCCCCGCCGCCTCCACCACCCCCGCTGCCTCCACCACCCCGTCCGCCTCCACCGCCGCCACCCCCAGAGCCACCCCCACTGCCTCCACCCCCGCCACCTCCACCGCTGGTGCCACCCCCACCCCCCTTGCCCCCTTTGCCCCTTCTGTTGTTGCGCCTTCCACCGGGAGCAGACGCACTGCTAACCTCCTCAGCACCAAGGAGGTCGACAGCAGCAACAGTAGCAACTGAGGGGAGGAGAGGGGAGGGAGTACACCCTTCAAAGAAGTGGGAGCGGGGAGTGCCACGAGAGGCAGGGACAGCGACAGTGCTCTTCTCGGCCTCGAGAAGGGACTTCTCGAGCGAGTCAAGTGTGATCTCTGTGGGGTCAAGGGCTAGGAACTAGTCCCTGACAGTGCGAAGGGAGTCGCGGAGGCGAGTGACAAGGAAGTACAGTGTCATATACAGCGGGGGGGGGGGGGGTTCGCAGCGAGGAAGGCCGGCTTGAGAGTGGCACGGTAGCGAGCCTCACTAGAGCGGAGGTGGGTAAAGAGGTCAGAGACAGTGAGGAAATCAGCTGGCTCGGGATGGAGGTACAGCAGCATGAGACGGTCTAGGGCAGCAGTAGCTTGGGAGGAGTAGCGAGCTACTACAGCGTCATAGAGGGCCTTGGCTGTTTTCTGCTGGCTAAAGTGCGCACGCTCAGCTACGGGCAGATGGTTGCGGATAGTAAGGCGGGCAGTGGCGTCATGTATGAGCCACTTCGAATTATCCTCTACCGCTGTAGCAGCTGAAGCTGGGAGGGTTCCTTCGGTATGCACGAACAGTGAAATTCCGTCCCTATCCTTGCTCTGCAGGTACAGCTGGAGATCATCGAGCCAAACATCAAAGCTAATCGCGCGACCCTCAGCGTCAAACGTAAGAACTGAGAAGTTAGCCATAGCTGCAGTAGCCGTAGCAGCAGCACCAGCAAGAGGAGTTGCAGCAGCAGTGGCAGTAGGGAGCAACACAGCAAGGAGCAGCAGCAGCAAGGAGCGACAGCTGCAGCAAGTAGCAGCAGCAGCGCTTAGCAGCAGCAGCAGCGCTTAGCAGCAGCAGCAGCACTTAGCAGCAGCAGCAGCGCTTAGCAGCAGCTGCAGTGCATGCAGCAGTAGAAGCTGCAGAAGTGACAGCAGCAGCGCGTAGCAGCGAGGACGGGCAGGGAGCACGTGGAGTGCACGCGGGCAGGGCGCAGGCCGGGCGCAGGCTACTGGCGGGGCCGGCAAAGCGTGTGCGGGCAGCGGGCGGGTGGGCGTGCAAAGCGCGCAGGCAGGCAGGGCGGCGTAGCTGCAGGCAGAGTGCGCGCGGACAGGGCGGCGCTCAGGCAGGGCAGCGGGGCTAGGACGTGAAAATCAACGTGCCTAGGCTCGTTTTGGGCAGAATAAAAAACGCGACGCGCCTAGGGGCGCGATTCGGGCAGGAACTAACGGTGGGTCCTATTAAATTTCTGGTTCTAAGCACCTACTAGCTCTTAATACCATGTTAGAAGTGAGGAGAAATTGGTCGATTAGGTTTGGGGGGGGGGGGGGGGGGGTACATGATTGTCGAGAAAAAGGGTTGTACCCTCTAAGGATAACCCCTACATAGCCTAGACAAGCTAGAAACATATAATGTTTTGACAGTAGTAACAGTCGATTCCTAATCAGTAGCTTGGGAAACTACACTCTGTTAGTATCAGGTGCCGCTCAGCCCGGCTTGATCAATTGTGACCGACAGAAGTGTCAGAAACTAGACAAGAGAATGATTGCATTGAGAAGTGGTACAAGTACTAACCTTAATTGGGTTGTACCCTTTATGGGCTACCCCACTACAGCCTACACAATATAAACATTAGAACAGTTTGACAAGAAGTTCTGTGCGACCAAAGCCCTAAGTGCAATTACGCTATTTGAGCCAAGGCGTTGCAGTGTTGCTGTGAGTAGCCTCGTCGGTCGTAGAAGTAGCAGCCAATGACAAATCGGAAGTAGTGAGCTAGTCGCAGGCGGAGTCAAATCTAGAGATTCACGAACACGGTAAGGCTTCGCGTGACGCGGCGCCTTGGGCGCAGTGTTTATGGTGTATTCAGCGAGCTTGTTACACCGTACGCCCATCCTCCTTCCGCATCCGTGCATGGGCAGAATCAAGCAGCCGAGCTACACCCATCCTCCTTCCGCATCTGTGCACGGACAGAATCAAGCACCCGAGCTACGCTCATCCTCCTTCCGCATGCGTGCACGGACAGAATCAAGCACCCGAGCTACGCTCGTCACATTAGCCACAATGGAGGAGGATGAATCACCCTTGGTGAACACGAGGTGGTAGCGCAGGGAGCAGGCAGAGGCGAGAAAGTTGAAGACAGTAACTTCGCTGGCCTCTGGGCGAATCTCCAGCACGGAGCTTCTCTCCGGCATGAAGACCATGTTGGTGAGGGCTGCTCCGTGGGCTGCTACGTAGAATCTTGCTCGTGACAGGAGTGCTCGGGCTGAGGAGGGTGAGGAGGGGGAAGGGTTGGAAGGCGGGGGGGAAGGGGGAGGGGAAGGGGGGGACGGGGGGTGGAAGGGATAGGTATTTAGGGATGAAGATCAAGTTAGTGAGGGCCGCTCCGTGGAGCGTGCTCGTGACAAGAGTGCTCGGGCTGAGAGGGGGAGGCACAGGGGAAGAGGAGGGAATGGAAGGGAGAGTAGGAATGGAGGGGGTTAGGGTTGAAATTTATGCTGGTGATCTCGTTTATGTTGGTGAGTGCGGGTGAACAGCTCGCTGTATAAGAATTTATACATATGAGAGAGTTCACAAGCTGGGAGAGAGTGACGGGGCCCTCGACAGTGGAACAAGAGAGCAGTGGATTAGGCACGTAAGATTTTGGGCAGGGAGGACTCTAGGCACGGAGGACTCTAGGCACGGAGGACTCTAGGCACGGAGGACTCTAGGCACGGAGGACTCTAGGCACTGAGGACTCTAGGCACTGAGGACTCTAGGCACTGAGGACTCTAGGCACTGAGGACTCTAGGCACGGAGGATTCTATGCACACAGGAATCCTAGCAAGAAGGTCGGCGACTCATAAATGGCAATGCTGGTTTGAATCGGGTGGAAGCCCAGGTTGTGGAAGCCCAGGACGTGGAGCAGAAAACGAAGGGGTAAAGAGACAATAAATGAAAGACACACATGCCCGGCTGCAATGCTCCAAGTCACAACAAGAAAAGAGTCCGACCAGCAGGAATGGACCTCCTTCCGACCCACCTTGCAGAATCGGCAGCGTCCCATCATTCGCAACCAATATATCTGTCTCTCTCGCGCCCAAACCGTCATATCACCCACCTTGCACGAGAGGCAGTGTCCCATCATACACCACCACTCGCTCACGCCCAGTGAAAGAAGTTTTGTTTTACGTTGTCTCAAAACGGCCCACCTTGCAGAATGGGCAGCGTCCCATCATAGACCACCACTCTCTCGCGCCCAAACCGACGCACAACCTCCCCCTCCACCTCCCGGAAATTCAGCATCGCCCGTTTCTGCCCCTCTGGACGCTTTGCGAGCACGACCACCCAGTTGGGGGGGAAGGCGCGCGCTTCAGAAAGGGAGAGAGGGCGGTGGCTGCGGAAGGTCCAGTCAGGGTTGAAGATGGGGAGGCCTGTGGGGTGCAGCAGATGGCGCCGGCGCAGCAACCGCCAGAGAGGTCGGCTGGGACGGTCGCAGTCTTGGTATATGGGCTGGCGGATGGGGGAGGTGGGCGAGCGGGGGAGGGGGTGAGAGTGGGGGAAGAGTGAGATGGGAGATGTGATTGTTGGAAGAGACGACAAGGTGTGATATGAGATGGTATGGTGGAATACAGCAGTTAATGGCATGGCATGGATGAGACGGCATGGCATGGAATGGAATGGGATGGCATGGCATGGCATGGCCTCGCATAGCATGGAAGGGCATGGCATAACATGGCAGGGCATGGCATGGCACAGCAAGCATGGCAGGGCGTGGCATGGCATGGAAGGGCATGTCATGGCATGTGAGCATAAATTCTACATGGGACACCACGTCTGCATGCCATGCATGCATGATTTACCTGGGGCACCACGTCTACATGCCGTGTCATGCCATTCCATGCACAGCCTACCTGGTACACCACATCGGCGTGAAAGAGATCGTTGGTGTATGTGGGCAGCAGGCGAATCTGATCTGCCTGGATGCCAATGAGGGGAGCGCCCAGCTGCTCGTACCAACGCACCTGCAGGGAGCGGCATGCACATGGGTGGCACGGAAGGCAAGGGAACGACAAGGGAATGGGTTTTTCAAAGGCGCCTCACAACGAGTCTGATCTGCCTGGATGCCGAGGAGTGGAGCTCCCAGCTGCTCGTACCAACGCGCCTGGAGGGAGGAGCGGCAGGGATATGGGTTAGCACGGGAGGCAAGGGAAGGAGATGGAAACGATTTCCGGGTCGACGCAATGTATGGGAGCAAGGCTGCAAAAGTGTTGGACGAACAATAGGCATACTGGATATGGCGCACCCAGCTGCTCGCACAAACGCACCTGTGGTGAGAGGCACGAGAATGAGATAGCATGTGGTGAGAGGCACGAGAACGAGATAGCATGCGGTGGGTCAACCAACAGTTCCACCCACCCCACAGCACAGCAGGACGCAGCAGGGCACAGAAGCTACAACGGCTGTTGTAAGGCATGCAGGCGCATGGGTCATACACCATCTAGCCAGCCCTAGCGAGCAGGGGCAGGTGTTGCAGCAGTGTGGACACTTGGAGAAATCTAACAAATGCAGCTGCTTGATTCAAACCCCGCCTGGCCGCCCCTGGAAACCAAGTGCTTGAATCAAGTTTTGAGATCTCTCCAAACTGTTGACAGCCATTCAGGTGGTGCTGCGCGCTGCTCGACTCAACTCACCTGTTTATGCCTCAGGAGCACCGGCAGGAGGCGAAGCGTGGAGGGCATGAGGGGCGCAGAGACGAGGAAGAGAGGAAGGAGCTCCACGAGGAAGTGGTAGAAGTTGTCTCCGGGTTGGTGAGCCAAGTTGAACACGGCTGGCAGCTCGTGCACCATGTGGCCCGCCTCATACTTGGCCTGCTGGTGGAAGGGAAGGGAAGGGAAGGGAAGGGAAGGGAAGGGAAGGGAAGGGAAGGGAAGGGAAGGGAAGGGAAGGGAAGGGAAGGGAAGGGAGTGGTACAAGTTGTTTCCGGGATGTGCCGAGCTGCCATTTGCACGCGCACACTATGTATCATCGCAGAGACACTCATCGTACACAACACACACAACCCTCTCCCCACCACATCCCTTCTCACTCGCATCCCTCCTTCCCTCCACACAACCCTCTCCCCACCACACCCCTTCTCACTCACATCCCTCCCTCCCTCCACACAGCCACCTATCACCGTTCCAGGGAAGCGCCAGCACCCGTTCCTCACGAACGCGTGCGTGCGGTTGAGATTCACGCCACCGTCAGTCACAAACACATCCTCCAGCCGCATCACCTGCAGCACCGATCGCGAAAATTACAAGGTGCGGGTTAAGAAGCGAATGTCAAGGTAAAGCAGTTGAAAGAGGTGGACGGCAAAGCCATTGTCAGTCACACACACATCCTCCAGCCGCATCACCTGCAGCGCGCTCGCCCCATGCGGCGTGAAGTCCTTCCGGCTCGAGCACGTCTCGTCGAACGGCGCCCTCCCCGTTCCCTTCCTCCACCTGTCCAACGCGGTGCTATTCCGTTTAAGAGGGCAGTTTATAGGAGGGGCGATTTCAATCTCGGGTTCGTCCACGAGGTGCGGGTTCCAGCACGCCTGCACGTTGGGGAAGTGGGCGGTGCATGAGCCGAAGGAGGGACAGGGAGGGCCGTGGCACCCGAGCTTCTTTATCCAGTCTGTCTCGCCTGTGAAACTGTCTGCTGAAGCACTGTCTGCTGAAGCACTGTCTGCTGAAGCAAATACAACGTTTTTGGTACCGTTTCTTGAATTGCCACTTGAGCTGCTCTCTAAACTGCCATTGATACTGAAACTCAAACCGTCACTTGAACCGCCACCTGAGATGGCACCTGAAGTGACACAAGGAATGTCACTTCCGGGTTTGATTGGAGTGCCGTAGAAGCTGGCGGGCCAAGGCTTGCGGAGAGGGAGAGGTTCGAAGAAGCCCATAAACACGTTGGGCAGGCGAGAGGTATCAAGAGGGCAGCCCAGTGGGCGAATCACGAGGTTGGATCGTTCAGGGTGGGTCCTGGCGTGGGATGGTAGGGAGGGGTGGAGGAGAGGGGAGGTGGAGAGAGGAGGTGGGGAGAGGAGGGGGAAAGGAGGGGGTGGGGGGTGGGGGGGGGGAAGAGGTGGGGGAGGGGGGGGTGTGGGTGTGAAGAACGGATGGAAAGAGAGAGGGGTGAGGGGAGGTAGGATGTTGGGCAGGCGAGAGGTGTCAAGAGGGCAACTCAGTGGGCGAGAGACGAGGTTGACTTGCTCTGGGTGATTCCTGGCGTGGTTGTGCGGGAGGGGCAAAGAATGGATGAAGAGAGCAATTACTTTTGAGCCGGCCAAAGAGTCAACTCGTCACGAGGGTGTGGGTGTGGGTGTGGGTTTGTGGGTGTGTGCGTATGGATGTGTGCGTATGGATGTGTGGGTGTGAGTGTATGCGCGTGGGTGTGTGTATGTGGGGAGTGTGTGGTGTGTGCGTGCGGGTGTGTGCGTGCGGGTGTGTGCGTGCGGGTGTGTGCGTGCGGGTGTGTGCGTGCGGGTGTGTGCGTGCGGGTGTGTGTGTGGGTGTGTGGGTGTTCCAAGTGATAAAAGGCTCCAGCAAGTAACCGTTCTGGTAAGCACCGCCAACCGACCTTAAATGCTGTGGCAGGTCATAGTTGAGCTCGCCTTCGAACTCTCCCACCCGGCCCACCAGATGTCGGTTCGGAAAATGCTGGCAATTGATCGCTGCTGGAAGTAACATCAACGGTTGATGGAAGGGAAAGGAAGGAGAAGGGGAACCAAGGAGAAAGAATGGAAAGGAAGGGAATAGAAGGGGAACGAAGGGGAAGGAAGGGGAGGGGAGGGAGTAAAATGAGCCACGGGCTTCTTTTTACCATGGTTCACGGTGGCCCACCCGGGGTGAATTGAAGGAAATCATCAAGAAAAAAACCCGGCGCTCTCTGAGTCGGAAATCGTCAAGAAGCAGTGTCGCGGCCTACTTTCATCACCACCATTCACGGGGGTGGATTCGACCGTGAATTTGGCGGGTTCGGCCTTGAAGGAAACCGTCAAGAAGACGGCAACGACCACCGGCAACAGCCGGCGACCACCAGCAATGGCGCGTGTCAAAATCATAGATTTCGTTGAAGACTGAGAGTAATGGATCCGGCGGTTTGCTGGTGCGAGCCCGCCGTGACAGCAGTCAGTTCAAAAGCGAGGCTCACAGAGACGACAGGGAACCCAGAGAGCAGAGTGGGAGCACAAGCCTTGCCACTTCTGGCTTACGTGACTTTATCCGCTGCATATGTAGTGAAGGCGGCTGCGGCCGGTGCACAGGACACACAAGGAGGGAGCTCACCTGTGGAGCTGGGAATGGTCGGACTGACATTACTGGTGCACTGTGTTCTAAATCTGCGATTCGATCGTTACTCGGAGTTAATCCTGTCGGCGAAAAAAAAAACCTGGACTTGGTTGTAAATCGCCGCCGTCTGTCGGCGAAAAATATTACCTGAAGACTTGGTTGTAAATCGCCACCGTCATGCCCTTGACTTGAACCAAGTCGATTTGAAGTGACTCACCTGATGTCAACCTGAGCACCGTCCCGAAAATGCAAACGCCAAAATGGGTTCGAAATCCCAATGACCCTCGCAGGGTAAGGGCGTGTCACCCTCAAAATTAGAAATCGTCGTACATTCGAACGGGCATCAGGTAACCTTTTTCGTAAGATTCTCGTACAAGCCTCGGTCAGCTTCTCAGAACAGCGAGCGCGCCAGCGAGAAATACGAAACTCGCAAATCGTCGCCCGTTCGAGCGTGCGACGATTGCACAATCAAAGGTTACGCGCCCTAACCAATTTGATGGCACCAAGGGATCCGTACCTTGGCTCTGCTAGATCGCGATATCAACGAAACGGTGATGCAAATTCGTGACGATTCGAGAACGGCCGATGTCCAATCAGGGCCCAGAACAGTTAGTTGAAACCACGGGATACCCCCCAGCTTCGGGTGCAGGTTCGTCATCTGGTGGGGGATCGAACCATTTGTCCAAAATAGGGTTCGGCTGATGAGGCATGTGTTACTATTTTGTAGTATGAAGCTTCAACCAACATGGGTGCTATCACTAAACATAAATAGTGGATTCCAGTATATATATAAAAAAACAAATGTCCACCTCCAGTGAAAATAAAAATAAAAACAAGAGGCGAGGAGATCGTCTTAGGGTTGCGAAGCAACTACACTAACGAAAAAAATAAAAAGTATATGAACTTTTGAATATCTGAAAAGAAATGTAGCTTTTTTTATCATAACATATATATACACAAAGTACACAAATTATCCAGAAAATTGGAGTGATTGAGTTATGTTATGTTTTATCATAGTCTGTCATTCACACGTATGTAAAAATCCCAACCACTAGACCATTGGGATAAAATGGCTTCTTAATTAGCGGATCAGAGTGCGCCCATAACCCCCCAAGCGAACGCGCCTGTAACCCTCCTAGGATCAATTGGGCATCCACAGTGCAGATCTACTGACACCCCCCCATACTGGGAGGCCCAGGATTGAGCACAGCGGCAACGGCCTATATTTGCATATTCCGAGATTCAAACCCGAGACCACTCTGATACTAAACCCAAATCCCAAACACTAGACCATTGGGATAGAAGGGCTTATTTCAGTAGCGGGTCAGTGCGCCCATAAACCCCTAGGCTAATAGGCCTGTAACCCTCCAAGGATCAATCGGGGATCTCACAGTGCAAGTCTTCTGACAATGTAAACAAGAAAAAAACTTTTTGTCGAACATTAATCACATAGCCTGTTTAGGCTGTGGTGGGGTAGACACTATGGGGTACACCTCTTAGGGTTTCATATTTGTACCCAACTCATTTTCTATTCCATCATTCATTCCTATTGTTTCACATGGTATAGAGCGGGTTCCCTAGTGGAACTGTTCCTTCCTATGGGCCCACCTTAATTTTTTTTTTCTGCCCGAAGCGCGCTTTGCGCCCTGCCCCAAATCTTTCGCGGCCCCTTAGCGGCCTGCCCTGCCCTTTGCGGCCCCTTACGCGGCCTGCCCTCCCCTTACGCGGCCCCCTACGCGGCCCCTTACGCGGCCCCCTACGCGGCCCCGTCGCGGCCCCTTACGCGGCCCCCCCTACGCGGCCCCTTACGCGGCCCCCTACGTGGCCCCCCCTACGCGCCCCCCCCCTACTCGGCCCCGACCCTGTCCCAGCCCCGTCGCGGCCCCGTCGCGGCCCCCTAGCGCGGCCCCGACCCTGTCCCGGCCCCGTCGCGGCCCCGTCGCGGCCCTGTAGCGGCCCCGACCTTGTCCTGCCCCGGCCCCGACCCTGTCCCGGCCCCGTCGCGGCCCCGTCCCGGACCTGTCCCGGCCCCGACCATGTCCCGGCCCTGCCCCGGCCCCATCGCGGCCTCGTCCCGGACCTGCCCCGGCCCCGACCCTGTCCCGGCCCTGCCCCGACCTCGTCGAGGCCCCGTCCCGGACCTGCCCCGTCCCGGACCTGCCCCGGACCCTGTCCCGGACCTGCCCCGGACCCTGTCCCGGCCCTGCCCCGGCCCCGTCGCGGCCCCGTCCCGGACCTGCCCCGGCCCCGACCCTGTCCCGGCCCCGTCGCGGCCCCGTCCCGGACCTGCCTCGGCCCCGACCTACTCCCGGCCCCAGCCCCGACCCTGCCCTGGCCCCGTTGCGGCCCCGTCCCGGACCTGCCCCGGCCCCGACCCAGTCCCGGACCTGTCGCAGCCCTGCCCCGGCCCTCCCTCGGCCCTGCCCCGGCCTCGCCCCTGGTAAGAGCATAGCAGGGCCGAGCCGCGCTGCCGAGCCGCACTGCCCTGCCGAGCCGCCCTGCCGAGTCGCGCTGCCCTGCCTAGCTGAGTTGCACTGCTACTGCTGCTAGTGTGCTGCTGCTCCTGTCATGGCTAGTCCCAGTGTCCTTACCTTTAATGCTGAGGGTCGAGCGGTTGACATAGATGTCTGGCTAGATGATCTGCAGCTTTTCCTACAGTGCGATAGCAAGGATGGTCTCTCACTGTTCGATCTCACGTCTGGCGCCTCTACTGCCCCTGCTGCTGATGCCGACAGTGCTGTTCGCTCGCAGTGGCTCACGCGCGATGCTGCTGCCCGCCTTGCTGTGCGTAGTCACCTACCGTCTACTGAGCGCGCGCACTTTAGTCAGTACAAGAGTGCAAAGACTCTGTACGACGCTGTTGTTGCACGCTACTCTTCCCCTGCCACTGCTGCACTTAGTCGCCTCATGCTACCGTACCTGTTCCCTGACCTCGCCGCTTTTGCCACAGTCACTGACCTCATTACGCACCTCCGCACTAGTGACACCCGCTACCGCGCTGCGCTTCCTGCTGAGTTCTGCGCCAAGAACCCCCCCCCCATGTATATAACCCTCTACTACCTAGTCACCCGGCTCCCTGACACCCTTCGCTCGGTCAGGGACCACTTCCTCTCTCTTTGCCCTACCACACTCACCGTTGACCTCCTCGAGGAGCGTCTCCTTGCAGCAGAGACTAGTATTACTGCTGTAGGAGCCTCTCGTGGTGACCCCCGTACCCCTTTCTTTGAGGGATGCTCCCCTGTTCCTCTTTTGCCCTCCGTTGCCTCTGCTGCTGCTGTCGACCTTGTTGGCACCGAGTCGGTCAGCGCTGCGTCTGCTCCTAGCGAGAGGCGCCGCAACGGCAAGGGCAAGCGGGGCAGGGGCGCTGGAGGAGGTGGCGGGGGAGGAGTTAGTGGCGGTGGTGGCGGAGGCAGAGGTGGGGGCGTCGGTGGCAGCAGTGGCGGTGGAGGCAGCGGTGGCGGTGGCGGTTGGAGTGGCGGCGGCGGAGGCGACGGCGGTGGAGCTGGTAGAGGCGGAGCTGTGCAGCGGGGACCCCAGCACCAGTCGCGCTCTTGTGAGACCCCGTCGCCACAGCAGCTTCGTGAGTGGTACGCAGGGCGCCAGGGGTCTGGGGGTGCTGGTCCCTGTACCTACGTCCTGCGCACCGGCGACCGCACTGGAGAGCAGTGTGGCGGCCTGCACGCCACCCAGCGCTGCTTCGGTCGCCTGACTGACGCCTGGCGTTCCCAGTTCCCTGACGCCACTGAGATCCCTCGCTGGGGTGATCTGCTCAAGTCGGGTGTAGCTATCTTTGATCTTGACTTTGATGCTATTCTTGCTGCCATGTATGCTGTGTCTATTAGTGCTGAGGGTGACTGCTACGTGTGTGTTCCGCCTGACCAGGGCATTGAGGCTGCTGCTCTAGGTGCTAGTGAGTCTGCTGCTCCAGGTGCTCGTGAGTCTGCTGCTCCAGGTACTCGTGCGTCTGCTCTCTCAGGTACTGCGTCGGCTTAGGTTTTGCACACTTTCACCCTCGACTCGGGTGCTTCTCGTTCCTTCTTTCGAGACCGCACCACCCTTACGCCGCTCAGTCGGCCGGTTGCGGTCTCCTTGGCAGACTCCACTGTCCTCCCGTGTCCGGCGGCCCCGTCAGGCTCCCTGTCCGGTCTCTACCTCCCCTCGTTCTCTACGAACTTGGTGAGTGGTGCTGACCTTCAGGATGGCGGGGTTGACCAGTTCACTCCTGCGAGTCAGCGAGTGACCCACTGCACGTGTGCTCGGACGGGCCGCCACTTGGCCACGTTTACCCGCCGACCGGGGTCCAGTCTGTACACACTGACCACAGAGTCTCCACCGGTTGCTGCGTCTGGTCAGGTAGCTGCGTCGAGTCAGGTGTTTGCTGCAGCGTCTCGGTCAGGTCCTGAGTCTGCCCCCTGCTCGTGTCGCCTCCTGTCCCACCAGACCCTCCTCTGGCACCACCGCCTTGGTCACCCCTCCTTGCCTCGCCTCCGAGGCATGGCCTCCCGTGTCCTTGTCTCTGGTCTCCCCCGGTCTCTCCCTCCCCTTCCCCAGGGGCCTGCCCCTACCTGCGTTCCCTGCGTCGAGGGGCGGCAGCGCGCCGCTCCTCACTCCTCCGAGTTTCCCCCTACAGAGGCTCCACTGCAGACTCTTCACATGGACGTGTGGGGCCCAGCCCGCGTCCGTGGACAGGGTCACGATCGTTACTTCCTGCTGGTGGTTGACGACTACTCGCGTTACACCACAGTCTTCCCCTTGCGCCGCAAGGATGAGGTCACTGAGGTGTTGATCGATTGGATCCGCGTTGCTCGTCTCCAGCTCAGAGAGCGTTTCGGCTCGGACTTTCCTGTTCTGCGTCTGCACTCCGACAGAGGTGGAGAGTTTTCCTCCGACCTTCTGCGAGCCTTCTGTCGTGCGGAGGGCATCCGCCAGACGTTCACGCTTCCGGCCTCTCCACAGCAAAATGGGATTGCTGAGCGCCGCATTGGCATGGTCATGGACGTCGCTCGTACGTCCATGATCCATGCGGCTGCTCCCCATTTTCTGTGGCCATTCGCGGTTCAGTACGCGGCGCATCAGATCAACCTTCAGCCCCGAGTCTCCATTCCGGAGACCTCCCCTACTCTGCGGTGGACGGGGAAGGTTGGCAATGCGTCTGCGTTCCGTGTCTGGGGATCTCGAGCTTTCGTCCGTGACTTGTCTGCGGACAAGCTGTCCTCCCGTGCTGTTCCTTGCGTCTTCCTCGGCTTCCCCCCTGACGCGCCTGGTTGGCAGTTTTACCACCCCACCTCGCGTCGTGTTCTGTCCTCCCAGGACGTCACGTTTGACGAGTCGGTTCCGTACTACCATCTCTTCCCCTACCGCGCTGCCCCCCTCCCCCCCCCGCCGCTCTTCCTCACGCCCGTTCCCCCCCCGGTAGACCCCCTCCCCCCTCAGGGTCCTGCCCCCTCAGGTGTGTCCCAGGTAGATGCAGTCGAGCCTGTCGAGGTAGCTGTTGACTCTGGTACTTCTGGGGGTGCTGAGCCTGAGCGTGCGGAGCCTGGGGGTGCTGGGTCTGGGGGTGCTGAGCCTGAGCGTGCGGAGCCTTTGGGTGCTGGGTCTGGGGGTGTTGAGCCTGGGGTTGCTGAGAGTGGGGGTGCAGAGCCTGCCGGTACTGGACCTGGATATCCTTCGGGTGCTTTGCCCCGACGGGAGCTACCCTCCCCATAGGAGCTGCGCGAGTGGTTTGCTCGGCGCTGGAGCCGTGCTGCTGGAGCTGGTGGTGCTGCCGGTGCTGGAGGTTCTACTGCTGCCGGGGGTGCTGGAGCCACGGGTCCCGGAGGTGCTCGTACTGGAGGTACTGGAGCTGCTGGGAGTGGTGGTGCTACTGGTGCTGGAGCTACTGGTGGAGCTGGAGCTGGCCGTGCTGCTGGAGTTGGTGCTACTGGAGGTACTGGAGCCGGAGCTGCTGAGTCTTCCGGGGGTCCTGCTGGAGCTGGAGCTGCTGGAGGTACTGGAGCTGGAGGTGCTGCTGGAGCGGGTGCTCCCGTGGGTGCTGGAGTTGGCGCTACTGGAGCTGCTGGGGGTGCTCCTGGTGCTGCTGGAGTTGGAGCTGACGCTGGGGGTACTGGTGCTGTCCCTGCTGGTTCTGGAGGCGCTGCACGGCCGCGGCCGTACTTCGTTCCGCTCCTTGAGCAGGTTCTTGGTCTTCCGCCTTCTCCTGGTCCTGCTCCTTCCTTAGAGTGTCCACCGCCTGTCCAGTCCGAGTCACAGTTACAGCTGACCTCCCCTCTTCCTGCTCCTTCTCCCTACACTGGTCCTACTGGAGGTCTTGCTGAGCGTCGTGAGCCTGAGTCGCGTCCTGCGTCGCCTGTTCGTACTGCTCGCACTAGTCGTCGTGTTCCACGTCAGCGTCCTCCTGCGGTCCCGGGCACGCATCAGATGGCACTGCGTCCTTCCACTGCGTCACAGCGTGTTCCCTTGCCGTCTCCTCCAGCGTCCTCTCTTCCTGCTCTTGCTGACCCGGAGTCTGACTCCCTTCGTGCTGCCAGTCCTACTGTCACGCGTTTCCTAGCCACTGTTGTCACTGACCCTTCCTTTGAGTCCACTGCTGCGTCTGCCTTAGTTGCCAAGCTTGTCGACTTCGCTGCTCACTGTCGTCTAGACTACGCCGCTAGTCTTGTTGCTGAGTCTGCGTCTGTCTGTCCTCCGTCCGTCGGGGGTGAGTGTGCTCTTAGCACGGACGTCCTTGAGGACAGATAGGAGGAGTTCCAGTGTTTTGCTGCTGCTTTACCTCATCTCGTGTCTACGCTGCTTGCCCCTGAGGGAGACCCGGATGCACCAGACATCCCGACCCCGCGCTCTAACGCAGAGGCGATAGAGGGTCCCTACTCCTCTTAGTGGCAGGCAGCCATGGATGCAGAGATGGCTTCCTGGAAGTCCACAGGCACCTACGTCGACGAGGTTCCCCCACCTGGGGCGAACATCGTCAGTGGCATGTGGATTTTCAGGGTGAAGCGGCCGCCTGGTTCTCCGCCTGTCTTCAAGGCGCGTTACGTGGCTCGAGGCTTCAGTCAGCGGCAGGGAGTTGACTACTTTCAGACCTTCTCCCCGACCCCGAAGATGACCACTCTTCGGGTTCTGCTGCACGTCGCTGCTCAGCGTGACTACGATCTTCACTCCCTTGACTTCAGCACTGCTTTCCTACAGGGCAGCCTGCACGAGGAGATCTGGCTGCGCCGCCCACCTGGCTTCACTGGGTCGTTTCCTCCTGGTACCCAGTAGAGCCTCCGGCGGCCAGTCTACGGTCTCCGCCAGGCGCCCCGTGAGTGGCACGACACACTGAGGACTACGCTTGCGGCTCTTGGGTTTGCTCCTTCCACTGCTGACCCGTCGCTGTTTCTTCGCACCGACACTTTGCTGCCGCCGTTCTACATCCTCGTGTACGTCGACGACTTGGTGTTTGCTACAGCTGACACTGCTGGACTCGCCCTCGTGAAGTCCGAGCTGCAGAAGAGACACACGTGCACAGACCTGGGTGAACTGCGCAGCTATTCTGGATTGCAGATCACTCGGGACAGAGCACGGCGCACCATTACCCTGACTCAGTCACACATGGTGCAGCAGGTCCTTCAGCGCTTCGACTTCACGTACTCCTCGCCTCAGGCCACTCCTCTGTCTACTCGCCACTCGCTCTCAGCTCTGCCTTCGGATGAGTCCGTAGAGCCGAGTGGCCCGTACCCAGAGCTTGTTGGCTGCCTCATGTACCTGATGACCTGCACTCGACCTGACCTGGCATACCCTCTTAGCATCTTGGCACGCTATGTTGCTCCTGGGAGACACCGACCAGAGCACATGGCTGCAGCGAAGAGGGTGTTGCGCTACTTGTGCAGTACGTCGGGCATGGGGCTAGTGCTTGGAGGGCGGAGTCCAGTGGTCCTCACTAGTCACACAGACGCGTCTTGGGTTGACGACCTGGCTACGCAGCGGTCGTCACAGGGTTACACCTTCAGCCTTGGTTCCGGCTCTGTTTCGTGGCGGTCTACTCGCTCGTCTTCTGTTCTCAGCTCCAGCTGTGAGGCTGAGATCTACGCAGGGGGCATGGCTGCACAGGAGTTACGCTGGCTCACCTACCTGCTGATTGACCTCGGTGAGCCGCCTCGTTCTCCTCCAGTTCTGTACGTAGACAACAAGGCCATGCTGGCCTTGTGTCGGGAGCACAGACTGGAGCACAGAACGAAGCACATTGCTCTTCGCTACTTCCTTGCTCGTGAGCTGCAGCAGCGTGGTCAGCTGCGTCTTGCTTACGTGGCCTCCCAGGCCAACACTGCTGATATCTTCACCAAGGCACTTCAGCCTTGTGATCATCAGCGCTTCTGTACTATGCTAGGTCTTGTGCCTACTTTGCCTCACTTGCTTACCTCTTGACTTTACCTGTACTGTGATCTATATATACCTGCACTTGCTTGTTTACCTTTTATATATAATCCTGCATGTTGACTGGCCTTGTGGCCTTTGAACCTGTGCTCGGAATGTGTGGCAACGTTGTGATCCACCCTGAGCTTGCTTTGTTTTGCTTTGCTTGACTGGTCTTGTGACCCCTTGTTCTCCCCCACTTTGCCTATGGGGGTGTGTCGAACATTAATCACATAGCCTGTTTAGGCTTTAGTGGGGTAGACACTATGGGGTACAGCTCTTAGGGTATCATATTTTTACCCAACTCATTTTCTATTCCATCATTCATTCCTATTGTTTCACACCTTTTGCATGACTACATTCAATATTTTGTACAAGTTGTGGTAAGTATGAATGTAAGTGTTACTTCATGCAATTTGAAGGATGTTCAAAAGACGTCCAGCAAGATTTGAACTGGCAACCTTCTGTTTGCACAGTCGAAATGAAACGGCATGCTAAAATTGGTGCCCCATTACTCAAATATTGGTGTCAGACATAAACTAACGCAACAAAATGAGAACTACCTTAGGGTTTGTATAGCTCTTTTTTCTACCTCTGTTTTCTTTCACCACCAGAGCTTGGTTCTTCACTGTTGTTGGTCAGGTTCCTACCTACCACTCAGAGGTAAGGAGAAACCTATGCTAAGTTATCAACCGGAACTAGGATAGTTATTAACCGATGTTGTTCCTTGTAGCTCTCCCTCTCATCCGTTCGTCTCTCCCTATTCCGCCTCTCTCGCGTCCTTCTAGTCTCTTCAAATTTCAGTTGTTTTAAAATTTTCTTCACCTACTACTTACAGTCCTGGACGATCCATCTCCGTTCCTGTTTAACTAATCCTCATTTTTTTTTTTTTCCGAATCTCGTCGTCTTCCTCCTCGTTTCCTTTTGTTATGTTATTTATTTTGGTATCGCAAAGTGCATCACTTCAATTAAAAGTTTCAGCAAATTAGTACGAATATGTTAATGCTCTTTCTGTTCCTTGTTTCCTTGTTCTCAGGTAATTAAAGTGTTGACTTGCTGCATCTAAAATGAAATTGCATTCCCAACATTTCGTCTCTTTCTGGATCGTCCCTACCCCAGCTAGCTCCCGTTTCTCCTACGACAGCAGCAGCCATATCTTTACTACCGATAAGAATCCATAGACTAACGTATGTACTAATGTTTGTCAGAATGTATTTGCTGTTTAGCCTGCAGTGGGGTACTCTGTAGTGAGTACAACCCAATTCAGGGTTTGCTATTTGTATCCCAACTTTCTATAGTGAAACCCCTCATTCTCCTTTCCAATTATCTCGACACTCAATTCTCTCGACACTCAACTCTCTCGACACTCACTAGCCATGGCTCCTAAGTCACGCTAGGATTCTAACATGGTATTAAGAGCAATAAGTTCTAGGACCTAACATCAATGGGCCCACCACCTAATGCCCTGCTAGCCTAGGCCCCGGCCCATCGCCACTTGGCGTAGCCCCTAGCCCCTAGGCTCGGCCCCTTGGCCCCGTCGCCCCTAGCTGTGACACTCGGCCCCGTTGGCCCCGTCGCCCCTAGCCGCGCCCCTCGGCCCCGCTGGCCCCGTCGACTCCGTCGCCCCGCGCCCGGCCCGTACTTAGCCCGCGATCGGCCCGTATCTAGCCCGCGCTGGGCTTCGTTCCTAGCCCCGCGCCCGGCCCGTACCTCGCCCGCGCTTGGCCCCGTACCTAGCCCGCGATCGGCCCATACCTAGCCTCGCGCACGGCCCCGTACCTAGCCCGCGCCTGGCCCCGTACCTAGCCCGTGATCGGCCCGTACCTAGCCTCGCGCCCGGCCTCCGTTTTGCGCCCAACGCCCGGCCCGTACCTAGCCTCGCGACCGGCCCGTACCCTGCCCGCGCTCGGCCCCGTTCCTAGCCCCGCGCCCGGCCCGTACCTAGCCTCGCGACCGGCCCGTACCCTGCTCGCGCCCGGCCCCATCTCTCGCCCGCGCTCGGCCCGTACCTAGCCCCGCGCCCGGCCCGTACCTAGCCCAGCGCACGGCCCCGACTCTAGCCAGCTCCCGGCCCCGTACCTAGCCAGCGCCTGGCCCTGTACCTCACCCGCGCCCGGCTACGTACCCTGCCCACGCCCAGCCCCGTCTCTCGCCCGCGCTCGGCCCGTACCTAGCCCCGAGCCCGGCCCGTACCTAGCCCCGCGCCCGGCCCGTACCTAGCCCAGCGCACGGCCCCGACCCTAGCCAGCGCCCGGCCCCGTACCTAGCCCTCACCCAGCCCCGTACCTGCCCAGCGCCCGGCCCCGTACCTGCCCAGCACCCGGCCCCGTCCCTAGCCCAGCGCCCGGCCCCGTACCTAGCCGCGCCCCTCGGCCCCACTGGCCTCGTCGCCCCTAGCTATGGCAAGAGGGGTGATGACTTCCTGCCCGCGTGCCCTGCAGTCGCATGCGCAGCTCCACCCCCGCCCCCCTCCCCCCCCTCCCCCTCCTCCATGGGGACGGGGGGGAGAGGGTGTGAGGGGGTGGCGGATGTGCCTCAGCAGCAGCAGCTGCCGCCGCGCCTCCTCCTCTATCTCTCCCTGCCGCACCTTGTGTTGGGAGAGGGGGGGGAGCTTGGAGGTTCAGAGGGAGACAGGAGGGGATCTGCAGCACCAGCCCCCCCCCGCCCCCCACCTTTCTCCTCCACCCTTGCTGCGGGTGCAGCAGTGGGGGGAGGGGATCTGCAGCAGCAGTGGGGGGAGGGGATTTGCAGCATCAGCCCCCCCCCCCCCCCGCCCTTTTCTCCTCTCTCTCTCCCTGCAGCACCCTGTGTTGGGAGCTTGGAGGTTCAGGGGGAGGCAGGAGGGGATCTGCAGCACCAGCCCCCCCCAGCCCCCCCACCCCACTTCTCCTCCATCCCCCTGCTGCGGGTGCAGCAGTGGGGGGGAGGGGATCTGCAGCAGCAGTGGGGGGGAGGGGAGTTGCAGCATCAGCCCCCCCCCCCCCCCCCCCCCCCCACTTCTCCTCCATCCCCCTGCTGCGGGTGCAGCGGTGGGTGGGAGGGGATCTGCAGCCCTGTGCTGCCCTGCAGCCCTGCGCGCCCTGCTGTCCTGCTGCCCTGCGCGCCCTGCGCGCACTGCAGCCCTGCGCGCCCCGCGCGCCCTGCTGCCCTGCAGCCCTGTGCACCCTGCTGCCCTGCAGCCCTGTGCGCCCTGCTGCCCTGTTTGCCCCTCGCGCCCTGCTGTCCTGCTGCCCTGTGCGCCATGCGCGCCCTGCAGCCCTGCGCGCCCCGCGCGCCCTGCTGCCCTGCAGCCCTGTGCGCCCTGCTGCCCTGCTGCTGCCGCTACAGCCCTTGCTGTTGCCGCTACAGCCCTTGCTGCTGCCCTGCGCACCCCGCGCGCCCTGCAGCCCTGCTGCGCCCCACGCGCCCTGCTGCCCTGTGCGCCCCGCGCGTCCTGCAGCCCTGCGCGCTCTGCGCGCCCTGCTGTCCTGCAGCCCTGCGCGCCCTGCGCGCACTGCAGCCCTGCGCGCCCCGCGCGCCCTGCTGCCCTGCAGCCCTGTGCGCCCTGCTGCCCTGCAGCCCTGTGCGCCCTGCTGCCCTGTTTGCCCTGCGCGCCCTGCTGCCCTGCAGCCCTGTGCGCCTTGCTGCCCTGCTGCCCTGTGCGCCCCACGCGCCCTGCAGCCCTGTGCGCCCCGCGCGCCCTGCAGCCCTGCGCGCCCCGCGCGCCCTGCTGCTCTGCAGCCCTGTGCGCCCTGCTGCCCTGCTGCTGCCGCTACAGCCCTTGCTGTTGCCGCTACAGCCCTTGCTGCTGCCCTGCGCGCCCCGCGCGCCCTGCAGCCCTGCTGCGCCCCGTGCGCCCTGCAGCCCTGCGCGCCCTGCGCGCCCTGCTGTCCTGCTGCCCTGCGCGCCCTGCGCGCACTGCAGCCCTGCGCGCCCCGCGCGCCCTGCTGCCCTGCAGCCCTGTGCGCCCTGCTGCCCTGCAGCCCTGTGCGCCCTGCTGCCCTGTTTGCCCCGCGCGCCCTGCTGCCCTGCAGCCCTGTGCGCCCTGCTGCCCTGCTGCCCTATGCGCCCCGCGCGCCCTGCTGCCCTGCTGCCCTATGCGCCCCGCGCGCCCTGCAGCCCTGTGCGCCCCGCGCGCCCTGTGCGCCCTGCTGCCCTGTGCGTCCCGTGCGCCCTGCTGCCCTCTGCACGCGCCATGCACAGCCCCCCCCCCCCAACCCCCTTGCTGTTGGGGGTTTAGCCTGCAGTGGGGTACTCTGTAGTGAGTACAACCCAATTTAGGTTTTGCTATTTGTATCCCAACTTTCTGTAGTGAAACCCCTCATTCTCCTTTCCAATTCCCTCGACACTCAATTCTCTCGACACTCAACTCTCTCGACACTCACTAGCCATGGCTCCTAAGTCACGTTAGGATTCTAACAATGTTTGCTAGTTCCTTTTAGAATTCAAGAGAATACTAGGAGAAGTCTTGTTCATTTTCTTTCTTTTAATATGAACCAGTTAATGGTCGGTTATTTCGACGGATCCGCTAAGTCGCTCTTGTTGGGCTGAGAAAAGCCCTTGGGAACTTTCAGGACTAAGATCAGGTGCTGACTTAGAGATGTAATAGCGGAAGTGTTTAATGAAGAATTACTTGAACCACCTTGTACTGGTGTGTGAGAATAAGATAAGTTGAATAATAGCAAAGAGATACAAGCCTTTTATATGATTACAAGGAATATGAAAAGTCCTACTTTAACTGTTTTGCTGTTGCGGTTCGATACAGTGCCGACTCGGGTAACTGCTCTGTAACGAGTCAGTTATGTATCCTTGCTGTCGAACTGTACGTTTTGTCAAGTCAAAGGTCGGAGACCTTTGACCTTCGCGTAACCTCCGACGGTTGTCTTGGTTGACTCGAGTGCTTCTTCGCTGTAGTCAGCTCTGTTTCGTGTCGAAGCTTCGATACGACAGAAGCGTTTTAAATCACTTGTTTCCAACACTCCCCTTCGCTTCTGGAGGATCGCTGCTGATGACGTGTCCTTGTCCAGTTAGCAGCATGCAGTACTCGAACTTCTGTTTTCCCAGTTTCTTGGTCAAGTAATCAGCTGCCATCTCGGATGTGGGACAGTAGGATAGCTCGAGACTTCCCTTTTCGATTTCGTCTTTTACGAAGAAGTACCGAGGGGCGATGTGCTTCGTTCGATTCGCGAACCCGTTTTTGTTCGCTATGCGAATGGCCGATTGGTTGTCGCAGAAGAGAGAGAAATTGGGTAACTGGGCCAATTTTGCTTCCTCTAGTAGTTCGCGAAGATATAGCCCTTCCTTGGTGGCTGAGCAGAGTGCGATGTATTCTGCTTGTGCTGACGAGAGAGCGATTAGCTCTTGCTTGTTCGACTGCCATGAGATAGGCCTGATAGGTTCGAGTCTGTAGACGTAGCCGGTTCAACACCGTCTGTTGTCGGAGTCTCCAGCATGATCGGCGTCGACGTAACCGATTAGCTTAGGTGTTGCGGTGCTGGTCTTGTGGTAGGTGAGTCCGATCGTCGGAGTGCTGACGAGGTAGTGGAGCGCTCGGTCGAGTTCGAGCATGTGCTCTGCTTCAGGTTTCTTGAGGTAGGTAGCAAGTTGGCTAGCTGAGTAGGATAGATCCGGTCGGCAGGTGACGGCTACGAAGAGTAGGCTGCCTAGTTTCCTTTGGTAGTCGCGGACGCCAGCAGGTTTGAGTAGGGCGGAGCCTTTTCGATTTCCGTCGGTGTAGCGGTATGGCGTGGAGATAGCGGTTGGAATGAGTCCGAAGCGTTTAGCAATAGTATCAGTGTATTTTGCAGCGCTGAGGTAGATGGCATTGTCGCCGTCTTCGATGTTCAGTCCTAGATACTGTGTTACGGTGGTTGCGACGGTGAGAGTTAGATCTCCCTGCAGCTCCCCTTCAAACCATGTTGTTACGGC